>JARGCV010000851.1:0-40000 GCA_034064705.1 Bothrops alternatus
CCATTCTATTCTATTACATTCCTTTCCATTCTGGTCCATTCCATATTTTATTCTATTCCATTCCATTCTATTCTAAAAGAAGGTGAATAACAGGTGTAATGGCTGCTGTGATTTATGTGTGGCCTTCAGGCCTGAATGCAAGTACAAGTAATCCTCAATTTATGACCACAGTTATGTCTGGAATATTGCAACTAGAACATAGAAAATAGAATAATAGGATTGGAAGGGATCTTGGAGGTCTTCTAGACTAACCCACTGCTTAAGCAGGAAATTCTAGATCATTCTGGGCAAATGGCTGTCCAGTATGTTTTTGAAAACTTCCAGTGTTGGAGCACCCACATTCTCCAGAGACAACTCGTTCCATGGATTAATTGTTCTCACCATCAGGAAATTCCTGTTTAGTTCTAGGCTGGGTCTCTCCTTGATATGTTTCCATCTGTACAGCCGCAGCCAACAAAGCTAGTACAAGGACAGGTCTTGTCCTGGATTGGTAACTGGCTAAATTGTAGGAAGCAAAGGGTGGCAATAAATGGACAATTCTCCGGATGGAAAGAAGTGAGAAGTGGTGTACCCCAAGGTTCAGTTTTGGGGCCTTTACTTTTTAATTTATTCATCAATGATCTGGATGTAGACGTTAATAGTGAGGTAGCCAAGTTTGCTGATGACACTAAATTGTTCCGGGTTGTGAAAAGTGAAACTGATTGTCGGGAGCTCCAGAAGGATCTCTCGAAATTGTGTGAGTGGGCAACAAAGTGGCAAATGCATTTTAACCTAAACAAGTGCAAAGTTATGCACATCGGGGCAAAGAACCCCAATTATACTTACCAACTAATGGGGACCAAACTTTCTGAGACAACCCAAGAAAGGGATCTTGGGGTTTTGGTGGACAGCTCGATGAAGATGTCAACCCAATGCGCAGCAGCAGTAAAAAAAGCAAATTCCATGCTTGGCATGATTAGGAAGGGAATCGAAAATAAGTCAGCAAGTGTTGTATTGCCTCTGTACAAATCGATGGTGAGACCACACTTGGAGTACTGTGTACAGTTCTGGTCACCGCACCTCAAGAAGGATATAATGGAACTGGAAAAGGTGCAAAAAAGGGCAACAAGAATGATCAAGGAAATGGAGCGCCTCCCTTATGAAACCAGATTGCAACGCCTTGGTCTCTTCAGCCTTGAAAGACGGCGTTTAAGGGGTGACTTGATTGAAGTGTATAAAATCATGCATGGGATAGAAAATGTGGATAGAGAAAAATTCTTTTCTCTATCACACAATACCAGGACAAGGGGGCACTCCCTAAAGCTTATAGCTAAGAAAGTGAGGACAAATAAAGGGAAATATTTCTTCACCCAGAGGGTCGTTGATTTATGGAATTCACTTCCTGAAGGGGTCGTGACAGCTGTCAGCCTTGACAGCTTCAAAGCAGGGCTAGATAGATTCATGGATGCAAAGTGTATTGGTGGTTATTAAAACAGATGTCCATGTGCCGCCTCTATGTTGGTTGAGGCAGGCAGGATTCCCTTGAGTACCATTTGTTGGGGGTCAAGGGAAAGGGAGGGTTTTGCCTTCTCTTTCTGCTCAAGATCCCCATGTACATTTGGTGGGCCACTGTGTGACACAGAATGCTGGACTTGATGGGCTTTGGCCTGATTCAGCATGGCTCTTCTTATGTTCTTATGTTCTTATAACACTTGGTTGTATAAACAGAGCCATAGAAGCAAAATCGCACAAAATATTAGTACCCCTTTATAATTCCTTAGTAAGGCCACACCTGGAATACCGCATCCAGTTTTGTTCACCACATTACAAAAAAGATATTGAGGCCTTAGAAAAAAGGGTAAAGAAGAGCAACTAAGATGATTATGGACCTGGAGACAAAACATTGCTTCTTCTTCTGCCTCCTGATGTTCTGGATAAAAGATCAACCCCATCTTCTCTGCGGCAGCTTCTCAAATATTGGAAGGCTGCTATCATGTCCCCCCTAATCCTTCTCTTCATTAGACTAGACATACCTACCATAGTTCCCCTAACCATTCATCATACGGTTTAGCATCCAGGCCCTTCCTCATCTTTGCTGCTCTTCTCTGCACTCTTTCTAGGGCCTCCACATCCTTTTTTTGTATCATAATGATCAGAAATGGACAAATTAATGTCTGTTGATGCAGGTGTTGTTTTCGAATGGATTCTGCGCATCAGAGACAGATCCCAGCATCCAAATCAGGAGCAAGATCTGGTGTCCTTTGTCATCTGGTTAGACTTTCTGTTCCTCAGAACTTCCATTAAGGATAACATCTGCTTGTCTGTGCAGAAAAAGACAGGGATAAATGATCTGCTCCATGCGTGGCTGAATACATTGACCATCTTCTGTAGCTTTCTTCAAAGGAGAAGCAAGAAGAGATGGGCTTGATTAAATGACTGAAACTTTTGTTGGCTTTGATCCTTCCAGGCCTTTCTTGAGTCGAAGGATGAGGGGCTTTTACCCAAAGCTTTAAGGCCAGATACCCCCTCCCCTTTTTAGCAGAGGTTTTCCATAATTGCTGAAGAGTTAAGCCCTTCCTTCTGTGTTTTCTTAACATTTGCAGCAAATCTGAAATCTGGAGAGGATCTGGAGACGATGGTTTATTTAAGACCTGAGACTTTACTGCGCACAAGGAGGATTTTATCAACCAGCCCGCCAGAGATAACAAGGTTCAGAGCATATACGTCTTTAATATAAAAGTTGTGTTAATGAAACTAGACTCTTTAAACCACTATTTTGTATTTTCATGGGTCCCCAAAGAATCTTAAAGATGTTCATTAAAAAAGGAGGAACAAATGTGCTCATGAATTCTGAGAAAAAGAGAGGGATAAAAGAACCAACAAGCAAGCATCCCAAACATTCTGTTGCGATCTTCTACCCTCCCCCCAAAAATAACTTTGTTTTTAGATACTGGAATTGCTGGTTTTAGACCCTCCATCATTTTGGACAAGCCCCATCTCCATGTTTCTTGGCTATCTGACAACCGACAGGGTTTCACATTGTACAATCCCTCAGTAATCTTAATTAATAAATTAATCACCATCAAGGAGCTCCCTTGACACTAGAAATCAATAATTGAGTCAGTAATTAAGAAAAAGCCCACATTAGTCAACTGCTAATGCAGGGTGCTGATTCTTTTTCGTGTAGTAAGAACAACAATAATAACAAATATTCTGAAGTAATCTGTCCATCTCCCTTTTGAAGGAAACCTAGCCAGCTCTTTGCTTGAGGAGATTAAATAGATGTCATTCATGCTGGAATTTTGTGAATGTTGTGTTTGGAGGGTCCAAGAAGGTTGACGCCTTTTTTGAATCACATTGACTCCACGCAACAGATGGGAGGAGAAACATCTGGAGAGCTTTCTCTGTCACCATTTTGTTTTGAAACTGCAATCACCTATACCAGGAGAGGTGTCCAACCTTGGGCGACTTTTTAAGAGTTGTGGACTTCCACACCCAGAATTCCTCAAGCCAGCCAGAATTGAAGCCCACACATCTTAAAGTTGCCAAGATTGGACATCCCTGTATACCATTGTTTCTCAACCTCAGCTACTTTTAAGATGTGTGGACTTCAACTCCCAGAATTTATTTATTTATTTATTTATTTATTTATTTATTTTATGATTTTTATACCGCCCCCCTCCCGAAGGACTCGGGGCGGTGTACAGCCCAATTAAAAACGACAACATACAAAAATTAAAATTATTAAAAATAAATTAAATAATTTGGCCCAATCATTTAAAAACCCAATACATAATCTAAAAACTCAATCCCCTAAAAACAATTATGGCCATTGTTGGAACCGGAGCTACTATCCCAGGCCGGCTTGTCGGAATAAATATGTTTTTAATTCTCGACGGAAGGAACACAATTCCGTCATCGTACGGAGTTCGGGGGGGAGCTCGTTCCAAAGCGTTGGAGCTCCCACAGAGAAGGCCCTCCCCCACTCTGTGGGAGCGTACTGGACGGCGGGAGGTATTTGCTGGCAGAAGGCGGTCCTGTAAATATCCGGGTCCGATGCCATGGAGCGTTTTAAAGATGGTCACTAACACCTTGAAACGCACCCGGAAGGCCACTGGCAGCCAGTGCAGCTCGCGCAGGAGCGATGTTACATGGGAGCGCCATGACGCTCTGGTCACTACCTGTGCGGCCGCATTCTGGGCCAGCTGAAGCCTCCGGGTGCACCTCAAGGGGAGCCCCATGTAGAGAGCATTACAGTAGTCCAGCCTGGAAGTGACGAAGGCATGAGTAACTGTGCATAGCGAGTCCCGGTCTAGGAAGGGACGCAACTGGCGTACAGAATCCCCCAGCCAGCATTCTGAGATTTGAAGTCCACACATCTTACAGTTAACTGAGATTGCAAACACTGTCAAATACAATCTCTGGTTTTGCCTCCAAGAATCTTGAAAATCTACCTGTGCTGAATCTCTTAGGCTTCGGTGAATCCGAGCGGTGTTTTCCAAAGCTCCTTTCAAATAACTATGTTTCCAAGGACTTAAAATAATGTTTTCTTTGCCCGAATCATGCTTTTGCATTTTCCCATGAAGATCATCAGCCTTTCTTACTGTCTGCAAGCCAATTTGAAAGTCAGATCTGTTCTCCGTTGCAGGCCACAATGACAACGGTGTCCGTTTTGGAAAGAGTTAGCCGGGAAGAATTCCAGGCAGGTAAGCCATGAGGACATTGGTCTTTTTAACAATAACGGCAACCATCATAACCTTTAGAAAAAGAAATTTTACCTACTGCAAAAAACAAAACAAAAGCAAAACAAAAGCAAAAACTCAAAAAAACTCACCAATGACCTGGGGTTATCGTAATGGATTTTGACAGTGCTAGGAGACAGATGACATTTGGTATTGCTTTCATCTCAAATCGCTTCAATCATTTCTTCTCCGGCTCCACAGAGGAGACAAAAGATTTCATCTTTTCAGGAAAAAAACAAAAACAAAAAAACAAATGTGATTTAAAAAAAAAAAAGAGCTCTATGTTTCTTCCTGGTTTCTTTTTCTGTATTGATTGCAGAGGGAGATGTTTTGTTTCTTAAGACTTTTTGATGATTCGCAACTAGCATGGCTCCAATTATTGAGCACCGCAACTCCTTGTCATTAAGCTGTGATTCTTACCAGCTCTGTTTGATTTTTTTTATATTACTGTTTTCTGATTATCCCTCTGTCTCTTTCCCATTCTTTCCTTCTCTCGCTCTCTTTCCTCCCTTTTCCCCTCTCTCCCTCCCTTCTTTCCTCCCGCCCTTCCTCTTTCTCTTTCCCTCCTGTCCTTCCCTCCTCTTTCCCTTCCTTCCTTCTTCCCTCCTTCTCTCTTTCTGTCTCTCTCCCTCTCTCCCTCTTTCTCTTTCCCTCCTGTCCTTCCTTCTTTCCTCTTTCTCTCCCTTCCTTTCTCTTTCTCTGTCTCTCTTTCCCTCTTCTCCTTCCTTCCTACCTTCCTTCCTTCCTCTTCCTCCCTTCCTCTTCCTCTTCCTCTTCCTCTTCCTCTTTCTCTTCCTCTTCCTCTTCCTCTTTCTCTTTCTCTTTCTCTTTCTCTTTCTCTTCCTCTTTCTCTTTCTCTTTCTCTTTCTCTTTCTCTTTCTCTTTCTCTTTCTCTTTCTCTTTCTCTTTCTCTTTCTCTTTCTCTTTCTCTTTCTCTCTTCCTCCCTCCCTCCTTCCCCTCTCCTCTCTTTTAACTGGCCAGTACAGAAGTGCATTCTTCTGAATGGAGGTAATGCATGTAAACATGTCTGTTTCTTTATGATGGCTAATCGTTGAGAAGATGCCCATGAATCTACTTAGTTCCTCACCTACCTTCCTGATAAGAAGGATGCGTGGCATTGGTATTCATGAGTCTCTTCCTCTATGTGAACATAAGTTGATTTACTGGCTGAAATGTGCTGACTTTGAGAAAACACGCATGCAGGGCAAAAGGCAAACACAAGTGAATGAACCGCAGCTCTTCAATGGCTCATGTTCATCCAGGCGGATGTAGGACATTGCCCTATTTAACGTCTTCTGTCTCTCCTACTTCTCCTAAGTGAGGAATAAAGACGTTCAAAGGGCACTGTTGCTACTCTTTTATGTCTTTCCAAAGACGTCTCTTTCTTAAGATGCTGCCACTGAAACTTTTGCGTACGTTTACAATAGACCTGCTTTGGGATTACTTATGATCCGGGTTCAAAGTTGACCTCTATCATGGTCACAAGATTAAAATTTGGGTGCTTGGCAACTGGACGTTCTTGATTTGTTTTCCTTGAAAACATCTCACTTCTCTTCCAAGAAGCTTCTTCAAAACAAGAAACTCCAGTTGCCTTGGGACAACGTGACCTGGATGTTTGGGAATCTCCAAAGACTGTCCCCGCCTCTTGTAGCTTTTTCTAGAACTCTCCAAGGTCCTGATAGTTTGGCCTTCATTCCTCAAAGACCCCTTGGTATCCTTCTCAACAGAAGGACGTCATCCCTTGCGGACCTCTGTGAGACTAGAACATCAACAGAACCTGGAAAAAAGGGGGAGGAACACCACTTCTGTAGTTCTAGATTTTTTGGCTAGAACTCCTGAATCTGGAAGACTGTGAGTGGCAGCTTAGTTTTGAAAATCCCAAGAAAGGGGGTCTTCTCCTCCCAAGGTGTTGGTGGATTCCCTGTGGTAGAAGCTACTCACTGAGCCACCTGTGTACCGTGTGAAGGTGGGCTTAAAAGGTTCTAGAGTCATAAAAGAGTCAAGGTTGCCTACCCCTGTTCTAGAGCAACATTTTTTCCAATTTATATATATATATATATATATATATATATATATATATATATATATATATATATATATATATATATATATATATATATATATATATATATATATATATATATATATATATATATTTGAGCAATGTAGATGACTTTCAGTTGCAAGTTTGACATTGGCTATTGAGAAACGACTCTGACACGGAGTTTGTTAATGATTCATCAGGGCTTCAGAAACACAAATACACAATACAAGCCAAGCGCCAGGGAAATCAGGCGATTCAGGCAGTTCAAATGAGCATAAAGATTTATTGCAAGCTTGAGCTCTCTATAAGAATCTGATCAACTAACAGTCAAGGGAAATGAGCAGGAGATAAGAAAGGCATTCAAGGCGGGCTGGACTTAGACCTCTCGCAGGCGCGCAGAGACTCAGCCTGGTCATCTCTTACATCACAAGCATTAATCTTCTTATAAATCAAATCCTCATTTTTATTTTATTGGGGGGGGGACAAGCAGCCCATGCATTTTGCGTTTGCTTCTTCTCCCCCCCCTCTCCAAAGACTGAGGTCTCTGCAGTGAAAGAAACCTGTTCTTGACGAGTCCCCAGCTTTTTTTTTATTGGAAATGATGTGGAGAAATGAAGCAGGCTGAGCTGTTTCTGCTGCTTTAGAGGAACCCAGTAAAGCATGAAGACAGTGGCAGGTCAAAGGGAAAGAGGAAATATCTAATGCAAGCCTGTCATCTGAAGGGAAAGCAAAGGACACCCAACGCTGGCTGCAACCGAAGTGGAAGTGACAGGAGTCAAAATACAGACTTATTTACCTCTATCGTTTCAAAATCGGTTTTAGGTTAATGCCAGGAGGCCCAGATCTGGAAGACGGAGGGAAGGAAGGAAGAAAGAAAGGAGGAAAGAAAGGGAGGGAGGAAGGAAGGAAAGGAAGAAGGAAGGAAAGAGGGATGGAGGAAGGAAGGAAGGAAGGAAGGAAATGAAAAAGGGAGGAAGGAAGAAAGGAAAGAGGAAGGGAGGAAAGAAGAAAAGAAAAGGAGGGAAAGAAGGACAAAGGGAGGGAGGGAAAGAGGGAAGGAAGGAACAAAGGAAGGAAAGAAAGAAAGAAGGGGACTGGAGGCTAAAACATATAAGGAACGGCTGCTGGAATTGGGTCTGTCCAGTTTAACGAAGAGAAGGACGAGGGGGGACAGGATAGCAGTCTTCCAATATCTCAGGGGCTGCCCCAAAGAAGAGGGAGTCAAGCTATTCTCCAAAATGTCTGAAGGCAGGACAAGAAGCAACGGATGGAAACTCACCAAGGAGAGAAGCAACCTAGAATTAAGGAGAAACTTCCTGACAGAACAATCAACCAGTGGAATAACCTGCCTCCAGAAGCGGTGAATGCTCCAACACTGGAAGTTTTTAAGAAGTGACTGGACAGCCATTTGTCCGAAATGGTATAGGGTTTCCTGCCTGAGCAGGGGGTTGGACTAGACGACCTCCAAGGTCCCTTCCAACTTTATTATGATTATTATTAAGGAAAGAAGGGAGAGACCGAGGGAGGAGACCCCCAAATTCGGTGTTAGGCCTAATTGTACCGGATTTTCTAATCACTGAAGAATACCAAATACAGTTAGAAATTTGTTTCCTTTTAGAAAGAGCTTTGTTAATGTTAATGTTGTTTCAGCTAACCCGTTTCCCACCCTCTTTCTGCCAACTCTGGTTTGGCAGCAACATTCACATCAGTTGATTTCTACTGCTATCCGGCGAACATCTGTTACATTTTGCAGCTCAGAGTCCCTAAATTAGCCATCTTTTCTTTTGCAAAGGCTGCTATTTCCTTGGCTTCCTTTTGTTCCCTGCCCCACGCACACGCTCGGCGTGAGATGAAATATATATGCTTTGAAGGAGCAACAAGGCGGAATATCATTGGTGCGGAGACAGCTCAAACATAATCAAAATTCTCTTTTGTACAGAAGGCAGTTGTACATTTCTCAAAGCAGTAAAAAACACACACACATACACACACACACAAAGAAAAAGAAAAAAGGAGTGGCTATCAATCTGCTAAAAACTGAGAGCCGGGGACTGAACGGAGCAAATTAAAAGATGCATCAAAAATAGTTCAGCCTTGGCATGAAGGTTGCAGATTTCTGCATTCTAAGTATGCCACAATCCCAGGAAGGGATTGTAGATGTACTGTACTATAGATGTTATGGTTTTTTTTAACAGAGGGATTTAATTGTTCTTTGGACTCTCCCTGGATATATTTTCTACTACCTGAGCAAATTTACTTTAATTAAAGGAAGCACTGAATCTGGAAACATAGCTCAAGGGTACTGTAATGGTATGCGAGAAGGACCTTGGGAGATGGGGAGCAGTCAGATAAGAGACTGCATGGCCCACAGATGGGTAATGGGCAAGGTAAGAAACTCAGAAGGGACCCTACCTAGTTTCTTGGGCTGTAAAAGAGATGGTTATGGTATGTGGGAAAGACTTTGGGAGACAAGGAGAAGAGAAGCTCCATAGGGAATGATAAGATAAGAGCCCGCATAGCCCACAGCTGTATGATGGATGGAGAAAGATGCTCAAAAGGGACCCTCACTAACTTAAGAACATAAGAACATAAGAAGAGCCATGCTGAATCAGGCCCAAGCCCAGCATTCTGTGTCACACAGTGGCCCACATGGGGATCTTGAGCAGAAAGAGAAGGCAAAACCCTCCCTTTCCCTTGACCCCCAACAAATGGGACTCAAGGGAATCCTGCCTGCCTCAACCAACATAGAGGCGGCAAATGGACATCCGTTTTAATAACCACCTGATACACTTGGCATCCATGAATCTATCTAACCCTGCCTTGAAGCTGTCAAGGCTGACAGCTGTCACGACCCCTTCTGGAAGTGAATTCCATAAATCAACAACCCTCTGGGTGAAGAAATATTTCCCTTTATTTGTCCTCACTTTCTTAGCTATGAGCTTTAGGAAGTGCCCCCTTGTCCTGTAAAGGCCTGTGAGAAAGACCTTGGCAGATGGAGGGGGGAGATGCTGCCCAGAGAATGATCAAGTAAGAGACAGCATAGCCCACAGCTGCATAATGGGTGGAGAAAGACAGAGGAGACCCTCTTGGGCTATAAAGAAGATGGCTGTAATGGTATGTGAGAAAGACCTTGGGAAATGGAGAGACGAGATGCTGCCTAGGGAACAGTCAGATAAGAGACAGCGTAGCCCAGAGCTGCATAATAGGTGGAGAAGGGTACTCAGAAGGGACCCTCCCTAGTTTCTTAGGCCGTAAAGGAGGGGGCTGTAATGGTTATGTGAGAAAGACCTCAGGAAATGGGGAGATGAGATGCTGCCTAGGGAACAGTCAGATAAGAGACAGAGTAGCCCAGAGCTGCATAATAGGTGGAGAAGGATACTCAGAAGGGACTCTCCTAGTTTCTTAGGCTGTAAAGGAGGGGGCAGTGAGAAAGCTTAGGGAGACGAGATGCTGCCTAGGGAATAGTCAGATAAGAGACAGCACAGCAGAGAGAGAGAGAGAGAGAGAGAGAGAGAGAGAGAGAGAGAGAGAGAGAGAGAGAGAGAGAGAGAGAGAGAGAGAGAGAGAGAGAGAGAGAGAGAGAGAGAGAGAGTCAAGTCAGAGTGCTCCACCAGCATAATTATTTCTGAGCTGAGTCAGCTTCTTGACTTCCAAAGTGCCTGTGACCTTTGATCATGAAACTGACATGAGGTCCACCCTGGAGCTGGAGAGCTTACCACAACTTTGAAAAAAAACCCATTTTCTCCCCCCTCTTCCTCCAAGTTTCTTCATGTCAGTTTTCAATTTGCAACTTAGGGTAATGGTGAGTCCTTCCCTAGCAGAATCAAATGAACAACAACAACACACACACACACAGAGACACAAAACTCCATTATTTTTCTGCACCGAGATGTGTTCTTCACTTAATCTCACACCTACTTCATATCCCTGCAGGAACCACAAATCAATGGAAGCTCAGGTCTTTTTCTTTTAAAAAATTTACGAAGCCTGACTCTACTAGGGATGCTCAGCTTTCAAAATCTGATCCTGTATTCTGTTGGCTGCCTTAACAGAATAATAGAGCTGGAAGGGACGTTGGAGGTCTTCTATTCCAGCCCCCTGCTCAAGCAGGAGACCCTATACCATTTCAGACAAATGGCTGTCCAGTCTCTTCTTAAAAACTTCCAGTGTTGGAGCATTCACCGCTTCTGGAGGCAGGTTGTTCCACTGATTAATTGTTCTCCCTGTCAGGAAATTTCTCCTTAGTTCTAGGTTGCTTCTCTCCTTGATTAGTTTCCATCTGTTGCCCGCCCTTCCTTCTTTCCTTCTTTCCTTTCCTTCTTCTTTCTTTCCTTCCTCCCTCCCTCTTTCCCTCCCTCCCTCCTTAGTTCCAGGTTGCTTCTCTCCTTGATTAGTTTCCATCCGTTGCCCGTCCTTCCTTCTTTCCTTCTTTCCTTTCCTTCTTTCCTTCTTTCCTTCTTTCCTTCTTTCCTTCCTTCCTTCCTTCCTCCCTCCCTCCCTCCCTCCTTAGTTCCAGGTTGCTTCTCTCCTTGATTAGTTTCCATCCCTTGCTTCTTGTCCTGCCTTCAGGCGCTTTGGAGAAGAGCATCTTTGCAAGTCCCATCATCTTCACCAACCGTTCCTCCTTTGGTGGGGGAAGTGTGGAACCCAGCGGCCCATGGTCTAATTGAGAAAGACAAGGCGGAGAGGAAGGGAGTCAGACAGATGGCAGGAGAAGAAATCTTTGCATTGCTGATGTTGACGGTCCAACTTCAGTGTGTTTATAGCGCTCCACTTCAGTGCACAGAACATATGCTGTGCCTTTCCCAAGAGTCAAAAGACAGCCCCCTCCTTCTCCTCTGTTGTCTACCACGCTAGAAATTTGTTTTTCCCTCTCCTTTCCCCTGAGCTTTCTGTCCACATTCTCCTGTCTAATCTAGAGGAAGCTTCATATTCTCCGCCGCGGTCATAAACCCCATGCTGTTACTATATGACTGCCCAAAGGATATAAGATTTGGGACCCAGTGACAGCTCTATTAGAAAAAACAACCACAACGTGCTGATGGAACACCATCAGTTAGCTAGAAGGTTAGAGGTAGTCCTCAGAAAAACAGAATAACATAACTGGAAGGCATTTTGGAGGTCTTCTAGTCCAATCTTCTGCTCAAGACCCCATAGCATTCCAGACAAATGTTTGTCCAATCTCTTCTTTAAAACCTCCAGTTGTGGAGCACCCACAACTTCTGGAGGCAAGTCGTTCCATTGGCTAATTGTTCTCACTGTCAGGAAATTTCTCCTTAGTTCTAGGTTGCTTCTCTCCTTGGTTAGGCCTCCCTCCATTGCTTCTTGTCCAGCCTTCAAGTTGACCTCCCCTCCTCTTTGTGGCAGCCCCTCAAATTTTGGAAACTGCTATCATGTCACCCCTAGTCCTTGTTTCCTTAAATTAGACACACCCAATTCTTGCAACCGTTCTTTGTATATTTTAGCCTCCAGTTTCCTAATCAACTTTGTTGCTCTTCTCTGCACACTTCCCAGAGTCTCAACATCTTTTTTATATAATGGTGAGCAAAACTGGATGCAATATTCCAAGTGTGGCCTTGTTTAGTGATAGTTCAAGGTTAGAATGACACTAAAAAAAATGGCAATTTTCACATTTAACAACCGTAGCAGCGTCTCTGTGGTCACATGATCAAAACACAGATGCTTGGCAAGGTTGAGAGTCACTGACCGATTGTGATTGCTATGAATAGGATACAGCTGGAAGGGACCTTGGAGATCTTCTAGTCCATCCCCCCGCTCAAGCAGGAGAACCTATACCATCTCAGACAAGTTGACCATCCAGCCTCTTCTTAAAAATCTCCAGTGATGGAGTGCCCATCATTTCTGGAGGCCAGATGTTCCACTGGTTGATTGTCCTCACTGTTAGGAAGTTTCTCCTTAAGTCTAGGTTGCTTCTCCCTTTGATCAGTGTCCAACCATTGTTTCTTGTCCTTCCCTCTGGTGCTTTGGTGAGTAATGTGACCCCCTCCTCTACTTTGTGGCAGCCCCCTCAAATACTGGAACACTGCTATCATGTCTCCCCTATGAAGCAGAGTAACTTCCATTTGTGCTGGGTAGGAAATTCAATCCAGATTTTCTCTGTAGACATTTGAGCAATAGAAGAGGTTAGCTGGCTATAACCCCCTTGGTTTCCTCTGGCCATGTTTGTTAGATGTGGCGTTAACATCTTGGCAGCTTAATTATGTTTTTTCTTTCCTTCTGCTCCAAGGAAAGATCAATAATTAGGGTAATAAAATTGTAAGGATAATTGCAAGCCTCTATATTAATAGAATTCATAAACACCAGCAGGTTTTTCTTCTCTCTGTCTCCCCCCCTCCCCCCCCCCCTCTCCAGATAGAAAAACACTTTTCAAGTCCTGACAGCACATGCTAAGAAGAGATGAAACAGAGTTGGGAGACCCCATGGCCATTGACTTGGAAATGATATAAAATCATAGGTCTGGAAAGGAGCTCGGAGGCCTTGTAGTCCAACCCCCTGTTCAAGCAGGAGATTTTTTTTTTTTTTTTAGGGAAGTAAATATTTTATTAAAATATTTTAACATTTTTACAACTGCTGTCAAAGCAGGAGATCTTAAACCACCTCAGATAAATGGCTGTCCAGTCTTCTCTTGAAAACCTCCAGCGATGGAATACCCACACGTTCAGAAGGAAAGCCATTCTATCGGTTGATTGTTCTCACTGTCAGGAAACTTCTCCTTAGGTCCAGGATGGATCTCCTTCTGATATAGAATAGAGTAGAGTAGAGTAGAGTAGAGTAGAGTAGAGTAGAGTAGAGTAGAGTAGAGTAGAGTAGAGTAGAGTAGATAATAATAATAATAATAATAATAATAATAATAATAATAAAGTTGGAAGGGACCTTGGAGATCATCTAGTCCAACCCCCTGCTCAGGCAGGAAACCCTATACCATTTCGGACAAATGGTTGTTCAGTCTCTTCTTAAAGACTTCCAGTGTCAGAGCATTCACCACTTCTGGAGGTAGATGGATTCAATTACAGTAGCAATAGGTCAACTATTGGAAGGTTAGGGACAGGTTGCTCTAAAGAGGCTCTATCTATGTGATCATTTAAGAGTCAACACCAACGTGATAGGTAGCCTCCTCCTCCTCCTCCTCCTCCTCTTTCTCTTCCTCCTCCTCCTCCTGTTATGGGTGTTCTCACAGAATAGTGGCTGTAAGGAAGCTTCGTTGATACACAAAATGACAGCTATGATGTTATTGGCCAGCCAGAAAACACACATTTACAGAAAGCAAACTTGTGAGGTGCTCTTCATAACTGCTAGTCATAGAGTCCCAAGAGTTGGAAGTGACCATATATGTTTTCTGGACTAACCTTCTGCTCAGTGCAGGATCTATTACAACATATCTGATCAAAGACCATCCAGCTTCCATCTGAAGACCTCCAGTCAATGGGAACTGATTGGTAGGGTAGGGTAGGGTAGGGTGCGGTGGGGTGGAGTGGAGTGGAGTGGAATGGAATGGAACTGGAAGGAACCTTGGAGGTCTTCTAGTCCAGCCCCTGCTCAAGTAGGAGAATCTATACCATCTCAGACAAGTGACTGTCTAGTCTCTGCTTAAAATCTCCAGTGATGGAGCGCCCACAATTTCTGGATTCTATTCATATTGAAGAAGGATCCACCTTTAAAAAGAATTCTTATTTAAAAGGCACATTAAAATGGTCAGGATCTTGAATACCCAAGAACTTAGGATCAGTGCTGAACGGTAAGAAGCTAGAACTGAAGGATCTCATTTTCTAGAAAATAAGTTGTAGCTGGACCTGGAAGTTTTAATCATTCTCCCAGGTTTTAGTAGTGATAATAATGGAAATTTGCTGTGGAGTCAGCTTCACGTTCTAATGAATGGAATTAGCTTGTGATGACTTACAATGGCTTATAATGGCTTATGATGCAAAGGCCATCAAGTATTGCTCGGAAGACTTGCTGTCCCTCAAGCAAATCAGTCACGTGTGTCATCGCTTCTCCAGAAGTCAACTGAAGGATGCAGCTTCAAGACAAATGTGTTGACTATAAGCCGGTTGAGCTCATCAATCACAATCAGCCCTCATGCACTTCATTCATTTTTAGCTTCAGTCTAGTTTTAGGCCGATCAAGCACTGTAACTGATAAACTATGGTTTAGGGCTTAGAGCCGTGTTAGTTTGTGTCCCTGGGGGAATCCCTGTTGGAAATTGAACAGTGATGTGAAGTCAGTGGGGCTATGCCAAGAACACAGTTGGGGGCTGAGAAGGTTAATCTTTGATCTTCGTGACCTTTGAAATGGAGATCAAAGGCTTATATTCGCTTCTTAAATTTGGCCACATCTAGACTACATGTACACAATAATTGTGAGTCTGCCTCCCAAGCACAGGTAGTTGAGAACTACCTATAGTGGGTTATCCAAGGAAGTTAGAACATTGGAAAGAAGTTACTCTTGACCTAGGCATGTTGTACAGTTTGAAACAATTCTGGTTTGTTCAATAAACCATAGTTGAAGTAAGCCATGTTTTAGCATGGCATACACACCCAGCCGATGACTTCTGATGGAATAGGTTGAAAACCGATGTGGACCAGAAATCTGTCCTTTTCTTGGACAGATCCTGCATGTGGATCTAATATTTTTATCTCCCACCGTTGACGAGTCCCTGGAAGAAATTCTTCGGCATATCGCAGAAGGCTAAATAACTCCTCTCATATTGTTTTTGCCCTGACATTTAGCTTCCTGTCGTTTTTTTCTCCAACGCATTAAAAAAAAAAAATCTAGAGGGAAGATCACTAAAATAATTTGGTTCGGAGAGATTTTTCAACCCCGTCTTCTTTTTTTTTTCCAAGAGACGGGCTTGTTTCTGTAACACGCTAAATGGGAAGCGCTTCAACCTAATTGCTTTTAATAGCAAGTTGAATGATAAAATTAAGTTCTCCTGCGGCAATCCACTTTTGAGGTTTTTCAACTCTGGTTTGTTCTTAAGTGGAACTTGAGAAGCTGTGGCAGTTTTTTGTCCCCCCCCCCTTTTTTCCAACAGGGACTCTGATAAAATGAAATTGGCAGTCAACGGAGAATTCCCAATAAATTAAATAGTGTTTGGTTTTGGGTTTTTCCCCCCTCTTTTCATAGGGACTCCTAAAGGCTAGGGTGGGGAGCTAGGATTGGGCCAGTTGCTAAAGGAGGAGGCATGAGCAAGCTCTGAGTAAGCAATGCTCAAGTGTGAAAGGGGCAGACCCAAGAGATGGCAGGGAGATTTTCGATGGAAGTGTTTAAACCAAGAGTGAATGTTGTCCATTTGGGATTTTGTTACTGGAAATGGGTACAGACGCCAGACTAGGAACTAGGAGTCTGTGAGTTCTAGTCCCACTTTAGGCATGAAAGCTGGCTGGGCGGCTTTGAGCCAATCACCAGGAGACTGGGAGTTCTAGTCCCACCTTAGGCATGAAAGCCAACTGAGTGGCCTTGAGTCAGTTGCTCTCTCTCTCAGCCCAGCCCACCTCACAGGGTTGATGTTGTGGGGAAAATAGGAGGAAGAATGTGTATTAGATATGTTTCCCCTCCTGAGTTATTTGTAAACATAATAAAGGCAAAGTACAAATTAAAAAAGGAAGGAAGGAAGGAAGGAAGGAAGGAAGGAAGGAAGGAAGGAAGGAAGGAGGAGAATAGGAGGAAGAAAAGGAAGGAAGGAAGGGAGGGAGAGAATAGGGAGGGAGGGAGGGAAGGAAGGAAGAGGGAGAATAGGAGGGAGGGAGGAAGGGAAGGAAGGAAGAGGGAGAATAGGGAGGGAGGGAGGGAGGGAGGGAGGGAAGGAAGGAAGAGGGAGGATAGGAGGGAGGAAGGGAAGGAAGGAAGAGGGAGAATAGGGAGGGAGGGAGGGAGGGAAGGAAGAGGGAGAATAGGAGGGAGGGAGGGAAGGAAGGAAGAAGGAGAATAGGGAGGGAGGGAAGGAAGGAAGGAAGAGGGAGGATAGGAGGGAGGAAGGGAAGGAAGGAAGAGGGAGAATAGGGAGGGAGGGAAGGAAGAGGGAGAATAGGAGGGAGGGAGGGAGGGAGGGAAGGAAGGAAGAGGGAGAATAGGGAGGGAGGGAGGGAAGGAAGAGGGAGGATAGGAGGGAGGAAGGGAAGGAAGGAAGAGGGAGAATAGGGAGGGAGGGAGGAAGAGAAGGAAGGAAGAGGGAGAATAGGGAGGGAGGGAGGGAAGGAAGGAAGAGGGAGAATAGGGAGGGAGGGAGGAAGAGAAGGAAGGAGAATAGGGAGGGAGGAAGAGAAGGAAGGAAGAGGGAGAATAGGGAGGGAGGAAGAGAAGGAAGGAAGAGGGAGAATAGGGAGGGAGGAAGAGAAGGAAGGAAGAGGGAGAATAGGGAGGGAGGGAGGGAAGGAAGGAAGAGGGAGGATAGGAGGGAGGGAGGGAAGGGAAGCTAGCAAGCAAGCAAAAGTATTAAATTGCAGTTTCAAACATCTGAAGGTCTCCATATGCTAAAATTGCGACTTGTGTGAGAGAATAAAAGAAACAGAAATGAAAATTCCCATTTCTCTACGTCAAGGACTGTTCAGCCGGTTCCAGGGGTGTCGTCCGCATCTTCTTCTTTTTTCCCATTCGCTTTCTCCCCCATTCGGAGAATCAGTGTTTAAATTCCCACTTAGCTTTGTAAGGTCCCTCCGCAGATCTTTGCCTGGCTCGCACTCAAGTTACAAGGCCCAAAGATCAACTTCTCCCGCCTAAGAACACAAAATCCACTGTGATGGACACCCAGGTGATCATCCAGCTAATCTTCCCTTGTCCCATTTTAGCACCGGCTTTTCAACAAATAACTATCGATCGGTCGCTTGCAAGTCACAAATCCCCCCTTCATTCTCCAGGGAGGGGAAGGAGAAGTTCTGGGAGGATAGAGAAAAATAGTTGATGCGGAGTTTTCCCCTGTCACAATCTTCTTTCGGAAATCTTGCCAGCCATATTATCCCCTTCGGAGGCTTTCTTTCCCAGGACAATCAAATCCATTCCTTCCTCATTCTTTTTCGCTCAATCTTCTGCTGTTGTCCATCTAATTATTATTATTGCAATACAAGGAATGGAGCAGCGTCCATATATTTGGAAGGAGGAAAGGAAATCGGGTGTGATACAAAGGCGGGGAGGGAAAGAAAAGGTAATCTGTTTTGTCTCTCAGGTGATCTCTGTACAGCTAAGTCTTCGACTTAAAAACCATTCGTTTAGTGACCGTTGCAGATTCCCCACAGTCACGTGACCAGAAATTCAGATGCTTGGCAACAGGCGTGTGTATATGACGGTTGCTGTCTCCTGGGGTCACGTGATTCCCCTTTTGCAACGTCCTGACAAGCAAAGAAGAAGAAGAAGAACGGCTGCGGGACTTGGGTTTGGCTAGTCTAAAGAAAAGAAGAAATAGGGGAGACATGATAGTAGAGTTCCAGTATCTGAGGGGCTGCCACAAAGAAGAGAGGGGGGCAGGTTGCTCACCAAAGCACCAGAGGACAGGACCAGAAACAATGGTTGGAAACTGACCAAGAAGAGAAGCAACCTGGAATTAAGGACAAACTTCCTAACAGTGAGGACAATCAACCAGTGGAACAGCTTGCCACCAGAAATCGTGAGCGCTCCATCACTGGAGATTTTTAAGAAGAGACTAGATGTTCACCTGTCTGAGACAGTATAGGTTCTCCTGCCTGAGCAGCGGGCAGGACTAGAAGACCTCCATGGTCCCTTCCAGCTCTACTCTACTCTACTCTACTCTACTCTACTCTACTCTACTCTACTCTACTCTACTCTACTCTACTCTACTCTACTCTACTCTACTCTACTCTACTCCATTCCATTCCATTCCATTCTGTATTTTATTATTCTGTTCTATTCTATTCTATTTTCTATTCTATTCTCTTCTGTTCTATTCTATTCTATTCTCTCTTCTCTTCTCTTCTATTCTATTCTGTATTTTATTATTCTATTCTATTCTATTATTCTATTCTATTCTGTATTTTATTATTCTATTCTATTCTATTATTCTATTCTATTCTGTATTTTATTATTCTATTCTATTCTATTCTATTCTATTCTATTCTATTCTATTCTATTCTATTCTATTCTATTCTATTCTATTCTATTCTATTCTGTATTTTATTATTCTATTCCATTCCACTCCACTCCATTCCATTCCATTCTATATTTTCTCTATTCTATTCTACTCTACTCTAGTCTACTCTAAAATTGTGTGACTGATTTAAAAACTGCAGTGATTCCACTTAACGACTGTGGCAAGAAAAGTCCTAAAGTGGGGCAAAATTCACTTAATACACGTCTCCGTTAGCAACAGACATGTTGGGCTGGAGGACTACCTGCAATCCATTTTCGTCCGGGAAACTCTGAGCTTGCATCATCTTAAGCATCTCTTGGTGTCTCTGGCATCTAAACCTTGGTGCATTGTGGTTCCTCTGCAAACACACACCATGCTCGCCCTCTCAAGAGCAGCCCAACTCCCTCTCCTGAAAGAGGCAGCCAAAACTACTCAAAGGATTGACTCATCTTTGAAGGCAGAAAATGCTTTCCTTGGGATAGCTCCGTCCTGACATGTTTCATCACAAGGCAGAGATTAAATGCAAGGAAGAGTTTCTGCTCCAGCAGTTATAACACCTGGTTTCTCTGCCATCAGCAGGAGCTTCGGCATGTTTCAAAGTGAGTGAAAGGTTAGATTAAAGAAGCTTTGGATATGGTCTGTGGAAACCCGTCCTCTTAAAACTCAGGGCTGACATGCTGAGCCAGGAAAGGACTTTTCAAGGACAATGGTGAACAATATAGAATCATAGCCTTGTAAGGCTGGAAGATATCTTGGAGGTAATCTACTGCAACCCTCTGACCAGGCAGGAGAACCTGGACAAACGTTCTTGAAAGCCTCCCGTGAAGAAGCACCCACAACTCCAGGAGGGAAGCTATTCCACTGATTAATCATTCTCACTGCCAGGAAATTTACCCTTATTTCTTGGTTGGGTGTCCCTTTGATGAGCGCCCTTCCATTGCTTTTTTTATCTCCATGTATGATCAAGTATGAAAGACGGCATTTAAGGGGTGACTTGATCAAAGTGTACAAAATCATGCATGGGATAGAAAATGTGGATAGAGAAAAATTCTTTTCTCTATCACACAATACTAGGACAAGGGGGCACTCCCTAAAGCTTATAGCTAAGAAAGTGAGGACAAATAAAGGGAAATATTTCTTCACCCAGAGGGTCGTTGATTTATGGAATTCACTTCCTGAAGGGGTCGTGACAGCTGTCAGCCTTGACAGCTTCAAAGCAGGGCTAGATAGATTCATGGATGCCAAGTGTATCGGTGGTTATTAAAATGGATGTCCATGTGCCGCCTCTATGTTGGTTGAGGCAGGCAGGATTCCCTTGAGTATCATTTGTTGGGGGTCAAGGGAAAGGGAGGGTTTTGCCTTCTCTTTCTGCTCAAGATCCCCATGTACATTTGGTGGGCCACTGTGTGACACAGAATGCTGGACTCGATGGGCTTTGGCCTGATTCAGCATGGCTCTTCTTATGTTCTTATGTTCTTATGTTCTTATGTTCTTATGTAAGTTGGTCACATCTCTGTTGGAGTTTGGGTCAGTTATGAACTTTAGGATGGTAGTCCTCGGTGAGATTCTTCGGATGCCATATACAGTACATAAAGAAGAGCACAAGGCAGACCTAGAAGAAGAAGGAGAAGAAGAAGAAGGAGAAGAAGAAGGAGAAGATGGAGGAAGAGGAGAAGATGGAGGAGTAGGAGTAGGAGAAGAAGAAAGAAGGAAGAAAGGAAAAGAAAGAAGAAGAGACGGAGGAGGAGAAGGAGAAGGAGAAGGAGAAGGAGAAGGAGAAGGAGAAGGAGAAGAAGGAGAAGAAGAAGAAGAAGAAGAAGAAGAAGAAGAAGAAGAAGAAGAAGAAGAAGAAGAAGAAGAAGAAGAAGAGGAGGAGGAGGAGGAGGAGGAGGAGGAGGAGGAGGTAGAAGCTCCTCAGAGGGAGGAAGAAGAAGAAGACTAGTAGTAGTACTGGATTGGAAGAAATGTGTCCTTTCGAGACTTCCTAATGGTAATCTTAGTTCAAGGACAGACTCACAAGCCAACAGCCACAGTCAAAAATGCCCAAAGCTCCTGCTTGATTGGTTCCTGTTACCTCTACAAGAAGTATTGATGCAGAATGCTGCCTGAGCCGGGACATTTATTAACAATTTACTGCTCATTTTGTTCTGAACGATGTTTAGAGAGAGGTGATGAGTCTGGCCTAATGAAGTGATAAACAGCTGGTGAAGTTGAGCTGGTGAAGCATCAAAGGTTTTTAATACCTGCAGAAGGTTACTGCCAACATCTATCAATTCACATCTGGCATCCACCGGCAGTTGTGCTTAATTAAGAGAAGGATCTTTGTGAGATAATTACTCCTGTGCAATCTTGCCCTTTCTCGAAAGGGCTTTCATCAGCAAACAATCACATCCTGTCCTTGGTGTTCACAATAGCCTTAGGAAATAATAATTGTCCCAATGCAGCTGTGTAAATCTTGGGAACACAGCAGGATTGTAATTGGAATCAAGAGAGCTACAAGCTAAGAGCCCACCTGGCTGATTTCAAAAAACTAAGCTAGGTTTGATCTCCTAGATAGTAAGTTATTCTAACAAGAAAAAAAATTCTGGGGATGACTTTCAGAGTGTAAAGCTTATTTTTCAAGGTCACTTGTCCAGCTGGTTTTAAACAGATATCTATTCATCTGGCCCAAAGCCTTTGTCTACTCATGACAGAACGGTGGTGACTTTTGATGGAGTCCTTGTGATGTTCCTTCCAACCTTCTAATCATCCCCCCAATCAATTTTATTAGCTGGAATTTGGAAAGAGATGCGGCTCATGAATCACTCTTCCTCCAGGCTATTCATAACTTGGAAATGTTTCCACCATCTTCTCGACATCTTTCCGCCTTTCCATCAATCAATCTTGTTCATATTCAACTTGTCTTAAACAAAGGCGGTATTGGGTTGTATAAATGAACTAAGATATATCAGTGCCATGGGCCGGTACCTCTTTTTATTATTATTATTATTATTTACAATTTTTATACCGCCCCCCTCCCGAAGGACTCGGGGCGGTGTACAGCCCAATTAAAACAACAACACACAAAATTTAAAATTATTAAAAATAAATTAAACAATTTGGCCTAATATTTAAAAACCCAACTAAAAACACAATCCCCTAAAAACAGTTATGGCCATTGTTGGAGCTGGAGCTATCATCCCAGGCCGGCTTGTCGGAATAAGTATGTTTTTAATTCCCGACGGAAGGAACGCAATTCCGTCATCGTACGGAGTTCGGGGGGGAGCTCGTTCCAAAGTGTTGGAGCTCCCACAGAGAAGGCCCTCCCCCTGGGGGTCGCCAGCCGACATTGTTTGGCCGACGGCACCCCGAGGAGACCTTCTCTGTGGGAGCGTACCGGACGGCGGGAGGTATTTGCTGGCAGAAGGCGGTCCTCTTGAGCTATTTTCGATAAACCAAACATTGCGCAGAGATGGAAGAGGAGAAGATTTTGAAAGAAAGACGTTTCTGGTCCTGATATTGGAGAGGTTAGCTGGAAAATAGAAGTAGTTGAGAACATCAAGATGTGGGGGGAGATAGAGATAGAGACCACTTTTGCCCCAGGCTGATGCTTATGGCCTACCTGTCAAGGCAGCATAATAGAACGTCTACTTCTATGTTGAAGAAAACAGTTCAAGAGCAACTGATTCTGATACTGTTGAGTTCTAGAACAATCCATATTTTTGTTCTGAAAGAACCCAGGAGAAAGACAAAGGCTTGCAACCACCCAGAAATAGATGAGGGGAGGTCCAAGACAAAATCTAAGCTGGATTTCTTTTTGTTTGTATGTAGCCGCAATGAACTTATAACAAATTATTTTTCGATGTTTTATGTAATGATGTTCCTCTTCTATTATGTATGATGTTATAATTCAGAGGAAGGTCTTGGAGAACTTTGAGGTATACACCCAAGGTAAGGGAAGTTGTTGAACATGGCCCTATGGGGGAGAGGAGGAGGAAGAGGAAGAGGAAGAGGAGAAGGAGGAGAAGGAGGAGGAGGTCATCTTGGAGAACTTTGAGATATAAACCCAACATTAGGGAAGTTCTTGAGCATGGTCCTATGGGGGAGAAGAGGAGGAGGAGGAGGAAGAGGAAGAGGAGGAGGAGGTAGCAGTGGTCTTGGGGAACTTTGAGATATGCATCCAAGGTATAGGAAGTTGTTGAACATTTCCCTATGTGGAGGGAGGAGGAGGAAGAGGAGAAGGAGAATTTTGAGGCATACATCCAAGATACGGGAAGTTGTTGAACATTGCCCTATGGAGGGAGGAGGAGGTGGAGTTGATGGAGATGAGGTGTCTTTTGAGAGTACCACCATCGCACACTTCATTTCCCATCTAAAATAGCTTTTAGTCTCCAGGACTAACCCAACTATGAGTCCTCCAGATGTCAACGCTGCGAACATCGGATGTTTTCGCATTGACAACAGATGGAAATGTAGCCATCTTGTACCTTTTGCTTTTAGAGTTAGATGATGCTGGGAGGGGGGATGTGAACGAGAGTCTAGCTAGACATAACAACACTGAACTTAGCATGAGAATCAAGGTTATTGAGCCCAGAGCTGATAAAGAATTGGTGGGCTGGAGGGCTTCCCGTTCTTCAAGCTAATTGGGGAATGTGATTAAATGACTGTTAATTGGAGGAGGGAATTGTGCTTTGATACTAGGTGCTCAGGGGAGGGGAATTCAGTTTTTTGGCTTCGATTATGCAGTGCCAATATTATGCTACTCAAAATAAAGATCCCTTAAGGTAAACAATGCCTCGAAGTTCTTTTGAAGAGTTTCATCTGTTGGAACCATGTCACCAGAAGCTTTAGAATCATGATGGTCTTACTCTCACTGGGCTCTTCTGCTGACTGGGCACCCAGATGAAATATTTCTGTCAGAGAGAGAAAATAAAAAGATTGTACAGCGGGAGAAACTGGTTCTCCATTCCACGGCAATGTTGTCTAATTCTCCCTAAATGCACTTGATGTTTGAACAGGTTGAAAGGCAAATTTCTTCTCCCAGCTCTTTTCCGGCTGTTAAATTCCTGCTGTGTAAAGTGTTTCCTATTCAAATCACTGCTTGTTTAGGATAATTCAGCCACGGAGTAAGTGAGCTAATTGGAGCCTGTGGGATTCTTAACACTCTGCTCAGTTTAATTCGCTCATAGACAACTAGTGAACTACCCTATTGTTTGCCTTTCAGCCCTTCCTCAGAATAACAGAGGTGGAAAGGATCTTGGGGGTCTTCTAGTCTAACCCCTACTCAAGCAGGAGACCCTAGACCATTTCAGACAAGTGACTGTCCAGGCTCTTCTTAAAAACCTCCAGCGATGAAGCACCCACAACATCTGAAAGCAAAGCTGTTCCACTGGTTAATTGTCCTCACTGTTAGGAAGTTTATCCTTAATTCCAGGTTGCTTCTCTCTTTGATCAGTTTCCATCCGTTGTTTCTTGTCCTGCCTTCAGGTGCTTTGGAAAATAAATTGACCCCCTCTTCTTTGTGGCAGTCCCACAAATACTGGAATACTGTTATCGTGTCTGCGCTAGTCCAATTTAACCAATTCCTGCAACTGTTCTTCGTATGCTTTACTCTCCAGGCCCTTAATCATCTTAGTTGCTCTTCTCTGCACTTTTTCCAAAGATGGGCAGTTGTAGGAAAGAAAGAAAGAAAGAAAGAAAGAAAGAAAGAAAGAAAGAAAGAAAGAAAGAAAGAAAGAAAGAAAGAAAGAAAGAAAGAGGAAGGAAGGAAGGAAGGAAGGAAGGAAGGAAGGAAGGAAGGAAGGAAAAAAGAAAGAAGAGAGAGAAAAAGGAAGGAAGGAAGGAAGGAAGGAAGAAAAAGAAAGAAAGAAAGAGGAAGGAAGGAAGGAAAAAAGAAAAGAGAAAGAAAGAAAGGAAGGAAGGAAGAAAAAGAAAGAAAAGGAAGGAAGGAAGGAAAAGAGAAAAAAGAAAGAAAGAAAGAAGACAGACTCTATCTTTCTCTTAAGTAAAACAGCAAATCTCTGTTCATTTTGACTACAGCCAACAGGGAACATTATACCAAAGTTGTACTTAACTTTGACCTGGAGATTCAATCTGACATTTCATAGATTCTGATGGTTCAGACTTTGGGGACTCAGGTCAGAGAAGCCAGTGCAAAGATTGAGAGATCCCGTGTGAATCATGCTGACTTTCCAAACTGAAACGGAAAAGTGGGATTGAATCATTGGATCGGATATCTTCAGCTGGTTTGAGTGCAATTGTGCCAAATATGGATTTCTTTTTCACTGATTCAGAATCCCAAATCGGAGCGACCCAATTCAACCCTTTGAGCTGAACCAATTTTACAAACTGCTTGTATTAGGGTCTCCTAACAGAAGCAATTTAGAGAACAGAGCAGTGGTTCTCAACCTGTGGCCCGTGGACCACTGGGAGGACTGTGATGTCATCACAGGCGGGGTCCAGGAAGGCTTGAAGAAGCATTATGATTTAAATCTTGAGTTAAGTCTTGGAGGTCTGTGGCCACAAAAGGTATTTAAACAGGATCTGTGGTGAAGAAAAGGTTGAGGACCACCGGCATAGAGTATCCTGCTTGAGTAGGGGGCTGGAGTAGAAGACCTCCAAGGACCTCCAGTGATGAAGCACTTACAACGTCGGAAGGGACATCTTCCACTGGTTCATTGTCCTCTCTCTTAGGAAGTTTCTCCTCCATTCCAGGTTGCTTCTCTCCTTGGTTAGTTTCCACCCATTGTCCCTTCCAACTCATTCTGTTCTTCTGTTAAATTGGATTAGATCTGCTTTCTGAATCAAATCATATCTCACGACAGTAAAGTTTGTTTCGGAGATGACACTGTGTCCTCTTTTCTTCAGTCACTGCAGCTTCACAAAACTTTTTATGTCTTGATCCTCTTTCAAGATAGCGATATTTCTCCCCCCCCCCCCGTTGGATTTGGCACAGCATTGTACCACGGGCGGGCAAACTGAGAAAAGATTGACGTCTTTTCATCATCTACAGAACAATCCATTTTAATTCCATACTGATTTAATTATGCTTTCTGATCTGTCTCTTTCTCTCCCTTTTGCATTGTGGCTGATCCCTCTCCTGCTGCGCAGGAGGGAGAACATCAAGCAGCAATTCTTTTATTTCCTCTTTTATTTTGTCCCCAAGCATTAAAAAAACAACACAGCCTTGTAACTATTTTAAATCTTCAGACGCAATTGTACGTTCCTTGGCTGTGCTAATGTAACAAAAGGCCACCATCAAACAAACAGTTACCCCTTTTGGCTCAGTTAGCTGTGTGAGACCACAGAATTCTAAAATAGAATCCCTCTTTGCTACACTTCTAACAACAGCGAGAACTGGGAAGAGGCCTATAAATATAGAAATTGGGACAGATAAAAGGATGAGACGGAATTAAGATTGTTTTCTATAAAACAACACCGGAAAAGAACTGCTAGGTTCAAGCAAAGATGTCTATATCTTAATCACTTATATTTCAAGCAAAGGTACGTTTATAGCTCTTTCTCAAAAAATCAATCAGAATAGTGCTGGAAGGGACCTTGGAGGTCTTCTAGTCCAGCCCCCTGCTCAAGCAGGAGAACCTAGACCATTTCAGACAAGGGGCTGTCTTCTTGAAAACCTCCAGAGTTGAACAGCTTACCCCCCGAAATCGTGGGCACTCCATCACTGGAGATTTTAAAATTGAGGTTAGACAGTCACTTGTCTGAGATGGTATAGGTCAGTGGTGGCGAACCTATGGGCACACGCACCGTCACCCCAGTCCTAGGCCTTCAGCTGGGTTTTATAAAACCTTTTTGCTTTAGGCCTCCGCCGCCGTGTGCAAAAAAAAAAAAAAAAGGTTCCATCAGTCAATTTCAATCTCTCGCGGGGAAAAAAAAGATCTTGCAAAATTGGAATTGATTGATTGAACTTTTTAGTCCCATCCAGTCTGCCGTTACCACTGCGGCCATGCCCACCCAATAGGCCACGCCCACCCAATGGGCCACACCCACCTGGCACTCGACGATGCATAAGTGGGTTTTGGGTTGCCGTTTGGGCACTCGGTCTCTAAAAGGTTCGCCATCACTGGTATAAGTTCTCCAGGGTCCCTTCCAGATTCTCTTCTCTTCTCTTCTCTTCTCTTCTCTTCTCTTCTCTTCTCTTCTCTTCTCTTCTCTTCTCTTCTCTTCTCTTCTCTTCTCTTCTCTTCTCTTCTCTTCTCTTCTCTTCTCTTCTCTTCTCTTCTCTTCCATTCCATTCCACATTCTATTGTATTCTATTGTATTCTATTGTATTCTATTGTATTCTATTGTATTCTATTCTATTCTATTCTATTCTATTCTATTCTATTCTATTCTATTCTATTCTATTCTATTCCATTCCATTCCATATTCTCTTCTCTTCTCTTCTCTTCTCTTCTCTTCTCTTCTCTTCTCTTCTCTTCTCTTCTCTTCTCTTCTCTTCTCTTCTCTTCTCTTCTCTTCTCTTCTCTTCTCTTCTCTTCTCTTCTCTTCTCTTCTCTTCTCTTCTTTCCCTTCCCTTCCATTCCATTCCGTATTCTATTCTATTCTATTCTATTCTATTCTATTCTATTCTATTCTATTCTATTCTATTCTATTCTATTCTATTCTATTCTATTCCATTCCATTCCATTCCATTCCATTCCATTCCATATTCTATTCTATTCTATTCTATTCTATTCTATTCTATTCTATTCTATTCTATTCTATTCTATTCTATTCTATTCCATATTCTATTCTATTCTATTCTATTCTATTCTATTCTATTCTATTCTATTCTATTCTATTCTATTCTATTCTATTCTATTCTATTCTATTCTATTCTATTCTATTCTATTCTGTTCATGGAGCACCCACAACTTCTGGAGGCAAGTCGTTCCACTGATAGATTGTTCTCACTGTCAGGAAATTTCTCCTTAATTCCAGGTTGCTTCTCTCCTTGATTAGTTTCCATCCGTTGCTTCTTGTCCTGCCTTCAGGCGCCTTAGAGAATGGATTGACTCCCTCTTCTTTATGGCAACTCTTTAGATACTGGATATCCTGTCCCCCCTCGTCCTTCTTTTCTCTAGACTAGCCATACCCAATTCCTGCAACCGTTCTTCAATATATTTTAGTCTCCAGGCCTTTAATCATCCTAGTTGCTCTTCTCCGCACTTTTTCCAAAGTCTGAACACCTTTTTTTGTAATGTGCTGACCAAAACTGGATGCAATATTACAGGTTTGGCCTTACTAAGGTGTTACAAAGTGGTACTAAATCCTTCCAGTTAATGGCAGCTGAATATTAAGTATTTTCCATGTTGTAGTCGCTTTCTATCTTATTAACTCTCTATCTTGACATCCTTCAAATACATGCTTCTTTTGCTTGCTTTTTTTAGCCTCATATTCTTCCTGAAGGCTCAGAAAAGTGGGATTTGGTAGAGGAACTTTAGTGGAATGAGCAGACTGAGTACAGAGAAGAACAACCAAGATGATCAGGGGACTGGAGGCTAAAACATATGAAGAACGGTTGCTGGAATTGGGTATGTCCAGTTTAACAAAGAGAAGGACAAGGGGGGACATGATAGCAGTCTTCCAGTATCTCAGGGGCTGCCCCAAAGAAGAGGGAGTCAAGCTATTGTCCAAAGTGCCTGAAGGCAGGACAGGAAGCAACTAATGGAAACTAAGCAAGGAGAGAAGCAACGTGGAACTAAGGAGGGAGGGAGGAAGAAGGAAGGAAGGAAGGAAGGAAGGAAGGAAGGAAGGAAGGAAGGAAGGAAGGAAGGAAGGAAGGAAGGAAGGAACGAAGGAAGGAAGGAAGGAAGGAAGGGCAATGGATGGAAACTCATCAAGGAGAGAAGCAACCTGGAACTAAGGAAAAACTTCCTGACAGTGAGAACAATTAACCAGGGGAACAACCTGCCTCCAGAAGCGGTGAATGCACAAACACTGGACGTTTTTAAGAAGAAACTGGGCAGCCATTTGTCTGAAATGGTATAGGGTTTCCTGCCTGAGCAGGGGGTTGGACTAGATGACCCCCAAGGTCCCTTCCAACTTTATTGTTGTTATTATTGTTATTATTTTCAGGAAATTGAAGCGGAGGCTGTATTTCCACGATAGGGGCCACTTTACGATTTGGAGAAGACTTCTAAGATTATTTCTGAAAGAAAGCCCGGGGAGAAAAGTTATTAAGGGGAATTACACGTGACAATGAAATTATACTAGTCTGATTACAGCTTGTTGAAAGGATTATTTTAATTTAATTGCTCAATTAAAGTAAATTATATTTTGGCCAAGCACTGGCATAGACTCAAGATGGGGGTGGGTGGGAGAAAATTCTGGTTTTCCCCGAGCACCTTTTAAAATGATTGAATTGCTGTGAATGAAATAATAGTAATAATGATGATGATGATGAGGTTGGAAGGTACCTTGGAGGTCATCTAGTCCAACCCCCTGCAGGAAACCCTACACCATTTCAGACAAATGGCTGTCTAGTCTCTTAAAAACTTCCAGTGTTGGCGCATTCACCGCTTCTGGAGGCAGGTGGTTCCACTGGTTAATTGTTCTAACTGTCAGGAAGTTTCTCCTTAGTTCCAAGTTGCTTCTCTCCTTGATTAGTTTCCACCTGTTGCTTCTTGTCCTTTGGAGATTAGCTTGACTCCCTCTTCTTTGTGGCAGCCCCTGAGATATTGGAAGACTGCTATCGTGTCCCCCCTCGTCCTTCTCTTCGTTAAACTGGACAGACCCAATTCCTGCACTGGTTCATCTGCTTTAACCTCCAGTCCCCTGATCATCTTTGTTGCTCTTCTCTGCACTCTTTCTAGAGTCTCAGCATCTTTTGTACATCGTGGTGACCAAACCTGGATGCCGTATTCCAAGTGTGGCCTTCCCAAGGCCTTGTAAAGTGGTATTAATACTTCACGTGATCCTGATTCTATCCCTCTGTTAATGCAGCCTAGCACTGTGTTGGCCTTTTTGGCAGCTGCAACACACGGCTGGCTCCTATTTAGGTGACTGTCCACTCGGACTCCAAGATCCCTCTCACAGTTACTACTATTGAGCAAGGTACCCCCTGTACTATACCTGTCCATCTGGTTTTTCTTGCCTAAATGTAGAACCTTACCTGTGACTTTTTTTAAAAAAAATTGGATATTGCGTGTTTTCTTTTGATCAGTTGTAATGCTGGACCGCTAACATCAGATTAATGAAATCTACCCACTCCTTTATGACTTTTGGATTCAGCAGGAAGCACTATTTGATGATGTTTACGTGCGAACATTTAAGGTGATTAGAAACGAAGTCTTATTGGGGGAGACTTAGTTCTGGAGTAGGGTTTTATCCTCCATCTGTTTGAACATCTTGTGTTTCTCTGTCTTTGTTTATTTGGGCCCCGTTGATTTCTTGGCAAACAGATGCACCAGGAGCGAGTTCAAAATGTTGGGAGTTAAAAGGATTAGAGTGTTACAAAAGAGACCTCTAAGTAATTAGTAGAGTTGAGCCATCTGTGGAAAAATCACCTTCTAGAGAAAGGTCTTCTGCCTTGTCTCATGTTTTGGAAAGAAGACCTCAAGGTGACTGCATCTTTGAAGTCTGCGCAGGTAAATGGCTTAAAATAAACTCTTCCTTGGCCATTCAGAGGTCCTGGTTTGCTCAATTCGCTGTCTTAATGCATTAGGAAGGGTTCCACTGAGTGGGATGAAATATTCAGCTGTGCAAAACATCACAAAGACACCCTGCCGGATGTAAAAATGTATCAGCTTCAGGTTCTCCTTCTGCTGAATGAGTATAAACTCTCCTTCCATCATTTTAGAAAGAAATGTTGCAATTTTTTACTATTTTATAGGAAGGACTAGAGGTGACATGATAGCATTGTTCCAATATCTCAGGGGTTGCCACAAAGAGGAGGGGGTCAGGGTATTCTCCAAAGCCCCTGAAGGCAGGACAAGAAGCAACGGATGGAAACTTACCAAGGAGAGAAGCAACCTGGAATTAAGGAGAAATTGCCTGACAATAGAATGGAATGGAATGGAGTAGAGTAGAGTAGAGTAGAGTAGAGTAGAGTAGAGTAGAGTAGAGTAGAGTAGAGTAGAATAGAATAGAATAGAATAGAATAGAATAGAATAGAATAGAATAGAATAGAATAGAATAGAATAGAATAGAATAGAATAGAATAGAACTGAAAGGGGCCTTGGAGGTCTTCTAGTCCAGCAGGAGAAGGAAGGAAGGAAGGAAGGAAGCAAGCAAGCAAGCAAGCAAGCAAGCAAGCAAGCAAGCAAGGAAGCAAGGAAGCAAGCAAGCAAGCAAGCAAGCAAGCAAGCAAGCAAGCAAGGACAATAGCAATAGCATCTTTATTATCCCATCTTTAATATTTTTACAAATAATAGCAATAGCACTTATATACTGCTTCACAGTGTTTTACATCCCTCTCTAAGCGGTTTACAGAGTCAGCATATTTGCCCCCAACAATCTGGGTCCTCATTTTACTGACCTCGGAAGGATGGAAGGCTGAGTCAACGTTGAGCCGGTCAGGATCGAACTGCCGAACTGTTGGCAGTCGGCTGTCAGCAGAATTAGCTGCAGTACTGCATTCTAACCACTGCGCCACCACAGCTCATCAGTGTTTCTCAGTCTCTCCAATATCGGTCCAATGTCCCCATGAACCTTTCTTCTTGCGAGAACACTTCAACCAGAGTTGGCTCTGGGCGGGACCCAGCCCTGTGTGCCTGTTCTTTAAATGTGGATATCAGTAGCAGCTGATTTATGAAAAATGCATAAGTGTGACTAGGGAACAGCTTGTGCTTTCATACTCAATAAAATGAAAAGACAGAATAGAGAACTCAAAATGCCTGGGAATCTATTTGGGTAAACAAATGGCTGCTATAAATCTTTCTGCATGGCTGCTTCCCTTTTGTGGTACATCCCTGGGGGAAATGCTGCAAGGAGGAGAGCCTCCCCCCTCCCCAAAGTTAAAGTAAACGGTTTCTTAACACAAAGCAAAGTAAAATGGGAAATACCTATTTGCTGGCTTAATTATGGAGTTAGTAGAGTACACCTTCCGTCTTCAAGAGAAAGAAGAAGATCAACACAGCCCTTGAGTGTAGTGAACAGTGATGGATGAGCTCCTGCAAAGTTGCTTCAGGTGAAATTGGATTCAGCCAAGCTATTTTTCACTGGCCCATTCACACACGCGCACAAAAAAAACCCCCAAAACAGAAAAATCATAGAAGTTTACTTAGTTTATGTATCTCAATTAATTCAGAACTCGTGATGAGCATGACAAATAGACATTGTGCCTTGAAGCTTCAACTCCCAGGTTCCTACACCCTTTTCATCCCCATCACTCAGAATGACTCTTCCTTTCTCATCCTGTTCATTCCAGCGGGGATGTGCAAGCTGTAACTTTAAGATTATCTGCAGCCCCTGAAACGCCATCTGAACAATATAGCTTGCTATTTTAAGGCAGGAAGTTTATAGGAACAGTAATGTGAAGGCTTAAAGAGGCTTGTTCTGTTTTTTAAAGAGCCGAGAATAATCTCCACATTTCGTGGGAAAATAGTCCTGAACTTCATCCGTGGCACAGCCCCACTCTCCACTGTATGCATCATTGTCCTACCTGGTGTAGTCTGTGGCCCCCACCTACCCAAAAACCTGTCCACCACTCCTCTAATAGAAGATAGATAAACTGAGGAGGTGTCCATTTTATTGGGTAGACCAAACCCCAAACCAGCTAAGCTAATTCTATTTTAACATAAAGCTACATTATAGAATCTTGCCACTCCGAAGGTACAGCTCTCCGACCATCTCTTTTATAGACTGAGAAACAAGGGGGGGGGTTTCTCCTAAGCCTCTTGTCCCACCCATTATGCATTTGTGGGCTGTGCAATCTTTATTCGGCTATTCCCTGGGTCTGTTTGCTCCATCACCTAAGGTCTGTCCCATTACAGGGAGTCTTTTCGGCAACTACCTAAGAAATGAAAGTGAATCTTTTCCAAGCACGATTCTCATCAAGTTCTCTTTAGCAAGATGAGAGGGATCTCAGAGTCCTAGTGGAAAATATGAGCCAGCCGTGTGCTGTAGCTGCCAAAAAAGCCAACATGGTTCTAGGCTGCATTAACAGAGGGATAGAATCAAGACCACGTGAAGTATTCATACCACTTTACAATGCCTTGGTAAGGCCATACTTGGAATACCACATCCAGTTTTGGTCACCACGATATGAAAAAGATGTTGAGAGTCTAAAAAGAGCGCAGAGAAGAGCAACAAAGATGATCCGTGGAGTGGAGGCTAAAACATATAAAGAACGGTTGCTGGAATTGGGTATGTCTAGTTTGATGAAGAGAAGGACAAGGGGGGACACGATAGCAATGCTCCAATATTTGAGGGGCTGTCACAAAGAGGAGGGGGTCACACTGTTCTCCAAAGGACCTGAAGGCAGGACAAGAAGCAACGGATGGAAACTAATTAAGGAGAGAAACAACCTAGAACTAAGGAGAAACTTCCTGACAGTGAGAACAATTAACCAGTGGAACAACCTGCCTCCAGAAGTTGTGAATGGTCCAACACTGGAAATTTTTAAGAAGATATTGGACAACCTTTTATCTGAAATGATATAGGGTTTCCTGCCTGAACAGGGGGTTGGACTAGAAGACCTCTAAGGTCCCTTCCAACTCTATTATTCTATTCTATTCTATTCTATTCTATTCTATTCTATTCTATTCTATTCTATTCTATTCTTATTTTCTCCTATTCTATTCTATTCTATTCTATTCTATTCTATTCTATTCTATTCTATTCTATTCTATTCTATTCTATTCTATTCTATTCTATTCTATTCTATTCTATTCTATTCTTGAATCAGATTTGTGCAGATGAGGTTGCAAGAATTCTACCAAGTGAACTAAATTGTTGCTCTCTTTTGGTATCCTGATTATTCTACCCATCATGCATTCAGATCGATGTTACCGATTTGTGCTTGACAAACCTAGAACCCATTGCAAAGGGAGTGCCAACGGAACCAGAGAGCCTTTGAGCTCCTGTCTGAAGACCTCAGATGTGCTAATCTAAGCAGGAACATCTCATTTCACCACAAAATCGAACACCATAAAAAAAACCTCCTCCGTGTTTATGACGATGCATCTCCATCAGAGTTCAGTGTCTGAAGCCAGTAAAACTAATTGATGCTGAACCAAAAAAATGTACGCTGCCACGTTCCTTGCAACCAGTTAGGATGGATCTATTCATTCATCTTTTTTTCTTTTTGATACTGCCTACCAAAGCTTTTTTGCTGGTCTCTCAAAAACTGCAGTAATGAAACATGACACCTCCTGCATGAACTTGGCCATCTAGCTATGGTTCTCCTTGCATGGTGTGTCCCAAAGCAAGGTAATCACTTAAGGGTTATTCTGCAAAGAGCTGCAAAAATCTTCCTTAATGGACAGTGGAGGACGAAGGCAAGGTGTGTGCAGCAGAATTATTCATTAGAAACACAGCAGTGGTTGGCTTCCAAATGTTTGGAAGTCATGTGCTTCTGGCGGCTGAACTTTCCTGCTGCTCGGGACATCGAGGTAGATGCTGCTGGTGCAGTTCCTGATATTTGGCTGATGGATGCATTCTCGGTAGAAACTTCAGAGGGAGTAAAGAATTCTGCTTTCTCTCTCTAAATTTCCATTTCTGTCTCCAAGTTGGTGGACCAAACCTTTTTTTTTTTCCTTTTGTTTTCAAAATGTTATCCCTGCTTCAAGGAATTCATGAATTGTTCAATAGGCACGGCACTGAGAATTCTTTCCGTATTTTGTGTCCCACAAATTAATGGAATGAAGGACAAGCCCTCCCCACCCCAATTTAGATGCAACTATGCCAGACTGAATTTCTGGCTGGGTGATTCATTTTGGGTGATCCATTGTAGGAAGGTAGGTAGGTAGGTAGGTAGATAGGTAGGTAGGTTAGGTAGGTAGGCAGGCAGGCAGACAGACAGACAGACAGAGATACATAGATACATATAAGATATAGATAGATAGATAGATAGATAGATAGATAGATAGATAGATAGATAGATAGATAGATAGATAGATAGATAGATAGATAGATAGATAGATTAAAGTATATCAAAAAATAGAAAGGAGTGAGTGAATGAGTCAGTGAGGAAGGAAGGAAGGAAATGAGAGGGAGGGAGGGAGAGAGGGAGGAAGGAAGGAAGGACAATGAGGGAGGAAGGGAGAATAGGAAGGAAGAAAGGAAGGATAATGAAATGGAGGGAGGAAATGAGAGTGAGGGAGGGAGGGAGGGGAGGAAGGAAGGAAGGAAATGAGAGAGTGAGGGAGGGAGGAAGGAAGGAAAATGAGGGAGGAAGGGAGAAAAGGAAGGAAGGAAGGAGGGATAATGAAATAAAGGGAGAGAGGGGAGGAAGGAAGGAAATGAGAGAGTGAGGGAGGGAGGAGGGAGGGAGGAAGGAAGGAAGGACAATGAGGGAGGAAGGGAGAATAGGAAGCAAGGAAGGAAGTATAATGAAATGGAGGGAGGGAGGGAGGGAGGGAGGGAGGAAGGAAGGAAGGAAGGAAGGAAGGAAGGAAGGAAGGAAGGAAGGAAGGAAGGAAGGAAGAGACCATACACACACCAGAAACATAGACAGTACATACACACAGACATCACAATAGTAAATAAGGACCAGAAGACAGCGGGGATAATAGGCCAAGTGACAGTAATGTCAGGAGGAGGAGAAATTGGAGAGGAACCAGGGCCTGAAGGAGGAACAACTACGGTAGAGAGAATGTGAGGAGAGAAGGCCAGTGTGGTCCCAGCGATGAGAACAGCACTCAGGGCTGTGACTTCTAACTTGGGCAAGTGGCTCCCACAGATCCCAGGGACCAACTCGGATCTCTATGTTCAGAAGACTAGAATGCTAAGAACCACTAAGATCCTCAAACTCCCGGGAAGGGTGACTTCCCTCCCGTGAACTCCTACGGGAAGGAAACACATCTCCCAAACGGCTGCTTCATACCAAAACACAAATAACTGTAGCTTTCTCTAGCCGATAGAGAAGGAAAGAGTCTGATTCCACCACTTTAATCAGGCCAGATCGTGATTTCGCCCGGACGTGTTTCTCGAATCACACTGTCGGCTTCGGTGGCTGGTAACCAGCTCTCTGTCATCCGACATCTATAAAAAGGCTTAATTAAGCATTTACGTCCGGCCATTGGCAAATAAATTTATCAAGCAATTAATGATTCTTACCCATCTACCCACCAATGCATCACCATTCACCCTGTTATGATGATAAATATTACCATCGTCGCTCCAATATAAACAAAAGGAAGAAGAGAATGGCAGAGATCTGGGGGAGAAGAGAACCATGCTAAGTATTTATGGGTGGGAAGGCTGTGCTTGCCTGTCTTCGGTTCCTAAGTACAGTTCTGCAATTAAGCTAATTGGCTTTGGAATTAGATAGGGCCTTTTAGACATTATTATCGGTGGAGGTGACAGCACTGGTGTATGGTGAGGCTACTTTTGGTTTGGCCTGAAGCAACTGGTCCTCAATAAGAGACCTTGGTGCTCTCTGAGCTGGGTGGTTTTCTTGCAGGCGTTTCAGGACCCAACTAGGTAACATCATCAGTGCTAGAAGGGAGTGGGGTTTGCAGAGAGGAGGAGGAGGAGGAGGACTGTGGGCTATTTGCTGCTCCCTGGAGCTTGGTGGTTTTCTTGCAGACATTTCATGATCCATCTAGGTAACATCATCAGTGCTAGAAGAGAGTGGGGTTTGCAGGGAGGAGGAGGAGGAGGAGGAGGTGGAGGAGGAGGAGGAGGAGGAGGAGGAGGACTGTGGGCTATTTGCTGCTCCCTGGAGCTTGGTGGTTTTCTTGCAGACATTTCATGGTCCATCTAGGTAACATCATCAGTGCTAGAAGAGAGTGAGGTTTGCAGGGAGGAGGAGGAGGAGGAGGAGGAGGAGGACGACGACGACGACGACGACGACGATGACGACTGTGGGCTCTTTGCTCGGTTGTGTTCTTGCAGGCATTTCACGATCCAGAATGGCAAAGGACTCCTGCCTGAGCAGGGGGTTGGACTAGAAGACCTCCAAGGTCCCTTCCGACTCTGATATTCTATGTTCTACTCCAAGCGAGAGAGAAAATTAGGATTATAACATTGTCTCGTAACTGACAAAGCCATCGCCATCAGTCCAAGCTCACCTTTCCAGATGTGAATTTCATTGCCCTCTGCAACTCCCTACGAAGGTTCCTGCGTTGGATTCCCCGTGGCTTATCCTTTTCCAGAGAAGTGGGCCCTTAATGTTAGATTTGGTTGCTTACAGTGCAATAGTACAGAAAATTGGAGTTATTCACCAGCTCCAAAGAATGGACCACACACTTTAGTCGAAAAGCTTTTTTCTTCCCCCCCCATCCTTGCCTTGTTGAGATGCCGTGCATTCAGAGAAGTTACGATCCTGCCACGCAAGCAAACCGGAGTGAATAATATTTTCCATTAAAATACAGCTGTGTAATATGATAAAATGCGCCTAGCCATTACTCAAGGCAAAGCGCTCAGATAAATAGCTTTTTTTCCATTTGTTTTTCAACAGGAAACACTTGAACCCATCCAGAATCGGGTACTTAAAGTCAGAATTGTCATAAATCACCTAAAACAAAGTTTCAGCTGACTCAATTGACCTTGAACCTCAGTGGGGAACTTTGAAAAACAGAGGCTTTGGGCAATCTAAAATTCAAATCTGCTGCAACCCATAATTTTTTGTTTCCCCCAAGCCAAGGGAGATTTGGATCCTGGAGCTGGTGAAATAGATCGGTCTTTGAAATCTGTTTTTTTTTTTTGTTGTTGCTTTTCCATGCAGAGAGTCAAGCCATCTGCTTGGTCATCTCTGGGATAGTTGGAAAGAGAATGTTTGCGGGAGGAAGCAAATACAGATGGTCCTCAATTTATGGCCAAAACCATCACTAAGTGAGACATTTGTTATGAGTTTTGCCCCCTTTTACAGCCTTTTCTGCCACAGTTGTTAAGTGAATCACTGTGGTTGTTAAGTTAGTGACACAGTTGTTAAGTGAATCTGACTATAATGATAATGATAGTAATAGTAATAGTAATAGTAATAGTAATAGTAATAGTAATAGTAATAGTAATAGTAATAGTAATAGTAATAGTAATAGTAATAGTAATAGTAATAGTAATAGTAATAGTAATAATAATAAGAAGAAGAAGAAGAAGAAGAAGAAGACGACTAATAATAAATTTGGAAGGGACCTTGGAGGTCATCTAGTCCAACTTCCTGCTCAGGCAGGAATCCCTATACCATTTCGGACAAATGGCTGTCTAGTCTCTTCTTAAAAACTTTCAGTGTTGGAGCATTCACCACTTCTGAAGGCAGGTTGTTCCACTGATTAATTGTTCTCACTGTCAGGAAGTTTCTCCTTAGTTCTAGGTTGCTTCTCTCCTTGATGAGTTTCCATCCGTTGCTTCTTGTCCTGCCTTCAGGTGCTTTGGAGAATAGATTGACTCCCTCTTCTTTGGAGCAGCCCCTGAGATATTGGAACACTGCTATCATGTCCCCCCCTCGTCCTTCTCTTCATTAAACTAGACATACCCAATTCCAGCAACCATTCCTTATATGTTTTAGCCTCCAGTCCCCTGATCATCTTTGTTGCTCTTCTCTGCACTCTTTCTAGAGTCTCAACATCCTTTTTTACATCGTGGTGACCAAAACTGGATGCAGGATTCCAAGTGTGGCCTTACCAAGGCCTTGTAAAATGGCTGTAAAAGGAGATTGCACGTCCCCAAGAAACTGTAAACGTCATAAACATCACCCATGGGGATGCTGCAACAGTCTCAAGTGCAAAAAACTGCCATAAGTCCCTTTTTTGCCATTATGACTTTGAATGGTCCCCAAATGAACCGTTGTAAGGACCATATCCTGCACAAAAATTGTCCACCGTTATTGTTGATGCTTCCTTATTGACATAAAAAAAGCGGAGTGTAATAATATTTTGCTATAATATATAAAGATGTGACTGCAGTTGGTCGAGCCAGCGGGAGAACTGTCTGTCTTGCGATAGTCACAACAAGCTTTGCCAATTCTCTTTCTTCCTGCGTTGTGGAGCAGGACCTCTCCAAGTGGAGAGGGCTAATAAGTATACCGCAAAATGGGCTGTGTTTCTCCCGTTCCTTGATTTAAAACTGCTGGATATTCAAAAGGAGCCATAACGGCTCCCATAAATTTTCCACAGCCCTGGAATTAAAATGATAATCACGATTTCAATATACTGTTCAGAAGGGAAGGGATGAAAAATGGGTATTTCTGGGGCTACTTCACCCTCAGCCAAGATGTTTAGGAACTGAGCATCACAGCGAAGGAAATTGAATCCGTCTAATAAATGTTTTCAATACAGATTAGCAGCTGCTTTCTAAGGAGTCAGAAACTTTTTGGCACAAAATGCACATACCAAGGAACAAATTCTATTCAGCTATATTCAGATTAGATCAGAATAACAGAGTTGAAAGGGACCTTGTAGGTCATCTAGTCCAACGCCCCCCCACCCAAGCAGGAGACCCTACACCAGAGGTAGGCAACCTTGGCTCTTTTATGACTCGTGGACTTCAACTCCCAGAATTCCTGAGCCAGCCATACTGACTCAGGAGTTCTGGGAGTTGAAGTCCACGAGTCATAAAAGAGCCAAGGTTGCCTACCCCTGCCCTACACCATTTCCGACAGATGGCAGCTTCCAGTGATGAAGCTCCCACAACATCTGAAGGCAACATCTGTTCCATTGGTTGATGGTTCTCACTGTCAGAAAATTTCTCCTTATTTCTAGGTTGAATCTCTCCTTGATCAGTTTCCATCCATTGCTCCTTGTCCTGCCTTCAGGTGCTTTGGAGAATAGCTTGACCGCCCCCCGCCTCTCTTTGAGAACCCCTCAGATATTGGAAGACTGCTATCATGTCTCCCCTGGTCCTTCTCTCCACTAGACTAGCCAGGCCCAGTTCCTGCAACCGTTCTTCATATGTTTTAGCCTCCAGTCCCCTGATCATCTTGGTTGCTCCTCTCTGCACTCTTTTTAGAGCAGGGGTGTCAAACTCAATTTGAGAGCCGCATCAGCATTGCAGTTGCCCTTGGGGGCTGGGTGGGTGTGGCCAGGGTGGGTGTGGCCTACTGGGTGGGCGTG
>JARGCV010000851.1:45000-61918 GCA_034064705.1 Bothrops alternatus
AACCATCAGGAAACTAAGCCATTCAATAAACATAAGACATCTGAAGGCTGATGAAGCGTGTTTTCTGCTATCAAATGCATTTTTTTTTCATTGAAATTGTATTCATCTGACAGTTGGTTGCAACTGTTGTTACCTTGGGGTGATAAAAGAATCAACAGAAGTCGTATCGGTACGTGGGGTGTTCGGTTTTTTTTTTTTTTTACACAAACATGGTATACAACAGCTAAGGGCCATCAAAGCTCACTGTATAACTTCACAGATGACATTGAACTATGTTGGGTGTTTTTGTTTTGGTTTTTTTGGGAGCGACAGCTTAGGGTAGCAGCTAAGACATCAAACTGGAAACTGGGAGAGTGTGAGTTTATTTATTTATTTATTTATTTTATTTATTAAATTTCTATGCCGCCCTATTCCGGGAACTCAGGGCGGCTCACAGCATAAATAGAAATCTAATATTAAAAAACTACATAATACATATATAAAAATACATATATAAAAAAGAGAACCCCTAACTTAAGAAACCATTCATACAACAAACATACACACAAACATACACTGGCTAGGGGCAAGATGTCAACCGCCCCAGGCCTGTCGGCAAAGATGTGTCTTAAGGAGTTTACGAAAGTTCTAGTCCCACCTTAGCTACAAAGCCAGCTGGGTGACCTTGAGCCAGCCACTCTCTCTCAGCCCTAGGAAGAAGGCAATGGCAAACCACTTCTGAAAACATTGCCAAGAAAACTGCAGGGGTTTTTCCAGGCAGTCAAGAATTGGATGGGATTGCATGAAAAAAAAAAAAACTGCAGTAGTCCAAGTCATACAATACGTTAATTGTGGAGTCCTTCGTGCTCTCTGAACTTGGTTATTTGCTTGCCGACATTTTCATTACCTGACTAGGTAACATCATCAGTTCAAGGGAGTGTGGTCCTGGCCCCCTGCTTACATACAGTATCTTTCCTTGCGCCGTTAGTGGGGGTTTGGTTTTATGCATGGTAATACCCTGATTGGGATATTGCTTTCTGCTTTCTGCTTTCTGCTGATGTTAATCCCTGCTTATCTGGGTGTAGACTGATGGAAATGTGTTCTGGTCTTTTTTTTGTTCCCTTCTTGGCTTTTGTATTGTCTCTTTTGAATGTTATGTAAATGTGGTTTATCTTTATGTGCCTATTGAGGGCTGATTTGTCTGGATGCCAAGTTTTCAAGACATCTGCAGCATTTTTGGATTTTGCTTGGTTTAGGATGCTCACCGTTTCCCAATTGAAACTATGACTGAGTCTGTCCATGTGTTATGAGATTAAAATGGTTTCATTGTGCCTTCTGACTGCTGTTCTACATAGTGACCATTACAGTCCTTACGCTGTACGTTGGAGAAGATTCTTATTTTTCTGGGTTACTGGGTCTGTTGGTTTACTTAAGATGTTTTGGAAGGTTTTAGCTGTTTGGTGTGCTAGGGTGGTGTCATATGGTTGTAACAGTCTGTTGGTTCTTTCTGAGATGTTTTGATAGTGTCATCCTTTTCATTGCTTGTGTTGGTTGTGCTATACTGGGTTGACTGCTTAAGCACTTTTTAATAAAGTTGTGTGGGTATCAAAAAAACAATGCATAGAAACAAAATGGTGGGTCTCAAAGATGATCAAATGTGCCTAATATTTTGATTAAAAAAATAAATCAGGGAAACCACATGATTCCACAATGGCTTAGTGCAATCTCTGAATCTAGCTGTTCTCTCTGTACTAATCCAAGGCTGTGATAGATGATATGACTGACCCAGTTGGGAAAAAATGTAGTTTGCCAGAAGCATATAATCATAGATTCTCCCAGTTCAACTCCTAATGGCCATTTGGATGACTTTCACTTCCTTCTCCTTTTTTTAATTGCAGAAGAAATATACAAAAAACTCTGGTGAGGCTTACCAACCCCATTCTTCCCCTGTCCCAGATCTTATTATGTAGACACAGCAGGAGTGAAATGTCCCCAACAGAGAAAGAGGCCAAGTTCCTACGGTAGAACTGCCCCATTTTTTGCTGGGCTAGTTTAGCATTTCATCTCTCTGATAACAGCTGCAAGAGAGGGACAACAGTCCATGTTTCACCCATGACCAGCTTAACCCAAAGCAACCCAAAAACTCAAACTCTGCTGACTGGTTAGTGGCATTCACCCGGCATGCTTCCCGTTAAGCACATTATCTGAGCTCACACAGAGCGTCATTCGGTAGGGAGCCTGCAGGAAACTTAGCAGCAGCTCACATTTTGGAAAGCTGAATGACAAAGAAAGGAAGAAAATAAATCCCAAAGGGGGGGGCTACGAATGTATTTCGAGGATGGAGGATTTGTCAGAAGAAGAGGTGTGTTTCGTACCCCAGGGCCCATCGTGCAACTCGATGGCTTTGGTGCCACTACATCCAACCCAGAAGCTGCAGCGCAAAAAGACGACGTTGGCCATCGATTCAGCCACTGCAAGGAAGGAACTGGAGAGGGTTCACGGCCTCGGCGAAGGGAGACTAGCCTTTGCATGCTCAGAGGTTTGGCGTGTGGACATTCCAAGCGGTTGGAATCAGGGCGAGGAAAGGGGTCCCCATCTCCCCACACGTATGGAGCAAAAGCATTTCGGCGCGGGGGGGGGAAACACGGGTTAGCAGGGGAGTGAGCAGATAAGCCCACCTCCCTCTATTGTCTTGGAAGGGAGATCCCCCCCCCCGCCCAGCTGCCTAGGGAAGCCGATCCCTCGCCGGGGCCGCGCGAATGCGGGGGAGTTTTCCTCCCTCCCTCCTTCCCCTCTCCTCCCTCCCTCCCTCCTTCCCCCCCCAACACCCAACACAACACGTGACTTCGCCCCTGCGCTGTGCGCGGGGAGCGAGGCACAGAGGGCCAGCAACCGACCCGATTGCAACCACCGCGCACGCAGGCGTGCGAGGACGCGCGCAGGGCAGGCAGGCAGGCAGGCAACCATCGCGCAAGACCGCTTCCCCTTCTCACCTTCGCTTCCCCCCTCCCCACCCTGCCCAAACCCTGACACTCGTGCAACTGTGGGCGCATCCCGCTCACCTCTCCTTGCGCTCGCCGCTGCCCAAGCTGGCTGGCCTGCCTCGGCGCTGCGTCCTTGCTTCTGGCTGCCCCCACCCCACCCCACCCCGCCCGGGCGTGTCTCCCCCCCATCATCAGCCGAGGGGGTCCTCAACCCCCCCTCCCCGCTTTCTAGAGCCGCCAACAGAGACACGGGCGTCCCCTCCGGGCTGAAGAACAGAACCCCGAAGGCGCAGAAGGAGTCTGCTTGGAACGCCGTGGTGCTGAAACGGACAGCTCCTCGCCGCCGCCAATGCCTTGACTCGCCTTGGGCATCCAGAAGTCGTGGGAAGGGGATCTCTCAAGACTTCCCTCTGCCCTCTTTCCCGACCCCCCCCCAGCCCTTCCTTCCACCATCCGCGGGCAGGGACTGCTTGCCTTCGATGCTGCCGCAGCTCCCGGAACTACCATGCCTTGACGCCCTCCTGACCCAGCAGCTTCCATGGCGGTTGCAAGGAAAATCAAAACTTTATTGACGGTGAACATCTTGGTGTTTGTGGGCATCATCCTCTTCTCGGTCTACTGCAGGATCCAGGACCGCTCCCAGGAGCTGGTGCAGATCGTCCAGAGCGCCGACCGACGGATGAGGGGACGGAATGCCAAAGTGGGCGCCCTGCTGGACAGGGAGGCCATCCTGCAAAGGTTGGACCATCTGGAGGAGGTGGTGTACAACCAACTCAATGGTGAGGAAGGGAAGGGAGCATCAGGGCAGTTGGCTGAGCAAATCTGGGGGAGGGGATACTTGATAGCTGGATAGTGCTGCCTAATAGCTAGCTAAGAGTACGAGTATGTGAGTCAGAGGCAGGGCGATCATATGCTGCTTAGACCTCATAGAGTTTTGTAAAGCTTGGGCAGACTGTAACATTTTCTATCGAGTCATTGTCTTTACTAAGATTGAGCAAAAGTGGATTAAAACATGGGAATTTCAGACCCATGTCTCTTCTGGGTATTATTTATTCTGGAATTCCATGTTGAGCGGGTATCAGAGGACTTGCTGAACTTTTAACAGGAGAAAGTTGGAGCTAATGCAGTACTTCAGGCTTACTATCAATTATTTTCAAATGCCCCTGCAAACAATCTGGATAATCAACACAACTCAAACTGTACGCAGCCAGTAGAAAGCTCTACATACAGATCAGCAGCAGGTTTGTCCCAAGGGGACTTTCATTCAATTTGGCCAGAGGACTAGAGTTACAACTCAAATATCTGTGGTCGGCTCCTTACACACTATAGCAGAGGTCCACAACCTTTTGGGCACCAGGGACCGGTTCTGTGGAGAGAGGTTTTTCCGTGGGCCAGAGAGTGTGTGGTTTTGTGTGCTGCCTGCATCCCGCAGAAGGGGCTTTGCTTGCTTGTGCGGACCGGTTGCTGGCATGCCATGGTCCAGTACTGGTCCACGCACCGGGGGTTGGGGACCCCTGCACTATAGGGTCCTGACTTTGATGGCCTCACCTGGTGTAAATCTATCACATCTCAGCCTTCATTTCCTTTCTGTAAAATGGGCTTATATGCACCCCTTGATTTCTCATTGCATGGACCGTGTCCATCTGGATGAACTGAATTTGCAGAGCATGTTTAGAGAAGGGAAGACACTGAGATCCTATGTTCAGTTGTGGAGACAGGCTGTCTTATGCCGTCGATAAGGGCACCTTCCTTTGGTGGCGGAAGATACAAGGAAAAGGACGGACCCATTTGACTTGGGTGTGGTCCTATATACCATCAAGGCTCATCAGATTGTTGGTTGTTGGTGAAATAAAGAACAGGGGACGTTTCTGGTTGGGACAATGATGTGCTTGACTGAGGAACTGTCGCCTTGACACTTTGCTGAAGAAGCCAAGCAATTGGGGGGAAAAAGGGAGGATACAAATTTTGGCTAAGTCCCTTCCCTCAAAGGGAAGCTGTTCCTTGGTATTTACAATTCTTTTGCCAACACCATAGAGGACCCATCTGTTTGAAGCAATGCAGTAAGATTGCTTGGTGGCATCTCCTTCACTTGTCTTAGTTGGTGGTTTGATGCTGTAAGATGAACCAAGCAGTGTGTGAAAACAGCTGGTCATCATTAAAAAGTTGGAGATGATTGCAAAAGCCAGGCTCCATGGTTGTCCCAAGCAAGTGGATGCTTCACCCAAGTTTGTTGGAATGGAGGCCCAGTGAACGAAAAGGAAGAAATATTTCATTCTGAAGCTACCTTTTTAAAATGACTAATGGTGTCCTTTCCGTTGTGTCCACCGAGCCAACGAGTGCTGTAAAGCACTTTTCAAGTTCCAAAACTGCATTAACAGGCTGCAAGGCTATATCAGCAATACAATTATCTCGTTTTCTGCTGTTCTTCAGCATTTCTGTAACCTATCAGCTGTCATTACTGCTCCTAGTTCTCATGAGGGCAAATGTGAGTTTCTTATTCTGTCACCCCCTCCTCCTCCTCCTGTCACCTGAAAGAGGGTGCATAATTAAAAACTCATTTGATGTATATAAATTAAATCCTAGGTTATTGCATGGTTTAAATCAAGTTGACCCAACATTATATTGGTCCTACTCTTTCTTTTCTTTTCTTTTTTAAAGAAAACGTCCACTATCTGATTTGATTTTACAGTTCAATATAAAAGCCGAGGACACATCGTATTTTACTGATACTGTTTGAGAGGCACTTATAAGACAAAGTATCCTACTTCAGGTATGGTCACAGTTAAACTGGTGTAAGCCTTTGTAAAGCACACTGATTTAAACGAGAATCGAGAGCACCGCAGCTACTCATGTCACAGTTGTGTCAGACATAAAATGGAGGAACATCTCAAACAAGTAATCATCGCCAAGAACAATTGGTGCCTCTCATACTTTTGAGGATGCAGTGCCGTGTAGATTGATGTGTCTGGCCAGTGGGTTGCCAGCCTGCCCCCAGCTCTTTTTGATTGATTGACCTTAAAAAATCAGCTTATGGAATAGGGTTCCAAGATAGATTTGATGCTTTCTAAATGATGGGTACGGCTCTCCCGTGAGTTATAAGACAGGAAGGATTATTGAGTTACTAATGCGGAAAGTCTTAAGACTGTTTGATGACCCTTCTCTTATTTCTGCAGTTGTGCGCATTTGCCCTGTGAAACAAAGTAATCTTTTTGATCTGGAAAGAAGAGTTTGCATCCCATGGTCCTAAACCCCACCCAAATGGGGAAATAAATGGGCTGAAACCTTTCAGTCAAGCTCCTTTTAATAACCGATGCCTTTCAGCATCCTTGAAGCCACCCGGAATTCAGGGGAAACTTCCTAACAGTGAGGACAATTAACCAGTGGAACGCCTTGCCACCAGACGTTGTGGGTGCTCCATCACTGGAGGTTTTTTTTATTTTTTTTATTTTATTTTTCAGCATTATTTTATCACTGGAGGTTTTTAAGAAGAGACTGGGCAGCCACTTGTCTGAAATGGTATAGGCTCTCCTGCTTGAGTAGGGGGCTGGACTAGAAGACCTCCAAGGTCCCTTCCAGCTCTATTCTGATCCCTTTAGAAGATCAAGGAATTTGAAGGAGGCCTCTGGGCCCGTGGAAAGTTCCCAACTTCAGTCTTGGGGGGGGTGAATAGGGAGTGTGCAGTCTTGCTTGTGTTCATTGTCTTTGGTTTCTATCAGTTCTCTGTGGCTTATGCTCTAGTTGTAGAGACTGAAAGTTGCCTTCTTACATTTGGAGAATTATATGTTACGACCGTCTTTCACATTTACAACCAGGGTAGCATCCCCAGATCATGCAGTTCAAAATTCAGACGCTCGACGAGTGACTCGTGTTTATGACGATTGTGACTTTCTGACTAGCAAAGTCAGTGGGGAAGCCAGATTCACTTAGCAGCCATGTGACTAACTTAACAACGGCCGGGATTCACAATGAACAAATGTGACAAGCGAGGCTTTAAAATGGAGCCAAACTCACTTGACCAATGTCTCACTTAGAAGCGGAAATTTTGGGCTCCACTGTGGTCGTAAGTTGAGGGCTACTGTATTTGCTTTCCCCTTGCTGGGCCAGTCATTTTCTTTCCTTTTTTTTTTTTTAGTCAAGGGAACGTTCAGCTTAGATTTATTTCTAATTCATAGCCTTGCTTTGTTTTGTTTATTTTATTTTTAATTGCAGCCAACTACCCTGAGCAATGGAACACGGTTGGAACGGCAAGGGAAGGGGAAAAAAAAACCAAGATAGAATATGTTTCCCCTAAACTATGTTTGTTAACCATAGGCATCTCTTTTATTGTTGGGAGATTTAAACTCCTCTTCTTACTTTGACACAGATTCGCTCAAACCACCTGGAGGCAAGTCACTAATTCTTAAGTTAGTTCTCTCAATGAGGAACAAAAAAAATGGCAGAATTTATAAAAGATTCCCCAGCAGTTGAAGGAACCATATATAAACCAAAATATAACCTCCCCCTCCAAATTTTCCCCCTTAATTTATGTTACCCATATATATATGGTTTTAGGATAAATAAAGCAAGCAGTATTTTTTTCTTCCCTCTGTGCAAGCAGATCTCTAATGGAAACAGGCTTGATTTATATTGTGTGGATGTCATTTGCAGACTGGGTAAAAATGTCTAATTTTGAGCCTGCAGAAAAAGTTGAGCTGTTTGGCACGTTGCTTCTGTGCTTCTAACTCTTCGCACTTCAACCTCACCATTCTTAATTTCTGCAACCTGCAGAAAGCTGAGGATGTTCCTCCATTTTATTCTGTCTCAGGCTAATTCGGTGCTCTCTGAGCTTGCTGGTTTTCTGGTGGATGTTTCGTTACCCAAACTACATAACATCATCAGTATTAGAAGGGAGTGTTGTGTGTGGAGAGGAGGAGGAGGAGGAGGAGGAGGAGGAGGAGAAGATGAAGGAGGAGGAGGACTCTGGGGTTCTTGATGCTCTCTGAGTTTAGTGGTTTTCTTGCAGATGTTTCATTGCCCAAACTAGGTAACATCATCAGTATTAGAAGAGACTGGGGTGTGTGGAGAGGAGGAGGAGGACTAGAAGGAGGAGGAGGACTCTGGTGGTGTTCTTGCAGATGTTTCAAACTAGTGATGATCATCTAGCATTGATGATGTTACCTACTTGGGTAATAAAACGTCTGCAAGAAAACCATCAAGCTCAGAGAGCACCAAGGATCCTTCATTTCAATCCTGAGCTACAAATATTCTCCTTTATTGGTCATCCTAATTCTTTTGAAATATATTATATATAGATATGGAGAGAGAGAGAGAGAGAGAGGGAGGGAGGAAATTGTCAGGAAGTTTCTCCTTAGTTCTAGATTGCTTCTCTCCTTGATGAGTTTCCATCCGTTGCTTCTTGTCCTGCCTTCAGGTGCTTTGGAGAATAGCTTGACTCCCCTCTTCTTTGGGGCAGCCCTTCAAACAATGGAACACTTCTATCATATGATCTACCCAACCCACCAGAGCGGGTAGACAGGGAATGTTACAGGTCCCCTCTCCTAAAGAAGTCCATCTAGTGCAGGGGTCTTCAAACTTGGCCCTTTTATGACTTGTGGACTTCAACTCCCAGAATTCCTCAACCAGAGTGCCTGGCTGAGGAATTTGGGAGTTGAAGTTCCCAAGTCATAAAAGGGCCAAGTTTGAAGACCCCCCTGATCTAGTGGATCAAGAGGAAAGGTCTCCTGTGGGTCTTACATCACTGGAGGTTTTCATATAGACTAAACAATTATTTGACCAGGATGGTATAAGGCCTCTTGCCTTGAGCAGGGGCTGGACTAGAAGACCTCCAAGGTCCCTTCCAGCTCTATTCCATTCCATTCATTCTGAATTCTATTCTATTCTATTCTATTCTATTCTATTCTATTCTATTCTATTCTATTCTATTCTATTCTATTCTACTCTATTCTATTCTATTCTATTCTATTCTATTCTATTCCCATCCTATATTCTATTCTATTCCCATCCTATATTCTATTCTATTCTATTCTATTCTATTCTATTCTATTCTATTCTATTCTATTCTATTCTATTCTATTCTATTCTATTCTATTCTATTCTATTCTATTCTATTCTGCTGTTATTCTATTCTATTCTATTCTATTCTATTCTATTCTATTCTATTCTATTCTATTCTATTCTATTCCCATCCTATATTCTATTCTATTCCCATCCTCTATTCTATTCTATTCTATTCTATTCTATTCTATTCTATTCTATTCTATTCTATTCTATTCTATTCTATTCTATTCTATTCTATTCTATTCCCATCCTATATTCTATTCTATTCCCATCCTATATTCTATTCTATTCTATTCTATTCTATTCTATTCTATTCTATTCTATTCCCATCCTATATTCTATTCTATTCCCATCCTATATTCTATTCTATTCTATTCTATTCTATTCTATTCTATTCTATTCTATTCTATTCTATTCTATTCTATTCTATTCTATTCTATTCTATTCTATTCTATTCTATTCTATTCTATTCCCATCCTATATTCTATTCTATTCCCATCCTATATTCTATTCTATTCTATTCTATTCTATTCTATTCTATTCTATTCTATTCTATTCTATTCTATTCTATTCTATTCTATTCTATTCTATTCTATTCTATTCTATTCCATAATACCTTCGAGGTCGCTTCCAGGCTTTTGATTCTATGTCTTATAAAACAATGTTTGATCTTCCTGGAGAGGTTTATACTGTTAAGCTGCTTACTAATCTGGAAATAGCACATAGATTTACTGTTGAGTAAATCTACTCACTGTTGCACTGGGCCTGCCTTGAGGAACTTATGTTGCCTATAGAACTTAAGTTCAGAATGCTGAAGTGTACTACACCATATTAAAGCTAAGCTTTTTTTTTCTTGGAGAGAAGTACAAAATAATAATAATAATAATAATAATAATAATAATAATAATAATAATAATAATAATAATAATAATAATAATAATAATAATAATAATAATAATAGTGATGATGATGATGATGGAATACCTCTCGACTAGTACCATCTGCCTAGGCTGATTTGGTGCCTCAAGCAATTTTTGCCAGTGATTGAGCTGTCATCTCTCACATTCTTTGCATATTCGTCCATCATAAAACTTCTGAGATGCTGTAGTGGGGGCTTGGCTGTTGCCATCAACGTGACAGTAGGTTGAGTGGTGAAAAAAGCGTGTTGCCAATTTGTCTGGATGGAGCCACGGAAATTGCCTCTTTCTTTCTTTCTTTCTCCCTTTTTCAACTCTGCCTGAATTTTGCACAGCAGCTCCGTCTACTACACTTCATCAACCTCTCTATTGGTTAACACGCTGTGTTTGTCCTTTAATAGAAAGGGAGAGCTGAGTGACCACTGTCGGGACTCTCAAGGCAATGACAAGATCATTTTACAGCGGCTCACGCAGTAGGCTTCGACCTTTGGGAGCAAGTCTGTTTAAACACGGATTATTTATGTTATCCAAACAGCCTTCCTTCCACCTGAGGCTGGGCAGCAGAATCGTAACAGATCCTTTAGCTTCCAATTTCCTCAGGATGAGATGTGTAAACATTTGGGGAGGGGGGCACGGAGGACATAGCTGGGATCTAAGGATGTGGTATGTGCTGGTCTCATCATAAATTGGATGCTGGCCTGGAAATGCCTCACTAGAATTCTTTGTGCACATTGTCTTTCCTCCAGTGTTTGAAGTGGGAGTCAAAGGGAGGAGGAGGAGGGGGGGGGTAGAAGCTCCTCAGAAGGAGGAGGAAGAAGAAGGGGAGAGAGAGAGAGAGAGAGAGAGAGAGAGAGAGAGAGAGAGAGAGAGAGAGAGAGAGAGAGAAATGATGATACTGTAGACAGAATTCCAGAAAAGATAGAAATATACATAATTGCAATGTCTGCAGTGGAAGTCAAAGAGAGGAGGAGGAGGAAGGGGAGAGAGAGAGAGAGAGAGAGAGAGAGAGAGAGAGAGAGAGAGAGAGAGAGAGAGAGAGAGAGAGAGAGAGAGAGAGAGAGAGAGAGAGAGAGATAAAGCTATAAATAGATATCTGCTCCTTGGGAAAAAGTCTATATCGAAAGTCTATAATGAATCTGGGCCAAACATGAAGATATCACATTGTGGTGTTTACTTTCAGTTTCCAATAAAAAAGTGCCTATTGGCAGTTCGGTCTAGTGGTTAAGGCACCAGGCTAGAAACTAGGAGATTGTGAGTTTTAGTCCTGCCTTAGCCATGAAAGCCAGCCAAGTGACCTTGGGCCAGGCATCAGGAGGTGGTGAGTTCAAGTTCCACCTTAGCCTTGAAAGCTGGCTGAGTGCTTTTGGGCCAGTCTCTGTTTCTCAGCCCGGCCCACCTCACAGGCTGTTGTTTATGGGGAAAATAGAAGGGAGCAGGTGTGTTGGATATGTTCACCCCCCCCATGTGTTATTTGTAAAACTAATAAAGGTTTTATTATATCCATTAGTTTAGTAAAACAAATGAACTAATAGATATAGATATCTCTATCTATCCATCCATCCATCCGTCCGTCCGTCCGTCCATCTCTATCTATCTATCTATCTATCTATCTATCTATCTATCTATCTATCTATCTATCTATCTATCTATCTCCAACTCTCTATTTCTAATTATATCTCTGTCTCTCTCTTTCTCTCTTGTGTATCTCTCTGTCTATCTCTCTGCCTGCCTGCCTGCCTGCCTGCCTATCTATCTATCTATCTATCTATCTATCTATCTATCTATCTATCTATCTATCTATCTATCTATCTATCTATCTATCTATCTATCTCCAACTCTCTATTTCTAATTTTCTCTCTCTCTCTCTCTCTCTCTCTCTCTCTCTCTCTCTCTCTCTCTCTCTCTCTCTCTCTCGTGACTATCTCTTGACTATCTCTCTGTCTGTCTGCCTCTCATCTGCCTGCCTTCCTGCCTGTGTCTGCCTGCCTGCCTGCCTGCCTGCCTGCCTGCCTATCTATCTATCTATTTATCTATCTATCTATCTATCTATCTATCTATCTATCTATCTATCTATCTATCTATCTATCTATCTATCTATCTATCTATCTATCTCCAACTCTCTATTTCTAATTATATCTCTGTCTCTCTCTTTCTCTCTTGTGTATCTCTCTGTCTATCTCTCTGCCTGCCTGCCTGCCTGCCTGCCTGCCTATCTATCTATCTATCTATCTATCTATCTATCTATCTATCTATCTATCTATCTATCTATCTATCTATCTATCTATCTATCTATCTATCTCCAACTCTCTATTTCTAATTTTCTCTCTCTCTCTCTCTCTCTCTCTCTCTCTCTCTCTCTCTCTCTCTCTCTCTCTCTCTCTCTCTCTCTCGTGACTATCTCTTGACTATCTCTCTGTCTGTCTGCCTCTCATCTGCCTGCCTTCCTGCCTGTGTCTGCCTGCCTGCCTGCCTGCCTATCTATCTATCTATTTATCTATCTATCTATCTATCTATCTATCTATCTATCTATCTATCTATCTATCTATCTATCTCCAACTCTCTATTTCTAATTATATCTCTGTCTCTCTCTTTCTCTCTTGTGTATCTCTCTGTCTATCTCTCTGCCTGCCTGCCTGCCTGCCTGCCTATCTATCTATCTATCTATCTATCTATCTATCTATCTATCTATCTATCTATCTATCTATCTATCTATCTATCTATCTATCTATCTATCTAAATATTGAGGACAATGGGTTCATTTTATGACTGTGATGTTTGCTTAACAACCACCACCCTGGACTCAAGAACAGATGACCGTAGGGAGCTAGGGGTCTTCCTAAAGTAGGAAGCACAAGGCTTCCAAAGAGATAAATTCAGAGAGGTCACCAAAGCTACTCTTTGGTCCCTGGCAAATGTCCAATCACACCCACCTTCAGAGTAGCTTCCAGCTCATGGGATAGGTGTGTCTTGCCGACAACCTCAATACCCTTGTAGAAGAAGCGACTCACAGTGAAGTGTGATTCTTTTGTTGTTGTTAGTTGGGAAGTCGTGTCCGACCCATCGCGACCCCGTACACAACGTTCCTCCAGGCCTTCCTGTCCTCTACCATCTTCTGGAGTCCATTGAAGCTCACGCCTGTTGCTTCAGGGACTCCATCCAGCCCCCTCATTCTCTGTTGTCCCCTTCTTCTCTTGCCCTCCATCTTCCCCAGCATCAGGCTCTTCTCCAGTCAGTCCTTCCTTCTCATTAGGTGGCCAAAGTCCTTGAGTTTCAACTTCAGGATCTGGCTTTCTAAAAAAGCAGTCGGGGTTGATCTCCTCTAGGACTGACCGGTTGGATCGCCTTGCAGTCCAGGGCACTCACAGGAGTCTTCTCCAGCAACAGAGTTCAAAGCTGATTCTAGCCATGGTTATACCTGCCGCACAACGAGTGCCCGTTTATCCAGACATCAGTCTTCCTGAGTTCAACACAACTTAATCTTTTCTCTAATGAGTTCACATCAACCCGGAGACATAATTGACTCGATTACAGATTTCTACAGATAACCGCATAGACAATAATTTTAACGGGAAGAGTTAGGTGTGAAAAATAAAGGTTTCCTCTCCCCGGTGTGCACACCGTCCTTTGATGTCACAAACAATTCAGAGGGCCAGCTTGCGATTTTACTGTAATTGCTTCTCCCCCCACCCTCTTTTTTTCTCTTTTTCCCCCCAGCCATTTCTTCCAGTAATTCACAACAATCAATATGGCATGTAATTAGATTTCATTCAGTCTGAAAAGGGATGAGGACAGTTTTCATCTTCTTATTATGCAGATGCTTCGCACGTTGTCCTGCGTGTCTCTTTCTTATTAGACCTCGTTGGCCTATTAGGGGTGGCAGGCATTTCAGAGAATAAGTTTTTTTTAAAAAAAAAAAAATTCTGGCAGATTATCGTTCTTCGCACATCATAATAATTTGATTGTGTTCTCTTTGAGAAGATTAAATACAGCAGTAATTTTAGTCTTGATGAATGAATCCTGTTCCTAAGTGACAGCCTAGCTGTGTGGAAGGAGGAGGAAAAAAAAAAAACAATTCAATCCACAGCACCAGGAGTGCATTTTATAGCATACCACTGGTTCCACTTATTTTATTTATTTATTTATTAATTTGACTTCTATGCTGCCCTATTCCGGAGAACTCAGGGTGGCTCACAACATAATAGAAATCAACAGTTAAAAATACATATATATATATAAAAACCCCTAATTTAAAAGAAAAACCAATCATTCAACATACACACAGACATACACTGGCTAGGGGCAAGATGTTAACTGCCCCAGGCCTGCCGGCAGAGGTGTGTTTTAAGTAATTTACGAAAGGCGGAGAGGGTGGGGGCGACACGGATCTCCGGGGGGAGTTGGTTCCAGAGGGCCGGGGCCGCAACAGAGAAGGCTCTTCCCCTAGGCCCCGCCAGGCGACACTGTCTGGCTGACGGGACCTGGAGAAGGCCGACTCTGTGGGCCCTAACCAACCGCTGGGATTCATGAGGCAGAAGACGGTCCCGTAAGTAACCTGGTCCGATGCCATGTAGGGCTTTATAGGTCATAACCAACACTTTGAATTGGGTTCGGAGACCAACTGGCAGCCAATGCAGCTCGCTTAGCTGAAAGGAAGGGAGGGGTTAAAAATGGAGGGCAGAAATGTGTTTTATGGATAGAAGATCTTAACATAAGTTTAAAAGAGTGTCAAGACTGGAAACCTGTAAAGAAGTGTAGGTGATCATGCCTTTGAACCTGGAGTGATCTCCCTCAATCTGAATGACCTCCAAAATGTGGACTTCCACTCCCAGAATCCCACAACCAGGAATGCTACTGCTGAGAATTGTGGGAGTGGAAGTGCACACATCTGGAGGGTTTGGAGAAGACTCTAAACTGAATCTAAGACAGTGTGGGAAAGGATTCAGATGAAGTTCAGAGTTCAAACTGTCTTTTCTTCAAATTTAGTAGACAACTCCCTAATTAGATGACCATTCTCCACCATAAAAACAAAACAATGCACAATCAGGAAAGGATGCCTCAAAGTCTACGACTCATCTCGGAAGAGACAGGCCTACAAACCTGCCTTGCTGTGCTTTCAACTGCCCTCTGTAAGCTGTAACTCCCTGCTGAGTTATCATCTCTATATAATTATGGGCTGTTTTCTCATGATAACTGTGCCACCGCTAATTGAACCATGGCTTAATCAGTTAATCCAATCGTTTTTTGAGTTTTGCACAACACACGGGACTATAAATTAATCCCAGGTTGGGTTCACACAAGATGCAAAGCTGCAGTGTGCTTGTCGAGTTTGCGTCTCAACATGTCCTCCAAACAGGGGCAAGACAAGAAACAATGGATGGAAGCTAATCAAGAAGAGAAGCAACCTGAAAATAAGAAGAAATTTCTTCTTAGAACAATAAACCAGTAGAACGGCTTGCCTTCAGAAGTTGTGGGTGCTGGACAGCCACCTGTCTGAAATGGTATAGGGTCTCCTGCTTGAGCAGGGGGTTGGACTAGATGACCTCCAAGGTCCCTTCCATCTTTGTTATTCTGTTCTGTTCAGGGTCACTACAAAGGAACAGAATGCACTTCAGAACAAACTCTCCAGTTGCTCTCCAAGGTCCTGATCTGGCTGAAATGTGTAGCTTTGGTGACTTTAGCATCTTAAGGGTCTTCAGGATTGACGGCGTCTATTGCATCTATTAGGGCCTCCGCAGTGTAGCTGGAATGAACCTTGATGAAGAGCTGTGTGCAGTCGAAGTGGACACTTTTCGTTGTGAGAAAAAGGGCCATAATTGGCCCTGAACAAACACGTTACATCACGGTTCAATCTCAGCTAGCCACTTGAGCAACAGAAGAAGCAGGGAAGCTGTTTCCCGAAGTTTCTGGTAGCTAATTTGAACTTCGCTTCCGTCTCCCAGAATTGCCGGGAGAGAGCGGAGACTAAGTGATGCACAACCACAAAGAAAATTGGATCAGTCTCAGTGGAGGAAGCTGAGAGGGAGGAAGAAATGACTATTCACTAGTTTTCCTTTCCTTCTGTCCCCTCCCCAAAGAAGATTGCACCAGCCTCCCAGTGGACCCGTCACAAAAGGTCAAGTTGAGACATCCATCCATACAAACATCTCTGTGTGTTCGTGTCCCCCCCCCAGGGATTTTACCATCCCTTTGGAGCAAATTTATAACAAATGATGAAATTAACAAATAACAAATTCACGTGAAATGTTAATACCACTTTACAATGCCTTGGTAAGGCCACACTTGGAATACTGCATCCAGTTTTGGTCACCGCGATGTAAAAAAGATGTTGAGACTCTAGAAAGAGTGCAGAGAAGAGCAACAAAGATGATCAGGGGACTGGAGGCTACAACATATAAGGAACGGTTGCTGGAGTTGGGTATGTCTAGTTCAATGAAGAGAAGGACGAGGGGGGACAGGATAGCAGTCTTCCAGTATCTCAGGGGCTGCCCCAAAGAAGAGGGAGTCAAGCTATTCTCCAAACCACCTGAAGGCAGGACAAGAAGCAACGGGTGGAAACTAATCAAGGAGAGAAGCAACCGGAGAGGAGCGGCATACAAGTTGAATGAATAAATAAATAAATAAATAAATAAATAAATAAATAAATAAATAAATAAATAAATAAATAAATAAATAAATAAATAAATAAATAAATAAATAAATAAATAAATAAATAACCTAGAACTAAGGAGAAACTTCCTGACAGAACAATGAACCAGTGGAACAACCTGCCTCCAGAAGTGGTGAATGCTCCAACCCTGGAAGTTTTTAAGAAGAGACTGGACAGCCATTTTTCCGAAATGGGATAGTGTTTCCTGCCTGAACAGGGGGTTGGACTAGATGACCTCCAAGTTCCCTTCCAACTTTACTATTACTATTATTATTATTATGGATCATCGCACAGTCAGCCAGATGTTCAGACTGGATTTGGCATTTTGTTTACCT
>JARGCV010000852.1:0-2500 GCA_034064705.1 Bothrops alternatus
GAATAGAAATATAGAATAGAATAGAATAGAATAGAATAGAAATAAAGAATGTAGAATAGAATAGAATAGAATAGAATAGAATAGAATAGAATAGAATAGAATAGAATAGAATAGAATAGATAGAATAAAGAATATAGAATAGAATAGAATAGAATAGAATAGAATAGAATAGAATAGAATAGAATAGAATAGAATAGAATAGAATAGGAATAGGAATAGGACCTCCTCCTCCTCCTCTGCTTCCCCCAGTCTGCAAACCTCACTCCCTTCTAGCACTGATGATGTTACCTAGTTGGGTAATGAAACGTCTGCAAGAAAACAACCAAGCTCAGAGAGTACCAAGGACCCCACAGTCGTCCTCATCATCATCCTTCCCATCCTCATCCTCCTCTTCCTCCTTCTTCTCCTTCCCCCAGTCTGCAAATCTCACTCCCTTCTAGTATGTTACCTAGTTGGGTCATGAAACATCTGCAAGAAAACAACCCAACTCAAAGAGCCCCAAGGACCCCATCAATCCAGAATCTCCCTTCTAGCACTGATGATGTTACCTAGCTGGGTCACAAAATGTCTGCAAGGAAACCACCCAGCTCAGAGACTCTGAAGGACTAGGCACTTCCTAGCAGCAACAGAGGGTGGGTTTCCTGGACCCAGCATCTACTGCCATTGGTCAAGCACCTGGCAAAACCAGCCGAGCTGAGGAGCTTCTCTCCTCCTGCCAAAGTCACTGGAGGATGGATGGATTCAGTCTGAGCTGCCCTTTCCCACAGGGGCTGAATGAAATGTCCGCCCGATCAGGCCTGTCAAAACAGATCAGAGCCTGCAAAGTGGATCCAGGTTGTCAGCCTCCATTGTTGTCAGCCGGCCTTTGGTCGCCAAGGGGAAAGACCGGACTGGCATGGAGAGGCCTCTTTTCCAAGCCCGTTTCCACATTCTTTGAAGGGCTGATTCTCACCATCCCTCCCTCCTCAGCTGACAATAACAGCACAAAAGCTGATTCCCCCACCCACCCCTCAAAAAAAAAAGCAACAGTGCTCCAGAAAGAAGCGTGGCTGGCATTCAGCTCAAAGGAAAGACTGCGAGAGACTCTGTCATCAGCTCAGAGACGACAACGGTGGGAAACAATGGACAGCCACAAAAAGAGAACATCGGGAGGACACATGTTCCCTGTGATCAATGGGGTGGAGGAATGTGAAGAATACAAAAGGAGAGCCGGAACGATGCTGTGGAATCAGATGCTGTTTTTTTTGTTATGAACGCAGGAAGGAAAGCAAGAAAGAAAGAAAGAAAGAAAGAAAGAAAGAAAGAAAGAAAGAAAAGAAAGAAAGAAAGAAAGAAAGAAAGAAAGAAAGAAAGAAAGAAAGAAGAAAGAAAGAAAGAAAGAAAGAAGAAAGAAAGAGAGAACATCTAAAGGCAGGCCTGGATTGCTGTACAAAAGGCAGGAATAAAGTTGTGATTTGGGGGAGACAAGGAAAGGAAAGGCTGTACGGTGTTTCACTGAAGTCAGGCCCTGCGCAGGCCTCTTCCAATTCTGATTTGAGGCACCTCATTCACGATAGCCGAATAAAGGAGAGACATGCTACCAGGCACATTTTCTCTGGGTGAAGCAACAACAGACAACAGGCTGCCTCCCCTTTTATTACCTGTTACAGTGGGTGGTTACACAATGCATCACATGGTTACAAACAGCCAATGACAATGTTATTTCTGCAGCCAATGACAAGGCTACACTGGCAAAGCCACCCCTGTGGCCAATGGATTCAAATCTTGGTACTACGTTCCTCCACCTCTTGGCCCCTCCTCCATTTCCTGTTGCTCCAAAACAGCATGGTCAAGCCACATGGCCTGTTCCTTTGTTCCAAGCCACATGGCACAGTCTCTTTGTCCCTTTGTTCCAAGCCTAATGGCTGGAGTGCATTACAACATTTCACTCCCAAGGGGTCAGCCTTACCAGGTAGACTGTACCAGAAACAGGACCAGGTCAGCTAATTCTAGTTTATAGTAAAGCTACATTAACAGAGGGGTCCTTGGTGGTCTCCGAGCTTGGTGGTTTTCTTGCAGACATTTTGTGACCCAACCAGGTAACATCATCAGTGCAAGAAGGGAGTGGGGTTTACGGGAAGGAGGAAGACAACAAAATATAACCGGATTTTGGAGCACATGGAGTTAAAGTTACGTGTTGGGGTGGGTGGGTCTACTTATTCTCCAAAGCACTAGAAGGCAAGAGAAGAAACAACTGATGGAAACTAATCAAGGAGAGAAGCAACCTGGAATTAAAGAGAAACTTCCTAACAGTGAAGACAATTAACCAGTGGAACTCCTTGCCTCCAGAAGTTGTGGGTGCTCCATCGATGGAGGTTTTTAAGAAGAGATTGGACAACCGTTTGTATGGGATGGTAGAGGGTTTCCTGCCTGAGCAGGGGGTTGGACTAGAAGACCTCCAAGGTCCCTTCCAGTTCTGTTCTGATTGATTAACATCCATAACCAAGCCTGGACTGAATGC
>JARGCV010000852.1:5000-22500 GCA_034064705.1 Bothrops alternatus
GACTTTGCCCTACTCAACACAGCAGCCTCCATCTTTAACTGAGGATCCGGATTCCGCTCCTCCACTTTTTTAATTAATAGCCTAAAGCGAACTTTTGCAATCACAGAGAGGGAGGCCTATTAAAACAGTATGTCAGTGTAGCAAGACCGCCATAATTACCCAGGTGGGAATGGACTTAACCGACAAGGAGACGCTAACAAGTTGGGATCTTAATTCTTCCCTAACAGCAGCTAAAGATTTCACGGCAGCTTAGGGGGGCTATTCCCTGTAAATGTTTCCTGCTTCAACCTATCATTCTTCCTCAGTAGCGAGGGAAACATTTTTTTTTAAAAAAAAGAAAAATAGAAAATGGGTTCCCACAGGTCTCGAAACAATTCCATGGATGCAGTCAGTAAGAGCAGCAGGAGACATTTTCCACCTAATTAACCCAGAACCAAAGGGAGGTTCAAAACATCCTTTCCGTGTTAGTTTGATGTCTGGGCAACAGATGAGCAGAAGGAAAAATGAATTGACGGACCCAGCATGGAGACTTCAAGAGGGCTCAAGAGGTCAGGTAGCCCTTCAAAGAGAAAGGGAAGTAAAAGTCAAGTCCGAAATGCAATTTATTTCAGGCTTCTTGCCCGAAATTAACTATATTGATTTTATTTTTATTTTGTTTATATATATATATATATATATATATATATATATATATATATATATATATATATATATATATATATATATATATATATATATATATATATATATATATATATATATATATATATATATATATATATATATATATATATATATATATATATATATATATATATATATATATATATATATATATATATATATATATATATATATATATATATATATATATATATAACCTTGTGCAGGACCTTCTCTAGCATCAGGAATTTCACCCGCTGGTATAACAGATTAAACTAAACGGGGCGGTTGCTTGACGTTTCTCCTTTCTCCTTCTTTGGGAGAAAAACTACATCTCAGGAAATTCTGAATTTGGGAAATACCAGAAAACCAATGGGTTTAGTGCACACGTTTTCATTAGATTTGAGAAGAGGTTGCGCTGAATTTTGAAAATCCAAATAAAGTCTCGTGCCAGTTCAGCCCCACTCCTGTTTGGTCCGTGGTGCTCTCTGAGCCTGCTTGTTTTCTTGCAGATGTTTAGGTAACATCACCAACACTGATGATGTTACCTAGTTGGGTAATGAAACGTCTGCAAGAAAATAACCAAGTTCAGAGAGTATCAAGGACCCCACAATCCTCCTCCTCCTCCTCCTCCTCCTCTTCCCATAAACTCCACTTCCTTCCAGCACTGATGATGTTACCTAGTTGGGTCATGAAACGTCTGCAAGAAAATAACCAAGTTCAGAGAGTACCAAGGACCCCACAGTCCTCCTCCTCCTCCTCCTCCTCCTCCTCCTCCTCCTCCTCCTCTTCCCATAAACTCCACTTCCTTCCAGCACTGATGATGTTACCTAGTTGGGTCATGAAACGTCTGCAAGAAAATAACCAAGTTCAGAGAGTACCAAGGACCCCACAGTCCTCCTCCTCCTCCTCCTCCTCCTCCTCCTCCTCCTCCTCCTCCTCCTCTTCCCATAAACTCCACTTCCTTCCAGCACTGATGATGTTACCTAGTTGGGTCATGAAACGTCTGCAAGAAAATAACCAAGTTCAGAGAGTACCAAGGACCCCACAGTCCTCCTCCTCCTCCTCCTCCTCCTCCTCCTCCTCCTCCTCCTCCTCCTCCTCTTCCCATAAACTCCACTTCCTTCCAGCACTGATGATGTTACCTAGTTGGGTCATGAAACGTCTGCAAGAAAATAACCAAGTTCAGAGAGTACCAAGGACCCCACAGTCCTCCTCCTCCTCCTCCTCCTCCTCCTCCTCCTCCTCCTCCTCCTCCTCCTCCTCTTCCCATAAACTTCACTTCCTTCCAGCACTGATGATGTTACCTAGTTGGGTCATGAAACGTCTGCAAGAGAACACCCAAGCTTAGAGAGCACAAAGGGCCCCTCATTCCAACCCTGAATTGCAAAGATTCTTCTTTATTGTTTGTGGCATGGTCTAATCCAGGGGTTCTCAACCTTGGCAACTTTAAGACTTGTGGACTTCAACTCCCAGAATTCCTCAGCCAGCTTTGCTGGCTGAGGAATTCTGGGAGTTGAAGTTCACAAGTCTTAAAGTTGCCAAGGTTGAGAACCCCTGGTCTAATCCATGTAGTTTTCTTGGCAACCATATGGACACAGTTCACCATCACCTTTTTCCAATATATATTTTCATCCTTTGGCCTGTAAAATGTTGGATATGGTGTTCTTCATCGCATTCCGGCCCACCAATCTTAAAAGTCTCCCGGTTTTAACCCAGTTACCTCATCTGAGTAACCTTTTGTGGCTAATTTAATTACCCCTGGCCTGCAAAGCAACAGACAGCTGTTAGAAAAATGGTTATTGCATTATTAATACGCTTCAATAATTTCCTATTAAAACTATACTGTTCATATTTTTTTTTCCTCCCTGCATTTCTTCCTTCTTAATTAGTCTGTTTAAAACTTCGAAGGAATATTCTCTCCATGCTAAATGGCAGTGTCGGGGAAATAACATTTTTTTGGGGGGGGATTGAATACTTCTGTGATAGACCAGCAAATAAGACGGTTGATTTGTTAATTATTGTTAGGGTTTCTTCACAATGCCTGCTAATGGGGCAGTCAATCTCTATGATGATTCCCAGAATATAAATGGAGCCCTTCCCCCCCCTTTTTTTTTAAATATCGACATGTTTACCAAGGGATGCCCAGAAAACCTGCTAGAAACCACGAACTGCTCATTTTCTCACAACATCTGTTTGGCCATCAGGTGAGAAATTAGATGCTGAATTCAGGAGCAAGGTGGATTTTTTCCCCAAAAAAGGATGCAGACATGAGCTTAAACAGAATTGTCAATCACCCCAGAGCAGTTCAGGATGGGGAATTAAGTGTGGGAATTCTTGACCTAAGACAAGGGTAGGAAACCTTGGCTCTTTTATGACTGGTGGACTTCAACTCCCAGAATTCCTGAGCCAGCCATGCTGAAGGGAAAGGGAGAGGTTTCCAAGCTGAGCCAGGCTGGCTGAGGAATTCTGGGAGTTGAAATCCACCAGTCATGAGGGGGCCATAGTTCCGCCATGCTGGCTAAGGAATTCTGGGAGTTGAAGTCCACCAGTCATATAAGAGCCAAGGTTCTCCACCCCTGATCTAGATCATGATTTGATGAGTTTAGATCAGGGGTAGGCCACCTTGGCTCTTTTAGGACTCGTGGACTTCAACTCCCAGAATTCCTGAGCCAGCCATGCTGAGGGGAAAGAGAGGTTTCCAAGTTGAGCCAGGCTGTCTCTAGAAAGATGGCCGGTTCCTACAGCCAGCAAACATCTTTGCCCCAGTTAGTGGACACAAAAGAGAGGGATGCTCTTTGTTGACACAGATTATGTTATTACACTGATATTGTTGGGTGAAGTGCATGAAGTTTAAGAAGAAGGATAAATTGTTGGGGAGGCGGGGTAGAAATGCTCTGAAGTAAAGTGCTCCATACACTCGCAATTAGAATAATGGTGATTATTGCCAGTGCTGTAATTTGGAGAGCTGGTCTTCCCTTAATTTTGTTTCGCTTTCAGCAATCTTCCTGTGGGTTGGCAGAGAAGTTTCAAAAGAGGGAAAAATGTTCAACGCATTTGGAGATGGGCCAGCTTTGGGGTTGGGACACCCTGCTGTAAAGTGGCAGATTAGATTTTATATGGAAGAAGGAGGTAAGAAAAATAGATTAGCAATCACAGCTCTCTGCTTTTAAAAAAAAAATCCCCGGAGGAGGAATGTGCTGTAATGAAAAAGTCAACCTTGACAACAGAGTAGAAGAGATGAACTATATATATCCTTGAGGAAATATTCCAGTTCAGAATAGAGCTGCAAAGGAACTTGGTGGTCTTCTAATCCAACCCCCTGTTCAAGCAGAAACCCTGTACCATTTCAGACAGGTGGCTGTCCAGTCTCGTCTTAAAGACCTCCAGTGATGGAGCACCTACAAGTCTGGAGGCAAGTAATTCCACTGACTAATTGTTCTCACTGCCAGGAAATTTCTCCTTAGTTCCAGGTTGCTTCTTGACTTGGTGAATTTCCACCCGTTGCTTCTTGTCCTGCCTTCAGGTGCCTTGGAGAATAGCTTGACTCCCTCTTCTTTGGAGCAGCCCCGCAAATATGGGAACAAAGGAAGAACAGAGTTGGAAGAGATCTTGGAGGTCATCTAGTTGAACCCTCTGCTCAAGCAGGAAACCCTACCCCATTCCAGGCAAGTGGTTGTCCAATCTCTTCTTTAAAGCCTCCAGTGATGGAGCACCCACAACCTCTGAAGACACGCCATTCCACTGATTAATTGATCTGGGATTATAGGATGATAGAGGGTCTAGAAAGCAGTATTTCCAACATGAAGCAAAAATGAAGAACATGGAGACATAACCTCAAACTGACAAGAGGGAAATTCAAATGCAAGCTTAGAAAGTGCATATCTAAATGTCTATGGAGATTCTCAGTCCTCCAGGGCATTGCGATCCCAAAGATGCTTTTTCAGGAGGTGACTGGACTTTCTGGTTTTTCCTTGGAACACATTTCACTTCTCATCCAAGAAGTTTCTTTAGCTCTGACTGGATGGTGGGGGAATGGAAGGATTTATACTCCTTGCAGACCGCTGGTCATTTGCCTCCTTTTAGAGAGTCGTTGAGGCCACTTGGAGCTGATAAATCCCTCCATTTCCCCACCATCCAGTCAGAGCTGAAGAAGCTTCTGGGATGAGAAGTGAAACGTCTTCCAAGGAAAAACAAGAAAGTCCAACAGCTTCTTGAAACAAAGCACCTTTGGGATGTTAGAAAGCACAACTTCAGTGAAAGAGTCACGGAAGCTTGAACCCAACTTTCAAGAGAGGCAGTGGGTCCATCATCAGTAAATGAGTTTAAACATGCTTGGGAGAAACATATGTCCATCCTCTTACCAAAATTAAAAATAACCTATGTCCATCATCTTACAAAAATTAAAAACTTGATGGACCCATAGGTCTTTTTTCTGCTGCCAGTGTTCTATGTTTCTGTAATGATATGGTTGGGGTCACTATCTCTGTTATTACCTCCACTATCTTGAATTTTGAATCCTCTATGGACACCACTGATCCGGCACGTTAATCCCTCTTCTGCCTCTATGGGAAGATGGTGTCATGGTTCTGACAGATGAAACTCTTCAAAAGAACTTCGAGGCATTGTTTACCTTAAAGGATCTTTTAATCGAGTAGCATAAGATCGGCACTTACATAATCAAAGCCAAAAACTGAATTCCCCTCCCCTGGGCACATAGTATCCAAGCACAATTCCCTCCTCTAATTTGCAGTCATAAATCACATTCCCCAATTAGCTTGATCCCCGGGTTTCCTCTGCAGATCTCCAGCCCAGCCAATTCTTTATCAGCTCTAATTTCAACAACCTTGATTCTCACACTAGGTTCAGTGTTGTTATGACTAGCTAGACTCTCATTCATATCCCCCCCTCCCCAGCATCATCTAACTTTAAAAGCGAAAGGAAGAAAATGGCTACATTTCCCACTATTGTCAATGCAAAAAAATCCGATGTTAGCAATGTTGACAGACGGGGTGACACTCCTGAAAACCAGCAGGCAGCCCTTGCTGCTTGAACAAACAATATATTTAAAGGATCGATATAGCCACGAAGAGATTTGTCATTAATTTCTAAGAATTACCCCTAATTCCTGGGGATGCAATCTCCTTCACATTAATGCACTACACCTTTCTGTCTCCAGTTCCGTGGGGAGAGCCCAAAGCAATTAGAAAGAACCCCCTCCAGGTCAGCAAATCCTCATTTGCACAGACCTTGGCATGGATTTAAAACAGGCTTTAATCCCGTCAAAGAGAGGAGGAGGAGGAGGGGAAAAGACAGAGATGTGATGGCTTTATCCGTGCTTCCAATCCATCTTCTCAATGGCTACATTGAGACAAATGTTTAAATCGGTTCCTGCAACGTCTCATTTGTCAAGGCGCTGGACCATCAATACACCTGATGGAACATATATGCTAAGACACAACGAAGCGACAAGGAGCAGGGAAGCAAACTTCACATGCTGTGCAAACACAGCCACAAATTCTGACGTGGAGCCAACTAAGCGTGTCAAGGGGAGCGCAAATAACGCATGTATTTTCTTCAGATTCTAGATTTCCCAAACGCTCTGCACCAAAGGAAACCTTTCATTTGCCTTTAATTCCTTTGTCTGCAAACCACTAACAGATCTGCTGTCTTGTACAATCTAGGCTGAGGCTATGGCAGAGATAGAAGTGCTTCTTCAAAGCTAAAGTTACACTAGAAATATTCAATTAATGCCGTGCTGGGTTTTTTTTTTTTCTTCTTGTCACATTTTCTTTCAAGCAGGCTCAAATGAATTGACAGAAAAGAAATAACTTTCTGTTCCCATTATTTCTATTTCTTTACTCACTACTAGGGCTTGTCTCTGGGAATGGAGAGAAGAGAAGCAGGAGAAGCCAAAGAGGTTGCAAATTATGGAAAATATAATTTCCTTTTTTAGCTAACTTGCTAACAACGTGCCGCCTCCCTGGATTCTGCTATTTCCCAATCTGGAAAAAAAGGATTTTTTTCTTCTCTTCTAATGGAGTTGAATGGAAGAGAAGAAAGCCAGAGAGAGAGTGCAAATCATTGGAGCAAGTCAAGTCAAGTCAAGTCAAGTCAAGTCAAGGTCAGGCCAGGCCAGGCCAGGCCAAGTCAAGTCAAGTCAAGTCAAGTCAAGTCAAGTCAAGTCAAGTCAAGTCAAGTCAAGTCAAGTCAAGTCAAGTCAAGTCAAGTCAAGTCAAGCCAAGCCAAGCCAAGCCAAGCCAAGCCAAGCCAAGCCAAGCCAAGCCAAGCCAAGCCTAGTCAAGCCAAGCCAAGCCAAGCCAAGCCAAGCCAAGCCAAGCCAAGCCAAGCCAAGCCAAGCCAAGCCAAGCCAAGCCAAGTCAAGCCAAGCCAAGTCAAGTCAAGTCAAGTCAAGTCAAGTCAAGTCTAGTCAAGTCAAGTCAAGTCAAGCCAAGCCAAGCCAAGCCAAGCCAGGCCAGGTCAGGTCAGGTCAGATCAAATCTTTATTACATTCATAGATCAGCATATATCGGAGAAACAATTAAGCACCTAACGTCCCAAAGATGCTTTTTCACGAGGCAGCTGGACTTTCTTGTTTTTCTTTGAAGACATTCTGTCCAAAATGCAGTCCATCTTACGGGACCGTCTTCTGCCATATACTTCCCTTCGACCGGTGAGAGCGCACAGGGTGGGCCTCCTCCGGGTCCCGTCAGCGAAACAATGTCGTCTGGTGGGCCCTAGGGGGAGGGCCTTCTCTGTTGTGGCGCCCACCCTCTGGAACCAACTACCTCCTGAAGTCCGCGTTTCTCCGACTCTCCTGGCCTTACGAAAGAATTTAAAAACCTACCTCTGCCGGCAGGCCTGGGGATGATTGTTGATTATGGTGTGACTAAGGAGTATGTGTGGGGTTTATTTTTAATGGTTTTTTTTCGGATTTATATTGAATTGTTTATTTGTATGTTGTGAGCCGCTCCGAGTGTGCGGAGAGGAGCGGCATACAAATCCGAAAAATAAAATAAATAAATAAATTTAAAAAGACAAGGGCCACTCTTTTGAAGACAGCAAAGTCCACATTTTGGACAGAGAGGACCGCTGGTTTGAAAGAAGGGTCCTAGAGGCTATCTAGGTCAAAACAGAACAGCCTTCTCTCAACAGAGGGGGAGAGACACAACACCATCTATCTACAACATGGTCCTTTCAACAGTTCCAAGAAGACTCCATACCCATTTGCATTACTCAGCTGACCCTGAGGGCACAGATAAACCTCCAGATGGCCTCAACGACTCTCTAAAAGGACGCAAAGGACCAGCTGTCTAAAAGGAGTATAAATCAGAGCTTCCAGTGGCTCCGCTGGCGCCGCAGGGTCTCCTTTGTGAGACTCCGTCATCTGGATGTGTAAAGCCGCGAAAAACAGCGCACATCAGCTGTTTTTTCGCGGTGAAAGATCCCCTCTCCGGGCAAAGGAGAGGTGAAGAGCATCGGGAGTAAGGTTGAGCCTTCTTAAATCCCTGGAAAAGAAGCTTTCAGGGATTAAGAGTGAGCTCCCTATAGCTCCGGAGGACGCTCCTATCCAGAGACGCTTCTGTCTTCAGGCAGAAAAAGACGCCGCGACCACTTCTGCTTTTTTTTTAAGATTTAACACTGAAGAGATTATAAGCAGGCTGAATGACTACAGGAGTCCAAATGGTTTGCAAGTATTTTTATTGTTTTTTTTTCTTGGTTATACATTTCTAACGTCTTCAATCAACAATGTTTTAAGATGGCGTTTAGCTTTCACTGTTCTCATTGTTAGGGAAAGTGCTGGAAAGTGAAAGTGGAATCTGTTACTTTTCTCTCTCTTCTTGTTCTCTCAAGCGCAGCTAGAGAGACGGCTGTGATTTGAAATTTAAAATGGAGTGGAATATACAGCCAAATGCTAAATCTAAGTTGGATTTTACTGATGAATTTTATGAAAAAAGGTCTGAAACACAGAAGACTTTTGCGCAAGAGGTTAAAGAGTTTAAAGCATTTGTGAAAGAGGCTTTGACAGAAGTATTTTTGAAATTAGCTAAACTCCTTCCTCCAAATGAAATTGATGTACAACCTACTGTTGAACAATTTATTTCACAATCTGCATATGGAGATGATTACTACATAACACAAGAGAAAGAAGTTCAACAGAGAGAGGAGGGTTTTGAGAATGAAGATGACAAATGGATTTTGTTAGATGAAAAGTTTGTTTATAGCGAACAAGAGGTTTTGTTTCAAGAAGGGGAATTCTGTCTAGCTGGGCAGCAAGAAGATGATTTAATTGACAAAAGAGAGGCATTGTTCTACTTTATGAAGCAATTAGACTATAAAACGAAATGGATGTTGTTTGATGAACAGTTTATTTATGTAAAACAAGAGGATATGATTCAAGAAAGGAAGACTCAATTCAACAAGCAACTTAGCTACGGGGCTGAAGAAATACAGAAGAGAGACTTATTAGTTGGAAGGGTGGCCTTGTTATGGCCTTTTATTTGGTTGAAAAAGAAACCTAGAGTTCGTTTGAAGTAATGAAAATTTAAAATTGTATGTAAGGAATTATTCTAGGTGTGATATTAGGTTGGAATGTAAGTTAGAAATGCTATAAATAATTTGTTTTTATTATGGAGGTTTATTTGTCAGGTGAGAGAGTCCAGAAGTTGATTGATTAAAAGAAATTTATAATTAAATGAGAGAATTAAGGTTAATCTAAGATAATGGGTTGATTTAAAGATTTAGATTTTAGGCAAGCTGTAAGATAGGATATTTAAATGATATTTTATGATATATTACTATAAATTAAATTTAGTAGATTTGATTTAGATTGATGGTCTAGACGTTAATGATAAATATTATTTTTAACAAGATGAGCTGATTGTTTATATTATAAGTAAGGTTTAGAAGAGGATGTTTATATGATGATATATTAAGATATATTATGATAAACTAAATTGAATAAGAATATAATTATTATTATTAATATAAGTTCATAGGTAAGCTGCAAACCAGGATGTTTAAATGATATTTTAAGATATATTATTATAAACTAAATTTAGTAGATTTGACTTAGATTGACGGTTTAGAAGTTAATGATAAATATTATTCTTAACAAGATGAGTTGATTGTTTACATTATAAGTAAGGTTTAGAAGAGGATGTTTATATTATGATATATACTAAGATATATTATGATAAACTAAATTGAATAAGAATATAATTATTATTATTAATATCATTATTATTATCTTGAATCGAGGGATTTATTGATATTGTTATGGTTAATATTATTTGTTTAACTTTAATAAGATGGTTTTTTTTTCTTGTTTTTTTTTTGGTTTTTTCCCCCTTTTTTTTTTTTTTTTTTTTTTTTGTGTGTGTGTTTTGAGTAAGAGATAGTATATAGTTTAAAATTCTTGTTAAGTTCATATAATAATTTTGTTTGATGTAGTGGGGCTTTCTTTTGTTATACCCTGTAATCATTCTGGGAAGCCGCATAATTTTAGGTATGATGTTTTTTTTTAGCTGTAATTAGGGTTGGTGGAAGAATAATTAATTATTGTTACTAATGGGTTGTTTGGGTGGCCTTTGGTGGATTGAAGGATGAGTTAAGTGTGAGCTGATAAGAAGGGGGAAGAATGATGGTAAATTGTTTGAGATGCTTATTTTCAGTTGAGTTATTATTATCAGAAGTATTGGAAATTGTATTTATGTTTTGTTGTTGATTGTTTATTTGTATATTAAGATTTGATATGATTAGTTTTCTTTTCTGTTAAAATTGAGGGGGGAAAAAAAGTCAATAAAAATATTTAAAAAAAAAATAAAAATAAAAAATAAAAGGAGTATAAATCCTTCCATTTCCCCACCATCCAGTCAGAGCTGAAGAAGCTTCTTGGATGAGAAGCGAAACGTCTTCAAAGGAAAAACAAATAAGTCCAGTTGCCTCATGAAAAAGCATCTTTGATACCTCACCTCGGAACAAACTCAACGTGATAAATGTTATCCATTCTTCAACATTCTTTTCACTTTCATCCATTTCTACAAAAAACGGAAATAACGTCGAAGAAGTAGCGGCGGATAACATTTTTTGGTGTGTTGAGTTATCCCCACGTGGAATTACCCCACAGTGAGTTTGTCTCGTGGAGAAATTGGCTGCGACAAGCTGGCCACAGCAAGTTGACTACAGCGAGTGGTCCCATTTCTGTCTCTAAAAGCTAAGCAGATTATGCTTGGTTAGTGTTTGGAGGGGAGACTGCCAGAAGATCCCAGGAAAGTAGACCAGAAAGAGAAGCCACGACAGGTAACAGGAGCAAAGAGCCAAGAAAACTCTGAGGACGTTGCCATCAGGTCTTCAGAGAGAACTCCATGTCCTTCAAACATTGCCCATCTCTGCTGTACACCCTCCAGATGTGGCAGCTGCATTCAGCATATAAAAAGTTAAGTCTTGGGATACTGTCACTTCAGTACCATTGTCTGTCCAAATATGCCTATCCAGTGATTTGTTTCCTTTTATGGCTGAAGTACTTGGAAGCTGCCATCTGCCAGCCAGCAGAAGACAAGCAAAACTTGTCTATAATTTCTATTACCAATGGATGCAAAGCGAGGCTATTATCCAACTGCCGTGTGTCTGGCAAAAAAAAAGAGGAACCGAACTGTGAGGAGCAGAATATTCACTCCTTCAACCCCACCCTTTACAGGAGAGACAACGTTCCTATGTCCGAATCCCACCGAGCATCTCACAATATTTGCTTGGAACATTTACACCAACTTGCGTTCTCCAGATGAGCTGGAAGAAACCCAATTCTCATTTATCGAATTAAGAGCTAGCCTCCCGCTGGGCTCCCTGCAGGTTCCCTCACTGGACCTGGATAAAAGGCTAGGAATGAAAACCAGAGTTCACACAAAGAAGCAGAAAAAATGAGGGAAGAAGAAAGGAGAGAGAAAAAAACCCTACGGTTCAGTTTCTCCGTGAACGTTTCCATGCTCCTTCAGCCTCCTCTCCTTGGATCATCTCCATTGTCCCACTGAATTGCTTCTAAATAGTTCACCTGAACTGGTCCTCTTAGCATCCAAGATGCTTCCTGTTTAACAAAGGGCGTGGGAGGAATTCTTGCCTAAAGTGGTACTAAAAGCAGATCGTTGTTCATCTCAGCTGCCCTTGAGTGAAGATCAAAGCTCTGCTCCAAATATCTTCATTAAAACATGAAGGCCATGGCATGACCACCCGTTCTTGTGAGAGCTATAAAAAATGTCTTCAATAGAAGATGCTTAGCAATCTTCCTCCATTGAACTCTAGGGAAAGAATGACCCCCCCCCTGGGCAAAGGTGTCAGGTTAATCAGAAGTCTGGAGGGATACAGAAAGGCTTCCAGTCAAGCTCTTTCTCTCTCTATATATATTTTTTAAAAAGAAATAAAATAGCCTTTTCTTTTGCAAGTTTGGCGGGCGCAACGTCGTAGCTGCCCCTTGCCTGGCCGGGTTGCTATGAGTTTGCCTCTCAATCCAAAGCCATTTCTAAATGGGCTAACTGGGAAGCCAGTAATGGTGAAATTGAAGTGGGGAATGGAATACAAGGGCTATCTTGTATCAGTTGATGGCTACATGAATATGCAGCTTGCCAATACAGAGGAATATATTGATGGTGCATTGTCAGGACATCTTGGTGAAGTTCTGATAAGGTGCAACAATGTCCTATACATAAGGGGTGTAGAAGAAGAAGAAGAAGATGGAGAAATGAGAGAACAATGTTGGAAAATCTTGTGTTTTTTAATGTGTAAAATACATGTTCAGTTGTAGCTTTTGAAAAAATTACATGTTTTGTAACTTTACATTTTGAGGGTATAAAAATACACATTGTTGAAAGAAACAGTCAATATGAAAGATAAACAAGTATAAAAACTGGGATTATTTAGCCTTAATACAAATGTTTTAAAGCAAAAAAAGAGAAAGAAATAAAATAGAAGGTGGCCATTAGTAGATTACACACAAACAAAAAAGGTGCCCTCAGAGTTGAGGTGTCCTGACTCAGAAAGAAAATGATTTAGTTCATAGAAGAGGATAAAAAAAAAAGGAAGCCCTAGACTCAAAAAAAAAAAAAAAGAATCGTTAAACCATCAAGAATGTGGTCAAAGATTCTCTAGTGTTGATCTTCAAGCTGGAAGAGCTATTTGAGTCTCCAGAATCAGAATCAGAATAAAGCTGGAAGGGACCTTAGAGGTCTTCTAGTCCAGTCCCTTGCTCAAGCAGGCGTGAGTTTCCTTCCATCCTTAGTGAAAGAAGTTTTAAATATAAGCTTAGGGACTTTTAAAAAGTTACAATTGCACGAAGGGTCCAGGTGGGTTGGAAATAAGATTTTGAAATTAATGGTGAGAATCCTTCCTGTGGGACATTCTTGATCACTCAAAAGAAACACACAATAGGATGAAGCTTTGAACGTTGGGACACTAGGGAGAACCAAAAGGAATTCAAGATTACACCTGTACCAGGTATATTTTACTAGAAGACGCAAGCTCCCCACCCAGTGATAGCTGTTGATGATGGGATGCTTATTCAAATACATAAAGCAATTGTTGGCTTGAGAAATAGAATGATTGTGTCTAAATATAGTAAATCACAGTTTTGAAGAGGGAGATCAGTGCTAAGATCCAGACTGAGGCCTACATAACAGCTATAAAAAAAGACAGTTGTGATTGTGATTATTTTTATGACGATGAGGAAGAGGAAAAAGAAGAGGAAGAGAAGGAGGAGAAAATACATGCTGTGCCAGGAAAAGCAGCTCAAATTCTAATGCTAACATTAGATCAGTCTTTCATTCCTGAGATATTTGTAGAAGCATCCATAATTTCACATCAAATATTTATTCCTACGTTTATTAAACTCTGAATAATTCAATACTTGCTGCATGTCACAGCGAGGCTCGGTTAAGTGTTCTCAACTGGCTGGATCTGGATCTCCAGCTCATCCCTTCTAAAACCGGGATGTTCTTGAGAAGATGATGTTTTTCCATGATTTGGAGAACATTTTTGGGGGAGGGAAAAAAAGATGTCTCCATTAAGGTCAATTTGTCAGTTATCTCTCTGATTTACCTTGTCTAGTTTTCTGTTAGGGATGCATGCCCCCAGTTATTTTTTTTTTTTAATAACACTGTACAAAAAAGAAGGAAAAAGTGGTCCATTAACTTTAACATTTAACATGTAGGCTCCACCCTGGCTGAGTGCTGAGAGAAAAGAAAAACACAATAAATTCTCCTCCCCTTTTACAAATGTCTATGTGTGTGTGTTTGTGTGCGTGTAGATAGATAGATAGATAGATAGATAGATAGATAGATAGATAGATAGATAGATAGATAGATAGATAGATAGATAGATGATAGATAGATAGATAGAGAGAGAATATAGATAGATAGATGATAGATAGATAGATAGATAGAGAGAGAATATAGATGATAGATGATAGATAGATAGATAGATAGATAGATAGAATATAGATAGATAGAATATAGATAGATAGATAGAATATAGATAGATGATAGATAGATAGATAGATAGATAGATAGATAGATAGATAGATAGATAGATAGATAGATAGATAGATAGAATATAGATAGTAGAAGATCTAAATTATTGCCTTGAGATACCAGAACATTCCACACATGTCCAGAGCAGCTAAAGAGTCTTCCAGCTGAGTGAACATTAGCACAAATATGAAAGAACACAAAACAGAGCTTAGCAAACAAATCTGGCTTGTTTTCCAAGTAGCAAGAGAAACTTACAGTTGAAGCGGCACCTTCAGTATTGGGTATCTCGGCTACCAGAGAGCTGAGACCTTTTCAACACCAAGAGTTGAGGAAGGAGCTTCTTACCTTACATCTGCTGGGTCTTCAGTCACAAGGACATCTGTCTTGCAGCTAGCCAATGGATTGATTGAAAGCTCTACCGGTGGAACCACGAAGCTTTTGCTCACAGGAAGCCAAAGACCTTGGCCCAGGCTGTAGGTAGACCTTCAAAAAAGAAGACACATGAGAGCAGAAGACCAAGAACGATGCCAGTTTGTGAACTTTGGACTTTCTGGTTCCAAGACTCAGCACAGAATCTCAAAATGTGAAGTCATGGACACTGACCAAAGAGAGAAACAACCTGGAATTAAGGAGAAACTTCCTAATAGTGAAGACAATTAACCAGTGGAACAGCTTGGTTTCCGAAATCGTGGGTGCTCCATCACTGGAGGTTTTTAAGAAGAGACTGGACAGTCACTTGTCTGAGATGGTACAGGTCCTCCTGCTTGAGCAGAAGGATGGACTAGAAGACCTCCAAGGTCCCATTCTATTCTATTCTATTCTATTCTATTCTATTCTACTCTACTCTACTCTACTCTACTCTACTCTACTCTACTCTACTCTATTCATTTCTATCCATTTCTATTTCTTACTTTACTCTACTCTACTCTACTCGACTCTACTCTACTCTACTCTATTCATTTCTATTCTTACTCTACTCTACTCTATTCTACTCTATTCTCCTCCTCATCTCCACTAACCCCCCCCCCATGATGCTATTTAGTCAGGTCATGAAATGTCTGCAAGAAAACAACCATGCTCACAGAGCACTAAGGACCCCACAATAACCTCTGGAATTGAACTGCTCACCCAAACCAAGAAAGGGTAGATAGACAGCAAAAGGTGAACCAAACCGATTGCATGACTCACCTAAGAATTTTCTCAGGAGCTTGTTCACCCGTCACCAAATCATAGCCTCTTTCCAGAGTTGTGTATGGCCAGGGGCTGGTGGAAACAAGCCAAAGGTAGAAGCAGTCATTATACACGGGAGGGATGGAATTTAAAAACAGAAGCAGCGGAGAAGCAAATCCATTTCCTTCTTAATAACCACATTACTCAGTGTCACATCATTTTCTCATCTTTGGGCCAAAATAGCTTATTATCCTTTCTTTCTTTTTTTTCCCTTCTCCATAATTATGCTATTTATTTATGGCATTCTAATGCATTGGCAGCTTATCTATATTTAATTATATTTATTGTCCCGCTCAAGCCTTATAGCTCTTGTTGATGGATTGATAGATTAAGGTGGTATTGCTAAAGTGAGGCGCTTGCTGCTGTTTAACTTTTAATGGTTTCTTGAGACTTCAGAGTTGACATTATGCAGAGCATCGGTCCACGTAAATCAGAGCGATTGTCAGTGGCATTCAAAACAGATCCTTTGCTGACTAGCTGGGGAAGGGAAGCCGAGATTCCTAGCTTGCAACTTTGTGTACTAGCTTTGAGCTTTGAGTTACCGCCCCAATGTAATTCCTTTGCTCCCGAAGCCAATCTTTGATAAATACACATTTAATGCATTATTTATACTTAAATCTCCTTCTGGGAAGGAGATTTCAAAGGCGCTAAACAGAGGCAAACAATGGGGGTGTTCCTTGCACCCTTGAACAACCCCCCCAAAGGCAAGGCTACACAACATCAAAACATGGTTAATTAAAGACCTCATCCATTTGCATCTCCCGATGCATGCAACCTTGTTTAACAACCAGTTTTTGAATTTCTGCTTTCTGGGAGGAATAGTCAACCCCTGGCTCCGTTCCCAGGCCTGGGGTTGAAGTTTGTCACTGTTTAATGGTCCCTGTTTTGCTTGATAGGTTTTGTTAGTAGAGTATTTTAGCCTAGGATGCCTGTTGATTCAATGTTTCCTGCTGGGTTTTGTGTTTTGTTTTTTTTCCCCAACGGTTGGTGTTTTTTCGATAATAAATGTAGGTAAACAAACAAACCCACTTGGATAGGCATTGGATATGCAGTACTCCAGGTGTGGCCTTACTATGTCTTTATTTGTATCGCTTTATAAAGCCTTAGGAAGGCCACACCTGGAATGTTGCACCCAATTTGGGTCACCACGTTAGAAAAAAAAACATGTTTTGACTTTGGGAAAAAGTGCAAAGAAGAGGAGCTAAGATGATTAAAAGCCTGGAGACTAAAACATATGAAGAACGGCTGCAGGACTTGGGTTTGGCTAGTCTAGAGAAAAGAAGAACTAGGGGGGACATGATCGCAATGTTCCAATATCTCAGGGGCTGCCCCAAAGAAGAGGGGGGGTCAACCTATTTTCCAAAGCACCAGAAGGCAAGACAAGAAACAACGGATGGAAACTAATCAAGGAGAGAAGCAACCTGGAATTAAGGAGAAACTTCCCGACAGTCAGGACAATTAACCAGTGGAATGGCTTGCCTTCAGAAGTTGTGGGTGCTCCATCACTGGAGCTTTTTAAGAAGAGACTGGACAGCCATCTATCTGGAATGGTAGAGGGTCTCCTGCTTGAGCAGGGGGCTGGACTAGAAGACCTCCAAGGTCTCTTCTAGCTCTATTCTGATTCTGAAGGCAGAATTTGGGGAGCAGGGTTGTACACCTAATTAAACATGACATTCTTGCTGGGTTGCTAGATTTTCTGGTCAGTAATTCCAAAAAGTCTGATCCCCTTGCACAAAGACACCGCTCTAATGCTGTCCTTGAAGTTGGGTCTTAGTCTTCCTTCCCATCCCTTCCATCCTCTTTTCCTTGGAGATTCCCACTTTTGGGCCCTGCCCCAGAAGACCCTTAGCATGCTCACCCTTCACTGTGTTCCCAGGTGTTGCGGACACAAAGATGTCGATGTACAGGGTCAGGAGCGTATCCTTCATGGCAGCTGCATTCACCTGGAAAGAGAGCACACCTGAAATGTTCAGCTCCTGCTTGCACTTTTGGACAAGAGTTGCACAGGTAATCCTTGACATAACCACCACAATTTCTATTGCTAATTCACACATGTGATATGGCCAAAGTAAACCGGATGTAATCTTGCG
>JARGCV010000852.1:27500-47500 GCA_034064705.1 Bothrops alternatus
GGCTACAAACTTGTTTCAGGAGACCAGAGCATTGCCCAATTGTCCACTTACCAGTCTCTTCATCGCAGAGATGCTCACACGCGTCCATCGTTCTCTGCCCGCAAAGATCACGGATCCACGGGGACGTGGCATTGATTTGATAATACAGGGAGAGCTTCGCAGGATTCAGCCAGTCAGAGATGTCCAAGTAGCTGCCCTCACTCACCACAAAACTGCTTCCTGCAAGACAAAACGATAGAGAAAGATGAGTCCGAAAACAGCAATTAGAAAGAGCACAAGCCAGGAGACACCTATAGAATGGAATGGAATGGAATGGAATGGAATAGAATAGAATAGAATAGAATAGAAATGGAAGGGACCTTGGAGGTCTTCTAGTCCAGCCCCCTGTTCAAGCAGGAGAACCTATACCATCTCAGACAAGTCACTGTCTAGTCTTTTCCTAAAAATCTCCAGTGATGGAGCGCCTACGATTTCTGGGGGCAAGCTGTTCCACTGGTTGATTGTCCTCACTGTCAGGAAGGTGTGTTAAGATATATTCAACAGCTTGAGTTATTCGTAAAAATAATAAAGGATTGGATATAAACAAACTTTATTATTTTAAACCTTCTTTCACCTTCCTCTCCCCCAAAACACAAACACACCATGCAGTATACACAACAGCAATCATACCAATTGTGCAGGAATAGCAGAGCAACTGGGAAGTTGCAAGTTTGAAGGAACCACCAATTAGCAAACATTTATTTTCATGCTACTCACAGGTCCAGTGACACGTCTCAGAACATGAATATTTAATTAACACAATGCCTTAAAAGCTGGGTGGTTTTTTTATTTTATTTTTTTATGCAGAGTTGACCTAATGTTGGAAGAATTAATGACTGCAGGGTAGAAAATATAATGGAGTGGTTTGCTAATCTTCCTTGGCAATCCTGTTTCTGTATGTCTGTGCATGTGTGTGTGTGTGTGTGTGTGTGTGGGATACTTCATACACATCGCACACGTTGTCCACCCGTACAGAAACAGCAAAAATGTGTTTTCTCCCACCACTTGGCAATATGCATCTTCTAATTAGGCAAATGTATTTTCAGTTTTCCTTATCTAATATCAGACAGCAAGCATAATAAGGGGAGAGGATTATTTTTTTTACAAACGCCTGCATCCTCATTAACTCTGATCTGCAATTACACTGATTATAAGGCTGTTTTCAAATGCTGTGACAGAGATCAGAGGTGAAGTGAAGAAGAAGAAGGAGGAGGAGGAGGAGGAGGAAAAGAAGAGAAAGAAGGAGGAGGAGGAGGAAAAGAAGAAGAAGAAGAAGAAGAAGAAGAAGAAGAAGAAGAAGAAGAAGAAGAAGAAGAAGAAGAAGAAGAAGAAGAAGAAGAAGAAGAAGAAGAAGAAGAAGAAGAAGAAGAAGAAGAAGAAGAAGAAGAAGAAGAAGAAGAAGAAGAAGAAGAAGAAGAAGAAGAAGAAGAAGAAGGGCAATAATGAAGTCATAAAACTCAATTATTTTTTTAGGCTGGAAGAATCACACTGGGCAGAGGGAGAAGACTTGAAGCAAGTTCCTTTCTCCAATGTTTTGGGCCAAGGATGCTGTAGTCCTCCTTAAATCTGCAGCATTGCAAAGACTGGCTCATTTAAGTTTCCAGAAATCCAGGAGGAGGAGGAGGAGGAGAAGGAGGAGGAAAATGCAGAATGTTTTGGAATAACCACTGCTTCCAAGAAGACCAGTGAGGGCTGAATTCTAAGGAGTTATTATTATTATTTTTTGAATGCATGTACATACACACACATACATACATACATACATACATACATACATACATACATACATATATAACTCTCTCTCTTTCCCTCCCTCCCTCCCTACTCTCTCTCTCACACATGCACACACACACACACACTCTCTCTCTAAATTCAAGCAACTCTCTCTTTCCCTCCCTCCCTCTCTCCTCTCTCTCTCTCTCACACATGCACACACACACACTCTCTCTCTTTCTAAATTCAAGCAACTTGTTTAATTAAAAACAAAATGGGAAGCTGTGCCAATACCAGCATTTGCCTGCAAAAATCAAGAGGAAAATTAGAGGGAAGCTGTTAATGGCTGTATCCAGTTCTCTGAGCGTCACAGTGAAGCTAGCCAGAGGGAAAGCAGATAAACAATCTTCGGATGAAACAATTAAAGTTCAATCATATGCCAGTCAGGGACATGGCATTTGGGAGCAGAATGAAGTCACAGCTTATTTAGCAAGCCTCCAGCCAGGGGATCGGTATGAAACCAACGAGACTGGCTTTAATCTCTAGACCTGGTTGAGTTTTGAGACCTAGAAATTCCAGCAAAAATGCATACATCCATGCTTAGGCAAATACATACAGGTGGTCTTGACTTACCACCACAATTGAGCTCAAAATTCCTGCTGCTAAGCAAAATATTTGTTCAGGGAGTTTTGCCCCCATTTTGCGATCTTTTTTTTTTGTCACAGTTGTTAAATGAATCACTGCAATTGATAAGCTTTAAATTCCACAATACCCAGCCTGCTTTGCCTGCTGCAATGTAGGTAGTCCTCAACTTACGAACATATATATATGTTCCCCAGTCAAAAGGAGGTAGGTAGGTAGGTAGGTAGGTAGATAGATAGATAGATAGGTAGGTAGATAGGTAGGTAGGTAGATAGATAGGTAGGTAGGTAGGTAGGTAGGTAGGTAGGTAGATAGATAGATAGACAGACAGACAGACAGGATGGATGAATAGATAGATATAGATGGATAATAATAATAATAATAATAATAATAATAATAATAATAATAAAAGTTGGAAGGGACCTTGGAGGTCATCTAGTCCAACCCCCTGCTCAGGCAGGAAACTCTATACCATTTCGGACAAATGGCTGTCCAGTCTCTTCTTAAAAACTTCCAGTGTTGGAGCATCCACCACTTCTGGAGGCAGGTTGTTCCACTGGTTAATAGTTCTAACTGTCAGGAAGTTTCTCCTTAGTTCTCGGTTGCTTCTCTCCTTGATGAGTTTCCATCCGTTGCTTCTTGTCCTGCCTTCAGGCACCTTGGAAAATAGCTTGACTCCCTCTTCTTTGGGGCAGCCCCTGAGATATTGGAAGACTGCCTTCATGTCCCCCCTCGTCCTTCTCTTCATTAAACTAGACATACCCAATTCCAGCAGCCTTTCCTTATAGATGAATGGATGGATGGATGGATAGATAGATAGATGATACAGACAGATAGATATAATAGACAGACAGACAGACAGACAATAGACAGATAGACAATGATAAATGATAGACAGACAAGACAGATATAACAGATAGATAGATAAAGCCAGTCCATTTATCTCTAGTGAAGCAAGCAAGCCTTCTATGAAAACATGAACCTCTTCACTGGGTAATATATATATTCTCTCTATATATTCTCTCTCTATTCATATTCTATATATATTCGTTCTGTTTCCTAGTCTAACAACATCAGGCACAAGTTCCGGCAGTGTTCTACTGTTAATTGAACATTTCACAGTCACACAGGATGCATGCGAGGCCTCCAGGCAATTATAATCCCTCATTACAGCAAGCTGGGCTTGCTTCAATTTCCTCACTCAGGAAAATTACTTAAAAATAATATGAAATCGTTGTCCCTCACCAATGCTGTTCCAAAATAGGCTCAAGGAGCGTAAGAAGTGCTCTGCTTTTATGTCCAATTCTAAATCCACTTAAAGCAAGGCTTTGAGTAGTAATATGTTCCTAGATCTGGAGGCTTAATTTAAAAAAAAACAACGGGTGTGTGTGAACCTGGAAGGTCCTGTACACACAACACATCTTCTAACACCGGCTGTCATATTTTATCTTCAGCGGTTGATGATTCAGGGTGTTTTTTTTCATCTGCATTTGTTTGTCTTCTGTTCTTGTGAACAAACAAGATTGTTTTTGCAAGAGTGGCGAATACCTCTAGCTCAAGTGTAGGATGAGCTTCACCCGAGCTCATCGCTCGATCTCCAAGCTTGCGGGTTGGTGTCCAAACGTTTCATTACCAGGCTAAGTAACATTTTCAGTGGAGTTGAAATCTTAACAGTTTATTGAATACACGGCATGGTAATGTCGAAGCAAAACCAACTCTGAGGTTCCCAGACACCAGTTCATACGGTAGAATTAAACAGTAATTTCACCGGCCAAACCCCCAATCTCTCACATAGTCCATGTAAACAATTTCCCTTTATTATGGGAACTGTCTGCTTCCTCTCAGCACCTGCTGTGATGTCCTTGGAAGGATTTCAGGCTCTTCAGTGGAATCGTAGAGGTTATGTGTCTCCATTTAGCCCCTTCTAAAGCAACACCTTCCCCCCCTTACTCTAAGGGCAAGTTGAAACGAAGAGGCATGCAGCTGCCAAAGTTTCATTCTTGACAGCAGATTTACTAATCAACCGTTAAACTAACTTAACAACTGTGGTGATCCACTTAACAACTGTTTGCAAGAAAGGTCCTAAAGTGGGACAAAACTCAGTTCACAAATGTTTCACTTAGTAACAGAAATTTTGGGCTCCGTTGCAGTCATACGTTTTGAGGATTGCCCGTATAGGATCTGAATGCATTCTATGGTGAATATATTAAGAGCAAAAATCAGCACCATGGAGAGATCCCAGTAGGAATGAAACTAGACCAGGGACTACAAAATAATAATAATAATAATAATAATAATAATAATAATAATAATAATAATAATAATAATAATAATAATAATAATAATAATAATAATAATAATAATAATAATAATATAGTAGTAGTAGTAGTAATGAGGAGGAGGAGGAGGAGGAAGATGTTGGAAGGTACTCTGGAGGTCATCTAGTCCAACTCCCTGCTCAGGCAGGAAACCCAATCCCATTTCTGACAAATAGCTGTCCAGTCTCTTCTTGAAAACTTCCAGTGTTGGCTGAGGAATTCTGGGAGTTGAAGTCCACAAGTCATAAAAGGGCCAAGTTTGAAGACCCCTGGATTAGATGGAGTTATTACAGGCAACTGACCTAGGCAACTGGAAAGGCGAAGAAAAGCACGTGCGGGAATTACATCTTCTTGAAGGAAAAAGAGGCACCTACTGACTTTTTAAAGCACATATAACACAATTACAGCAGTTTTCATTGGCTTACAGATCCAGGTCGTATTAGCCAATTACAGCTATCTTTGTTGCTTTAGAAAGATCGGTCTCTCCTCTCCCCCTTTCCATCCCCTCTCAATTCCTGGTGCACTTTACTTCTTCTTATTTTTTTTTTTAATTCCTGTGTGTGTGTTCCATCTGTCACATAGAAAACAAGATCAAACAAATGAATGATCAATGTATTTATTTTGCCCTCCCAACTTGGATGGGCTTCAGAGGCGCAAGTCAATTGCCCTGCTGCCTAAGATATATTGGAAATTGGCTCAATGTAAGTCAGCACACAGCAACTGTAATCTTCCTTGTCAACACTCAAACAAGATAACATCTGGCTGTGCTCCAGGTAAACGTGGCTTGTCCTAACTCTGCGTCCATTGGGATGGCCACCAGCTGCCCCTGGAAGATTGGTGGAGCAGCTGTACAAACCTGGAAACTATTTAAACAGTGAGAGAGCTGGGGGGAGGGAGGGAGACAGGGGGAAAAGAGAGGAATGGGTGAATCTGCAAATATTGTGGAAGGTTTTAGGAGATAATCGCCAAAAATAAAGTGGGTACAGTAGTTGTCCCTACCAATGCAATGAAAACATGCCTCAGATGTTTATACCTGAGAATTGGTGACACTTTCATCTTTAATAACTTGTCCACTAGCTTGTCTCCTGCTCTTAATTCAACTTGGTTTGGCCTTCAGTTGCCTTTCTGCAAGACATCTGTTCCCAAAATAACATTATCAGGAAGAATTGTGGGGTTCTTTGTGTTCTCTGAGCTTGATGGTTTTCTTGCAGATGTTTCCTTAGCCAACTAGGTAACACCTTCAGTGCTAGAAGGCAGTAGGGTTTGTGGAGAAGAAGAAGAGGAGGAGGACTAGGGGATCTTTTTGGTACTCTCTGAGCTTGGTGATTTTCTTGCAGATGTTTCATTAGCCAACTAGATAACATTATCAGTGTAGAAGGGAGTGGACTATGTGGAGAAGAAGAAGAAGAGGAAGAGGAAGAGGAGGAGAAGAAGAAGAAGAAGAAGAAGAAGAAGAAGAAGAAGAAGAAGAAGAAGAAGAAGAAGAAGAAGAAGAAGAAGAAGAAGAGGAGGAGGAGGAGGAGGAGGAGGAGGAAAGAAAGAAAAAAAGAAAGAAGAGAGAGAGAGAGAGAGAGAGAGAGAGAGAGGAGAATTTTGGGATCCTTGGTGCTAAGCTTGGTGACTTTCTTGCAGATGTTTCATTACTCAACTAGGGAACATCATCAGTGCTAGAAGGAACCAGATATAAACACAGAGCAAACCCCACTCCCTTCTAGCATGATGATGTTACCTAGTTAGGTTATGAAATGTCTGAAAGAAAATAACCAAACTCAGAGAGCACCATGTTCAGCCCTGAGCTACAAACACACTCTTCTATCAACATCCGTGAGAATTATTGGTCATTACTCCAAAGTTTAATAGGATCAGAGATGACTGCAGTCCCATCCAGACAGTTATATATTTATCGGCTTCTTTCCACTGGTGTACGTATATGTTGGCATCTGAGGCTGAAGCAACTTGATTGGGCCATGCATGTATCAGAAGGATAGCGCTAGGAAAATTATGCAGGGTGCAAAAGATTTCCATCAGAGCTGCCAATGAATACCAATAAAACAGATTAATATCCTGTGGAAGAGGGGAGGAGGTGGGGCAGTCTCCCATCTAGACATAATGGCTTTTCAGAAGATGAAAAACACCAGGGACCGAGTGAAATGGCACCAAGAATGAGAATGATCTCTGAAATGACACTATTAAATATGGTTCTAAACTGTGGGGAAGAGAGGTAACTTTTAATGGGCAGTTGGCAGGGCGAGCTGCCAAGGAGAATCTGAAATGTTAGCCTATCCTGGCCAAGAAGCACAGAAAAAACCCACAGCCCTCTATAAGTCGTTTACAGAGTCAGCATCTTGCCCCTAAACAATCTGGGTCCTCATTTTACTGACCTCGGAAGGATGGAAGACTGAGTCAACCTTGAGCCGGTTAGGATCGAACTACTGGCAGTGGGCAGAGTTTAGCCTGCAATATGGCATTCTAACCAATGGGCCCGAGGGCTCCTAATGCAACATTCAATGAACTACATCAACTACATTTATATTTTATGCTTTCTCAACTGTAATTGGGGTGGAATAGTTAATTATTGTTATTAAGGGGTTGCTTGGGTGGCCTCTGGGCACCACATCTGATGGAAAAAGGAAGGAGGAGTGAGGGCTGATGTAAGTAGATAAGAAGGGGGAAAGGTAGGGATAGATTGGTGGATTAGTAGGATGGAGATAGAGAAGGGGGGAGAAGTAGGTAGATAGTTGGTAAGTGAGGGGAGGTTAGGGTTAGGGGGATGTGGTGGTGGGGGTTCTGAGCAATGTCAACTGTTTGGTAAAGCTGGTCTATGATTATTTTCAGTTGAGTTGTATTGAAATATGTATCTATGTTGTGTTGTGTTTATGGATGATTGTTTATTTTAACATTATGATTAGATTTGAGTATCTTTTTTCTTTTTTGTTAAAATTAAAAAACCAATAAAAATATTTTTTAAAAAATAGCAATAACACTTAGACTTGTATACCGCTTCACCGTGCTTTACAGCCCTCTCTAAGTGGCTCATAGAGTCAGCCTTTTGCCCTCCAACAATCTGGGTCCTCATTTTACCAACCTCGGGAGGATGGAAGGCCGAATCAGCCTTGAGCCAGTCAGGATTGAACTCTCTGACAGTTGGCAGAGTTTAGTGTCAAGTTCTGATAAACAAGACCAAACAAATCAGAACTCCCAGGCTTGAGATTTCCTCAAAGAAGATGTTTATTGGTTATAGAATATCAGCGCAGTCAAAAGTGAAACCAAGTCAGAAACCCCCTTCAAAGAGAGACAATATTACAAAGGTGAACTTCCCACCCCAACACTATGCAATCAGCTACGTTCCCCAATAGACGAGTTTGGCAGGTTTTCTAACTAAATGCTCACACACACACCCATCTAACTGACAGAAATGACCTTGATTCCCACGGGACAGTAAAATGTTTAGACTAGTCAAGTAGTCTAAACTAAGGCAACCTGGAATGAGCAAAATGTCTGCAGTCAGGTTCCTTGTAGAGTTGACCACGGCTCCTAATGCAACATCCAATGAACTACAGCAATAGTAATAGCACTTAGACTTATATACCGCTTCACCGTGCTTTACAGCCCTCTCTAAGTGTCCTAGTGGATCATCGATTGAACATGAGGCAACAGTGTGAAGCAGCTGCAAAAAAGGCAAACACGATCCTGGGGTGTATCAAGAGAAGCATAGAGTCCAGATCACGTGAAGTTATTATTCCCCTCTACTCTACCTTGGTCCGACCTCACCTGGAGTACTGTGTCCAGTTCTGGTCACCCCAGTTCAAGGAAGACACTGACAAACTGGAGCAGGTTCAAAGGAGAGCTACCAAGATGGTGAACGGTCTACAAACCATGTCCTATGAGGAACGGTTAAAGGAATTAGGAATGTTTAGTCTACAGAAAAGAAGACTGAGAGGAGACATGATAGTTGTCTACAAATACCTGAAGGGCTGTCACAGTGCAGAGGGATCAGCCCTGTTCTCACTTGCCCAAGGAAGGACTAGAAACAATGGGATGAAACTGCAGGGGAAAAGATTCAGATTAGATATTAGAAAAAAAATTTTAACAGTAAGGGTGATCGACCAGTGGAACAGGTTGCCACAGGAGGTGGTGAGCTCCCCTTCGATGGAGGTCTTCAAGCAGAGACTGGACGGCCATCTGTCTGGGATGGTTTAGGGAATCCTGCCTCGAGCAGGGGGTTGGACTCGATGACCCGGGAGGTCCCCTCCAACTCTATGATTTTATGATTCTAAGTGGTTCATAGAGTAGCATATTTGCCCCCAACAATCTGGGTCCTTATTTTACCAACCTCGGAAAGATGGAAGGCTGAGTCAACCTTGAGCTGGTCAGGATCGAACTGCCAGCAGAAGTAGCCTGCAGTGCTGCATTCTAACCACTGTGCCACTACGTCCTTTGGATGGTTTCCGCTCGTTGCTTCTCTGGAGAAGATGAGACACATGTTTCTTTTAAGAAAACCAACGTGCCTCAAATCCTTCACTCCAGAAGTTGAGAAAAAAGCATCGATTTGCCCTCCTCCCGTCAGAGGCAGAAAATGTAGCAGCGGGGAGAAAAAAAAAATTGGAACCCGATGAAAACTGTAAAGCTTTCTGAAGCTCGGTTCCGATGTGGAAGGAGGAAATTGAATTTGCTATGTTCTCTGAGAGGTTGCACTTGATAGACATTGCAAGAGGAGCAGATAAGGTCATGGAAACTCAAGAAATATCGCAGGGAGCAATAAAGAGAAGCAGTGCTTTCTGGGAAACCCTTCCATCCTCCATCAAAAGCCACTCGCTCCATTGTCTGGCAAGTGAAAAAGGCATTTCAGATTAGTTGTGTGTGTGTTTTTTTTTTTTCAGAGGGAAAGTGTGAGACGGATTCCCCACTCAGCTAAAGGACATGGGAGGGTCTTGCCTGATCATTTGAAAAACAGAAAGGGCTCAGCCTGTTGCTGTAGAAATTTCTTTTGAGTGCTAGCTTTTTAATTATTTATTTCCACTGATGGCCGTTGGTTCTGCTGCATTGTGTCAAAGGATGATTTTGATGTGGTTCTACTTGCGGTAAGTTTGCTACTTGGGTCCTCCAGGCTTCCATACCCTTTCTGACTGTGGCTTTTTCTCCATCTGAAAAAAACACATTTCATAGGAAATGTTCTCCCCAGATGTTGTTTTTTTTTCCTTAGAGATTCTCTTGAGAAAGCTTAAAGATCTTGGAGTTTGCAATAGTGGCGAATATCTGTAGCTGGCGGGTGAAAGTTACTTCTCTGAGCTTCTGGGTTGCTTTGCAAACGTTTCGTTACCAGGCTGGGTAACATCTTCAGCAGAGTTTAAGGGGAGCCTAAATCTTCAACCCTAGTGGACAATCCCTTAAAGATGAGCCAACCCTGTGTGGCACCTGCCAAAACAGCCAACACAGTTGTAGGCTGCATTAACAGAGGGATAGAATCGAGATCACATGAAGTGTTAATACCACTTTACAAGGCCTTGGTAAGGCTACACTTGGAATACTGCATCCAGTTTTGGTCACCACGATGTAAAAAAGATGCTGAGACTCTAGAAAGAGTTCAGAGAAGAGCAACAAAGATGATTAGGGGACTGGAGGCTAAAACACACAAGGAATGGTTGCCGGAATTGGGTATGTCTAGTTTAATGAAGAGAAGGACGAGGGGGGACAGGATAGCAGTCTTCCAGTATCTCAGGGGCTGCCCCAAAGAAGAGGGAGTCAAGCTATTCTCCAAAGCACCTGAAAGCAGGACAAGAAGCAATGGATGGAAACTAATCAAGGAGAGAAGCAACCTGGAACTAAGGAGAAATTTCCTGACAGTGAGAAACAATTAATCAGTGGAACCACCTGCCTCCAGAAGCGGTGAATGCTCCAACACTGGAAGTTTTTAAGAAGAGACTGGACAGCCATTTGTCTGAAATGGTATATAGGGTTTCCTGCCTGAGCAGGGGGTTGGACTAGATGACCTACAAGGTCCCTTCTGAGTCTGTTATTCTGTTATTCTTTTCCTTCCCTCCTTCCTCCCTTCCTTCCTTCCTTCCTTCCTTCCTTCCTTCCTTCCTTCCTTCCTTCCTTCCTTCCTTCCTCCCTCCCTCCCTCCCTCCCTCCCATCTCCAACACTGGAAGTTTTTAAGAAGAGACTGGACAGCCATTTGTCTGAAATGGTATAGGGTCTCCTGCCTGAGCAGGGGGTTGGACTAGATGACCTCCAAGGTCCCTTCCAATTCTGTTACTCAGTTATTCTGCTATTCTTTTTTTCCTTCCTTCCTTCCTTCCTTCCTTCCTTCCTTCCTTCCTTCCTTCCTTGTCCCTTTTCAAATCTGTTATTCTGTTATTCTAAAACCAAGGAGGTGATGATTGTGAAGATCCATTGGGAGATGTTTAAACCTGTGTAGACCTTTGGCTGATGCTCAACATAGAAAAGGTCTGCCTTCTCCTTTTAATTGGAATACTTCATGGGTCAGCTGTCTGATTTTGGGACCCATCCGTCTCAGCTAAACAATTGTACTCGAAGGAGTTATTATTTAGAGAGCTCACCATTAAAAGGGCAGAAATAGCAGAAATAAAACACCCAAGTCTGGATTTGCTAAGGCAGGCAAATAAAGGATGTTGTTGTGCTGCAAATTAGCCAAGGGTTCAATGCTGCAGCCCTTTGCAAATGCCAAGGTGGAAAAGAAAAAAAGCTATTTCCAAATGTCACGATTAAAATACCAGCGCACAGTTTAAACCGCAAGATTGTTTCTCGCCAAACGTGGGGACGATGACCCCATTTATATGTCTTTTTTCCCCCAAAAAGGAACAAAATAAATTATGGATCGGAGGTCCAATCAATATGTAATGGTCTACAAGATAACATGTTTTTGATACAAAAAAAAATAATGATTTGTGGAGCAACAGTGGATGGGAACAAACCAGCTTCTCATCTATGTTTCTCAGAAATACCTGGTCAGTCACTATGTGACACACAGTGCTGGACAGGCCTATGGCCCTTTCTGACTGAGGACTCTTCACTGGTTTATCACTAAGTCAGACAGACGTAGATTATATCTGAACAATTAAAATGAAACATGGTAGCAGTTTACAAAGCCAGCATATGCCCCCCCCCAATAATCTGGGTCCTCATTTTACTGACCTCAGAAAAATGGAAGGCCAAGTCAACCTTGAGCCGGTGAGAATCGAACTGCTGACGGTTGGCAGAGTTATCCTGCAGTACTGCATTCTAACCACTGTGCCTATGTTCATAAAGGTGAAGCCCTTATGTAGAATTCAACTTTATTTATTTTCGAAATTTATATAATGGCCTATCTCACAAACCATGAGACATCAAGTTGTTGACCTGTTTCATTTTTTTTCCTTTCCTTATTTTTTTCTTTGACCTATCTTGTCAGAAAGCTCTATGCAGAGTACTAATAAAGGAGAATATTTATAGCTCAGGGTTGACATGAGGAGTTCCTTGGTGCTGGCTGAGCTTGCTTGTTTTCTTGCAGATGTTTCATTAACCAAACTAGGTAACATCATCAGTGCAAGAAAACAAGCAAGCTCAGAGAGCACCTCGGATTCCTTCTGTGTGCGGTTTCCCAAAATCTCCCACAGATGGATCAAAATTCTAAATATCAGAAGAAACTCATCTTATACACCTTTGATACTTTATCTGCTGTCAAATAGATCTTCAGTAACAATAATAATAAAAAAAAACAATAACGGAAGCGACTCCCTGCATATTTGGGGCAACCTTTGAAGAATGTCTCCCAAGACATGCTCATGTCACTCCAGCCCTCCGTGAGCTGCACTGGCTGCCAATTGGTCTCCGAACACAATTCAAAAGTGTTGGTTATGACCTATAAAGCCCTATATGGCAATGGGCCAGGATACTTGCGGGACCGTCTTCTGCCCCATGAATCCCAGCGACTGGTCAGGGCACGTAGGGTTGGCCTCCTACGGGTCCCGTCTGTGAGACAGTGCCGTCTGACGGGACCTAGCATTAGGGCCTTCTCTGTTGCTGCCCCAGCCCTCTGGAATCAACTTCCCTCAGAGGTTCGTACTGCTCCTTCCCTCCTAGCTTTCCGTAAACTTTTAAAAACACATCTTTGCAGACAGGCCTGGGGCGTGTGAGCTGCGCTCTGCCCCTGGGCCTTTGATTGGGAGTGTATGTTGTATGAGTGAGTATAGTTTTTATAGTTTCACAGTTTTATATTGTACCATTATTTTAAGTGACCTATATATTTCTGTACTTATATTTCTGTTGTGAGCCGCCCTGAGTCTGGGGAGAAGGGCGGCATATAAGTCGAAATAAATAAATGAAATGAAATGAATATTTTCACTCTTCACTCCCACAGTATGGCTGCAGTTGTGATACCGCAGAAAGAATGTTCTTATAAAAAATGTTCCTCAAATTGTCTAAATTGTCATGCTGGAACGTAATCTGGAGTCACAAGAGAGGGGGACTTTTTTCCCAGAGGACCAAGAGCCAACGTAACTTGGAATTTCTGGTAGGCAGAAAAAAGGTGAAGGTAAACCCTCCCTAGACACTCATAGAGTATATCCATAGTTGTGGGGATAGTTGTTGCTTTCATCTGGCAACATTCTGCCTATAAGCAGAAGAAAGGACTACTCAGAAATAACTCCACAAGTTGTTCTTGGGTCCTTGGGCTGACCAATATAGTTGCTTAGAGAGCATAGCTAAGTCACGTTCTGGGAAGAAGCCACAGCCTTAGTCCAGAGAGCAGAGAAACAGAGGTTCTTACCATCAGCAATGAAGTGCTCGGGAACATGAAGGGTGACTTTGACCGTGAGTGGACAGGAGATCTGGGTGCCACAGACCATGGCCAGGATGCAAGAGCTCACAGCAATTAAGGTAAGGGCTGTCTTGTTCACCGGGCTTTTGAGGGAACCTGGAGCAGAGAAACAAACAAACAAGAAACAAGTCAAAAACTCAAAAAAAAAAAAAACCCATTCCCCCTACCCTTCCATTGAATTGTGTCCAATTCTTGGAGGTTGCCTTAAAAGGTGCCCTGTAGTTTTCTTGGCAAAGTTTTGACAGTTGGCCATTCCTTCTTTCCTAGGGCTGAGAGACAGGGACTGGCCCAAGATCAACCAACTAAGGTGGGACTAGAACTCATTGTCTCCTGGTCTATAGCCTGATGCCACAAGCACTACATCAAATTGGCTTGTCTCAAAGACATACGATATATCAAAAGGTCCAGGGTTTGGCACCGGTCCATCCGCCTTCAGAATATAACTACAAAAACTCATCAGTATTAGCTGGCATGACCACCCCTGAGACAGTTGACTGGATTTGTAGTCCAAGCTGCTGATGGCCCCATGTTACCAAGCCCTGTTACAAAGGAAAGGTTTCATATCTTTCAGAGTGACATCTTATCAACCAAAAGCCGAAGGACTTAAATGCAGACACACACCTCTCCCGTGTTACATTTTGATTCAAAGGCAATCCAGTAAAAAGATCTGATCGTTTTATTCCGGTTTTCAAGCAAAGATTGCCAGATCAGAGTATGTAGACATAATAATTCCATCTGTCTCTTAAGTACAATGACGGAAAAGGGCTTGGGGAACAGAACGAGAATCCTGGCTATCAATTCATCTGTTATGAGCCGTTATGTATAATTCAGGGATTCTAGGAGATTGACAGAGAGAGATGGGCGATTCCTTTCTGCTCGTCTTGCTGAAGTCAGAAGGATGAATCAGGAGATTGTGGCAATAACTGAGGAAGGAGATTGAGAGATGACACAGGATGTCCTAAAGATGCTCTTCAAAAAACAGCTAGACTAATGCAAAGTGTTGGCTCTAACTGCAAAACCAGATTACAATAAAAATAAAAAATGCAGAAAAAAAACAGCTAGACTTTCTTTGTACCTTTAGGACAACGGTGATTTGAACGACTGAGAATTTTCATAGATACTCAACACAGAATGTTGAGTTCAAAGCAACTGTTGGTGTCAAAGACCCATTCTGCCCTGCCCTTGAAAGTTCCTATTCAAATATTTGTCCCTTTCTTGGAGGCCTTCTTTCATTTTGGAAGCCTGTTGAGTTTCTGATCTTTCTGGCCACCCATAAAGTCTCTGTCGGGTTATCTAGCTAACTTGAGCCATGGTGGTGCGGTGGTTAGAATGGAATATTGCAGGCTGACTCTGCCCACAGCCTGGAGTTCGATCCTGACCGGCTCAAGACTGACTCAGCCTTCCATTCCTTCTGAGGTCAGTAAAATGAAGACCTAGATTGTTGGGGGCAATAAACAAATAATGCTGACCCTGTAAACTGCTTAGAGAGGCTGTAAAGCACTATGAAGCGGTATATAAGTGCTATTGCTATTTTCATGATCTGCAGAAGATAAAGGGCGAGTTCTCTTCGTGGTGAACCAGAAGTCCATATGAGTATGCCTCTCTTCCCTTAAGTTACCTTGACCTGCTCTGTTGGGAGGACTCAAATCCAACCCATGGGAAAAAGAAAAAGGAAGCAACTTTCTAAAGAAATGTAGTTATGCCATACTTTCCCAAGAATTCAGCTCTCAACTTTTATGGCACATTAACTCATCTCTTTCAATCGACAAAGCAAGCTCAACATACCAAATCACAAAAGTGCAATTTCCTAAATTCCAAGGGAACCGTCTCTCTTTTTATCTCCATCCAAGGCTAGGCTGCCCCATTTCTCACACGCCACCACAACAAAAAGGCGTGATAGATCCTCATCGCTACAAAGGATGAAAATCAACCGGCATTTTAGAACAAAGTTGAGTAGGAGTTGATGCGCCAGGTGGGCAGATCCCTTCTCCCCCAAGTCATTTGTTAGTCACAGAAAACTGTTTCATCTTTCAAAGTTGCAGACACAAAGGGCCTGTAGGCAAGTGTGGGCTGACATTTTCAGACAGCATGAAGAACATGACTAGTAGAGGTTGAGCAGCCCAAACATGGGAGACTGTTCTTGCTGTTTTGGTGGACCATGGAGCATTGAGGATGCCAAGAAACAACAGAAGTTTAAAAAAAAAAACAATTTGTAACTGGCCCTACCTTTGAGTCTATATGAAACTGAACAAACAAGGATTTTACAAAAAAAAAAAAAAAGTCTGGTTCCCAGGGCGCTCTCTGGATGGATAGATAGATAGACAGATAGACAGATGGATAGACAGATGATAGATAGATAGATAGATAGATAGATACTAAATGATAGAGATAGACACAGATGATAGATTATAGACAGATGGTAGATGATAAATGATAGATATAGACAGATAGACAGATGAGATAGATTGATAAATGATAGATATAGATAGATAGATAGACAGATGAGATAGATAGATAGAGATATATAGATAGCTAGATAGATAGATAGATAGATAGATAGATAGATAGATAGATGATAGGCAGATGATAGATAGAGATAGACAGATAGACAGAGAGATTATAGATGATAGAAAGATAGATAATAAATAATAGCGAGATAGACAGATGATAGATGATAGACAGATGGTAGATGATAAATTATATAGATAGAAGATAGATATAGATGGATAGATGGTAGATAGATATAGACAGATAGATAGATGATAGATAGATAGATGATAGATAGATAGATAGATAGATAGATAGATACTAAATGATAGAGATAGACACAGATGATAGCTTATATACAGATGGTAGATGATAAATGATAGATATAGACAGATAGACAGATGAGATAGAGATAGATAGATAGATAGATGATAGGCAGATGATAGAGATAGACAGATAGACAGAGAGATTATAGATGATAGAAAGATAGATAATAAATAATAGCGAGATAGACAGATGATAGATGATAGACAGATGGTAGATGATAAATTATATAGATAGAAGATAGATATAGATTGATAGATGATAGATAGATATAGACAGATGATAGATAGATAGATAGATAGATAGATAGATAGATAGATAGATAGATAGATAGATAGATAGATAGATAGATAGATAGATGATAGATAGACAGACAGATGATAAACAAATAGACAGACAGGCAGACAGACAGAGAAACAGATAGATATGCACATGACTGGGACCATCAACATAGCATCTGGACAGCAATATGCAAAGCTAGCACCAACATAAATGCCGAGATGAGTTTTATAGCTTTAGGATATGTTTATACGAGGAAGTAACAGCTTTAAGTATAGAAGAATTTTGAGCAGTCGAAAATAAGGCCATGAGGGAGAACTGGGGGGTGAAGAAGCAGAAGAACTGGAGGATCAAAATAAGGCAGCCTCTGGGCAAGAAGTCTGTTTTGAAAGTAGAGAAGACTGACAAGGAAGGCTGAACCAAAAAAAAAAAAAGAAAGAAAGAAAGAAAGAAAAAAGAAAAACCCTTAAAAAAAGTATCCCTTCTTTTTTTAGATTGCAACCAAGCAACTTCCTATAACTGAGTCAATTAATTGCTGCTTAATTGGGCCTTAAAGGCTTGAGAGAGAAGAACCTCTGGAGAAGCTTCCAAAGAATGCTTTTCCAAATTAATAGATCCCATGATTTCTAGCCTCTGCCCTAAATTTACGTTGGCCTTAATTTAAGTTGTTTCCGTTTCAGACGTTAAGGAGAAGAAGGAGAAGGAGAAAATGTCCTGACAGTTAAAACAATTAACCATTGGAAGAAGCTGGGTGCAGGTTTTTAAGAAGAGATTGGACAGCCATTTGTCTGAAATGGTCTAGTGCTCTTACTTGACCAGGGGTTGGACTAGAAGACCTCTAAGGTCCCTTCCAACTCTCTTCCTATGTTATTTTATCAAGGAGAGAAGCAACCTAGACTTAAGGAGAAACTTCCTGACAGTGAGAAGAAATGAATCAATAGAACGGCTTGCCTCCAGAAGCCATGAATGCTCCAACACTGGAAGTTTTGAAGAAGAAACTGGACAGTCATTTGCATGGGATGAAATAAGGTCTCCTGCCTTGAACAGGGAATTGGACTAAAAGACCCCCCCCCCAACTGTGTTATTCTGTTAATTTTTCAAGGAGAGAAGCAACCTAGAACTAAGGAGAAATTTCCTGACAGTTAGAACAATTAACCAGTGGAACAACCTGCCTCCAGAAGTTGTGGCTGCTCCATCACTGGAGGAAAAAAAAAGAGAAGAGACTGGACAGCCCTTTGTCTGAAATGGTATAGGGTTTCCTGCCTGAGCAGGGGGTTGGACCAGATGACCTCCAAGGTCCCTTCCAACTCTGCTATTCTGTTATACAAATGTGCCCCAAAGGATTTTCCATCAAGGGGCAAAAAAAAAGGGGGGGGATTAAACATCAAAGGAAACCAAGCATCTGAAGCGGGAGGGGAAAAAGCAGGCCACAAAAATCATATTGTAAATCTTCCTTCCGCGACGGGCAGGCATTTGAAATTCTGGAGGGCCCTCCGGCTACTTTGAAAGGGTTCAGTCAGGAACAAGGAAGGTGATTTTGTTCATCCAAGATATTGGTTTTGTGAGGGAAATATATCACTGCTTGACTGCGTTGGCCAAACATATTTTTTCTAACAAATAACCTGGAATGCGGTATGCAGCCTCCTGAAGTGAAGAATGGGATGAAAGTTACATGGCGTTAGAATTAAAAAAAAAAAAAAACAGGCCTTGAGAAGAAGATAGATTGTTGATCTATATCACCAGATGAATTTATTTATTTATGATATTTCACCTTCATTATTTTTGGAAATCGCTCAAGCCAGTGAGCATATCCAACCTACCTCCTATTTTCCCCACAAACAGCAATCCTGGCCCAAGAGAGGGACTGGTCCAAAGTTACAAAGCTGGCTTTCCTGCCTAAGGTAAGCACTAGAATTTACCATCACCTGGTGATTGGCCCAGAGTTGCCCAGTTGGTTTTCATGCCTAAGGCAGGACTAGAACTCACAGCCTCCTAGGGATTGGCCCAAAGTCACTTGGGCATCTTTTGTGCTTAAGGTGGAACTAGAACTCACCGTCTCCTGCAATTGGCTCAAAGTCACCCAGCTGGCTTTCAAGCCTAACATAGGACTAGAACTCACTGTCTCCGGGTGATTGGCCCAAAGTCACCCAGCTGGCTTTCATAACTAAGGCAGGACTAGAACTCACAGTCTCCTAGTGATTGGCCCAAAGTCACTCAGCTATCTTTTGTGCCTAAGATGGAACTAGAACTCACTGTCTCCTGCAATTGCCCCAATGTCACCCAGCTGGCTTTCAAGCCTAACATAGGACTAGAACTCACCAACTCCTAGTGATGGGCCCAAAGTCACCCAGCTGACTTTCATAACTAAGGCAGGACTAGAACTCACAGTCTCCTAGTGATTGGCCCAAAGTCACCCAGCTGGCTTTCATAACTAAGGCAGGACTAGAACTCACAGTCTCCTAGTGATTGGCCCAAAGTCACTCAGCTATCTTTTGTGCCTAAGATGGAACTAGAACTCACTGTCTCCTGCAATTGCCCCAATGTCACCCAGCTGGCTTTCAAGCCTAACATAGGACTAGAACTCACTGTCTCCGGGTGATTGGCCCAAAGTCACCCAGCTATCTTTTGTGCCTAAGATGGAACTAGAACTCACTGTCTCCTGCAATTGCCCCAATGTCACCCAGCTGGCTTTCAAGCCTAACATAGGACTAGAACTCACCAACTCCTAGTGATGGGCCCAAAGTCACCCAGCTGACTTTCATAACTAAGGCAGGACTAGAACTCACAGTCTCCTAGTGATTGGCCCAAAGTCACCCAGCTGGCTTTCATAACTAAGGCAGGACTAGAACTCACAGTCTCCTAATGATTGGCCCAAAGTCACTCAGCCATCTTTTGTGCCTAAGATGGAACTAGAACTCACTGTCTCCTGCAATTGACCCAATGTCACCCAGCTGGCTTTCAAGCCTAACATAGGACTAGAACTCACCAACTCCTAGTGATGGGCCCAAAGTCACCCAGCTGGCTTTCATAACTAAGGCAGGACTAGAACTCACAGCCACCCACCTGGTGCCTTAGCCATTGGACCAAACTAGCTCCCTCCGTTTATTAGCAAAAACGTATAAAGGTTATCTCAAGTCAACGTTGGAAATATGAAACACCCAACGAGACATTTTAACATGCATGGTGGACTTGCAAAAAAAGCCAATAAATGTTGGACACAAATACACGCAACGACACAAAAGAATTTTAAAGATTAATATTCCAAAAACAAACATAACAAACAAACAAAAACCCCACCCCAAAACTAAATTAGAAAAGGCACACAGAAGATTCATTTTGTATTATGCTAGCCGCAGTAAAGATGGAAGAATATAGAAAA
>JARGCV010000852.1:52500-117500 GCA_034064705.1 Bothrops alternatus
TTAAAAGCCCCCCCAGGATGGCTTTATAGTCAGACAGAGAGAAAGTGTGAAGAAGTCTACACCAGCATGGGAAGAACCGAACTCTCCTAATTGGTCATTGAAAAAAACAAAAAACAAAAGAACCCCCCCCCCTGCCAATTTGGAGAACCAAACCAAGGAAGAGGAGAAGAAGAACGGGAACGCTTAAAAAAATAAATCTGTCTCCTGTTTTGCCACCCTTGCAAATAAAACCGAAATAAAATGGGAGGGAATTTGCTGGAAGCCTCAAATCAAAGCCAAACCTGCTTATCTCAGCCATACAGTGTAGGGAACGTATCCGCTGGACAGGATTGAAACCCAAATCCCCGCGGTATTAATTAGACTATAATGGGATGGCGATGTTGGTTTATGAGGCAATAATGCAGCTCCCGAGAGGCCGAAGTGAAGCCACGGTGGAGTCTGTTATCCCAATAAAAGGGCCGTCTGAATTTCCAGGAAAGGAGAAGCAAAGATTGGCAAAAGTGAAGCGTTTACCCCAAGGACAGTCAAAATATTCAACTATAGTTAAGAAGCACCAATTATCTATCTTATGTAATAGTTACTGAATAACAGAGCTGGAAGGGACCTTGGAGGTCATCTAGTCCAACCCCCTGCTCAGGCAGGAAACCCTATACCCTTTCAGACAAATGGTTCTCCAATGTTTCCTTAAAAACCTCCATTGATGGAGTATCCACAACTTCTGGAGGCAAGCTGATTAATTGTTCTGGATGTCAGGAAAGTCCTCCTTAATTCTAGGTTCATTCTATCCTGGCTTAGTTTCCATCTATTGCTTCTTGTCCTGCCTTCTGGTGCTTTGGAAAATAAATTGACTCCCTCTTCTTTGGGGCAGCCCCTCAAATATTGGCAGATGCTATCCCCTCACCCCTGGTCCTTCTTTTCATCAAACTAAACATACCCGATTTCTTGCAACCTTTCATCGTACGACTTAGCTTTCAGCCCCCTCATCATCTTTGCTGCTCTTCTCTGCACTCTTTCCAGAGTCTCAACGTCTTTTTTTTTTATAAGGTGGTGACCAAAACTGGATGCAGTTTTCTAAGTGTGGATTTACCAAGTTTTTATAAAGTGATACACGAACACTTCACACGACCTTGATTCTACTATCCCTCTGTGAATGCAACGTCTCCTACTTGACTTAACTTCCCCTTGTTAAATATTTACACAAGGCAGATCTCTTGATCTGTCTCTCTCTGTCTCTGTCTCTGTCTCTGTCTCTGTCTCTGTCTCTGTCTCTGTCTCTCTCTCTCTCTCTCTCTCTCTCTCTCTCTCTCTCTCTCTGTCTCTTTCGCTCTCTGTCTCTCTCTCTCTGTCTCTCTCTCTTTTTTCTCTGTGTCTCTCTGTGTCTCTTTCGCTCTCTCTCTCTCTCTCTCTCTCTCTCTCTCTCTGTGTGTGTGTGTGTGTGTCTCTCTCTCTGTCTCTGTGTGTGTGTGTCTCTCTCTCTGTGTGTGTCTCTCTCTGTGTCTCTCTGTGTCTCTTTCGCTCTCTGTCTCTCTCTCTCTCTCTGTCTCTCTCTCTGTCTCTGTCTCTCTGTGTCTTTCTCTGTGTCTCTCTCTCTCTCTCTGTCTCTTTCGCTGTCTGTCTGTCTGTCTGTCTGTCTGTCTGTCTGTCTGTCTGTCTGTCTGTCTCTCTCTCTCTCTCTCTCTCTCTCTGTCAATCTTTCAGTTTATCACTATTTATTATTATTCCTCTTCTCTTTAAGCGGAAAAGGTTGGGTGTTCTCAGTCCATGGGTGTATTAGGCAGAACAGTTCCAGCTCTTAACCGTGTATGCATAACAACTGCCTCCACACAAACGCCCAATTGTGAAAATACATTTTTTTTCTGGGTTTCTCTGGAAGGCATTCAGCACCTCCCTGCTCCCTGCCTCTACTATAATTAAGAGAAACCAGCAAAGATCCAGGGGGCGGTCAAAACTTTTGGTTACAGTTGAACTGTTCCTGAAAGGTCATTATTTCTTCACGCTTAATTTCTTCGGTTTTCAAAATCAATTCCTGCCATCCTATAAAGAAGAATGAAGTTGCCGGATTCTTTTAAGGCACCTAGAGTGGGAACCGAGCCTTCGGCAACAAGGCAAGTGTGGGGAAGACTTTTTTTAAAAAGTAATTACTTCCAAGGGACTGTCAGGAAGAAGAAGGGGATCAACCTATTCTCCCAGGCACCTGAAGGCTGGACAAGAGGGAAACTTATCAAAGAGAGAAGCAAGCTAGACATAAGGAGAGATTTCTTGACCGTGAGAACAATGAATCAGTGGAACGACTTGAGTCCAGAGGTTGTGGGTGTTCCAACACTGGAGGTTATTAAGAAGAGACTGGACAACCATTGGTCTGAAACAGTATAGGGTTTCCTGCTTGAGCAGGGGTTGGACTAGAAGATCTCCAAGGTCCCTTCCAACTCTGTTCTCCTATTTCTATTCTATTCTATTCTATTCTATTCTATTCTATTGTATTCTATTGTATTCTATTCTATTCTATTCTATTCTATTCTATTCTATTCTATTCTATTCTATTCTCTGTATTTATTCTATTCTATTCTATTCTATTCTATTCTATTCTATTCTATTCTATTCTATTCTATTCTATTCTATTCTATTCTATTCTATTCTATTCTATTCTCTGTATTTATTCTATTCTATTCTATTCTATTCTATTCTATTCTATTCTATTCTATTCTATTCTATTCTATTCTATTCTATTCTATTCTATTCTATTCTATTCTATTCTATTCTATTCTTCTACTCTACTTTATTCTATTCCTCTGCTCTGCTCTGCTCTGCTCTGCTCTGCTCTGCTCTGCTCTACTCCACTCCACTCCACTCCACTCCACTCCACTCCATTCTATTCTATTTTATTCCTTCCAACTCTTATTCTATTCTATTCTATTCTATTCTATTCTATTCTATTCTATTCTATTCTATTCTATTCTATTCTATTCTATTCTATTCCCTATTCTATTCTATTCCCTATTCTACTCTACTCTACTCTACTCTACTCTACTCTACTTCTATTCTATTCTATTCTATTCTATTCTATTCTATTCTATTCTATTCTATTCTTCTACTCTACTTTATTCTATTCCTCTGCTCTGCTCTGCTCTGCTCTACTCTACTCTACTCTGCTCTGCTCTACTCTACTCTACTCTACTCTACTCTACTCTACTCTACTCTACTCTACTCTGCTCTGCTCTGCTCTGCTCTACTCTACTCTATTCTTAAAAAGAAGCCAGACAGCCACTTGTTTCAGATGGTATACAGTCTCCTGCTTGAGCAGGGGGTTGGATTAGAAGACCTCCAAGGTCCCTTTCAACTGTGTGATTCTGTTATTCTGTAAATGCCATTCCTTCAAAAGACAACACCAACATTTGAGATGTCACAAAGCAATGACATTGATTGATGTCTGGGCTTCCTTTCACTCACTGGTCTGCAACTGCTCGAGGCCAGATGTAGTGGCACAATCTTGAGGCTGCCAAGTAGACCTAGAATGCTTTGAGGCACAAGCAAATGTATTATTATTTGAACTCCCTGATGCATCCACAGAACACCCCCTGCTCCAAAAAATTCCTTCCAACTAAATATGGTAGTGCATCAGAGGGGGAAAAGGTTGTGGGAAGGTTAACCGCTTGTCATTCTACATTAGCCTTCAACATTTGCCTAGATTGGAAAACAGTAGCAGAGGCAGCAATTTTTTTTTTTTAAAAAAAGGAACCGGTACTTCATATCACATCAGAAATCCAACGTTGTGCCACAAATGCACCCAGGAATATCCCACTGAGACTTAATTTGTAGCTCACAAAACAACAATAACACAATTGTTTAGGGTGGTTAGCTATAATAAAATCATAATAATCCTCCTCCTCCTCCTCCTCCTCCTCCTCCTCCTCTTCTTCTTCTTCTTCTTCTTCTTCTTCTTCTTCTTCTTCTTCTCCTCCTCCTCCTCTTCCTTCTCCTTTCTCCTTCTCCTCTTCTCTTCTTCTTCTTCTTCTTCTTCTTCTTCTTCTCTTCTTCTTCTTCTTCTTCTTCTTCTTCTTCTTCTCCTTCTCCTTCTCCTCCTCCTTCTTCTCCTCCTCCTCCTCCTCCTCTTCTTCTTCTTCTTCTCCTTCTCCTTCTTCCCTCCTGACGATATAAGTGAAGGTATCTCCCATGGGTTACCATGTACCCAGTCTTCTATTTCAACTTACCTTTGCTGCGTCGGCGGCTTCGGTACTGTTCGGTGTAGCAAGTCAACTGGGTCTCGTCATCTGCTTCAGAACCGGAGTTACCCTTGGTGTGACCGAACCCAACACCGCCTATGGAGAAAGAAAATGAATCAGTGCTTCCATGCCCTCCAAAGAACATTTCCATGCAAGAGGAGCCTAATGCAAAGAGTCTCCCTCTCTTATACATCTTATGCAAAATTAGATAGCAATAGCACTTAAGCACTCAGACATATATTGCCCCTTTGTCCATCTCCTTCCTTCCTTCTTTCCTTCTTTCCTTCCTTCCCAAGCAACAGCACTCAGACTGCTATATTGACCCATAGTGCTTTACAGCCCTCTCTAAGTGGTTTACAGAGTCAGCCTATGGCCCCCCCAACAATCTGAATCCTCATTTTACCGACCTCGGAAGGATGAAAGGCTGAGGCAACCTTGAGGCGGTCAGGATCGAACTCCTGGCAGAGTCAGCCTGCAATACTACATTCTAACCACTGTGCCACCATGGCTGATAGATAGATAGATAGATAGATAGATAGATAGATAGATAGATAGATAGATAGATAGATAGATAGATAGATAGATAGATAGATGGATGGATGGATGGATGGATGGACGGACGGACGGACGGACGGACGGACGGACAGACAGATAGATGTTCTCCATTCCATATTCTACTCTACTCTATTCCATTCTATTCTATCCTTATTCTATTCTATCCTTATTCTATTATATCCTTATGCTATCCTATCCTATTCTATCCTTATGCTATCCTATCCTATCCCATCCTATCCTATCCTCTATTTCTATTCTATTCTATTCTATTCTATTCTATTCTATTCTATTCTATTCTATTCTATTCTATTCTATTCTATTCTATTCTATTCTATTCTATTCTATTCTATCCCTATCCTATCCTATCCTATCCTATTTATTCGTTTGCCAGACTCAATGGAAGGCGTCAGGTAGGGGACGACAGATCCATACTAATTGCAATTAGATCTCCAGAATCCTTGGGTTTATTTTTCCTCCGCAACTTGTTTTCCTGTTCATTTAATTTAAAAATGCTCCCGGCGATATGACCAAATGTAACTCAGTGAACAAATAATCCGAGCTGACTCGGAGGCCTATAGTCGGATGCCGTGTTTTTCTTCCCTTGCGAAAATGGTTTTAATTTGGATCAATTTTTGCACCAAAGAGGCACACCCACGCTCTCTATGTGCTGCATTACACAACTGGAAGATTACGTTCTATTTAGTACCATTTTCTCTATTCCTTTTTTCCCCCCTTTTTCTTGAGAATGGCAGGATTTGTCCTCAGTCTGAAGTTATCTGTCCTGTATCTTTTATCTGCAATAAGATACTTTTAGATTTTTTATTTTTATTTTTAAGGAAGGGGGAAAAGGAAAGACGAGGTTGGGAAAAAAAATGCTTATGGTCAAAAAAATTCTCCCTAATGTTGTATTCAAAGAGAAACGGCTCATTAGCTTGGTTGACTGCTAACTTTTATTCTTTGGCTAAGGTCCAGCAGCTTTCCTTGCTGTGATGAGTTGGCATTCACCCAAGTTGTTAGTAACTCTTAATCTCGGAAGCCATTAGGAGCAAAGTTTGCACAGAGACAAGGACTGCAGCTTCGGTGACAGACAGTAATTGAATTAAGATTTTTCAAAGAATTACCACTCCAGAGGCAACCTGGTTAATGCAAAGGCTTCATGCAGCCAGGGCCAACTGTCTAACCTGCATTCAGCTCGCATTCGTTTTGCATTTTTCCTACCATTCATCCACCGGCCCAGGGGACTGCTTTGATCTCTGCCTACGAAGCCTCGATTTGCACCCCAAGCCTAATAAAATGGACGTTCATACCGTAGATCTAAAAACGGGTTCCTAGATGTATTTTATACTCCAGAGCAGTGTTTCTCAATCTTAGCAACTTGAAGATTGGGAGGGGGGGGAAGGTGGGCTTCCAATTCCTGGAGGCCACAGCCACCATGTAGGTGGAAATATTAAAGCAAGCTGGTGATGGGTTTCTGAGAATTGAAATCCACCCGTCTTAAAAGTTACCGTGGTTGAGAAGTGCTGCTTTAACAGGTTAGTCTGAGTTGTTGGAGAAAGAGCAGGAAAAAAGATCTTTGGGTCAATCACTCCTTTGCCTAATCATCAGTGCTAGGAGGAGGAGGAGGAGGAGGAGGAGGAGGAGGAGGAGGAGGAGGAGGAGGAGGAGGAGGAGAAAGAGGACTCTGAGGTCCTTGGTGCTCTCTGAGCTTGGTTGTTTTCTTGAAGAAATTTCATTACCCAACTAGGTAACATCATCAGTGCTAGAAGGGAGTTGGGTTTGCAGGGAGTAGTAGTAGTAGTAGTAGTAGTAGTAGTAGTAGTAGTAGTAGGAGGAGGAGGAGGAGGAGGAGGAGGAGAAGAGCAGGAGGAGGAGGAGCAGGAGGAGGACTGCAAGGTCCTTGGTGCTCTCTGAGCTTGGTGGTTTTCTTGCTGGCGTTTCATGACCCAACTAGGTAACATCATCATAGCTAAATCAAGTGGGCTTTATGAGGAGGAGGAGCTGCTGTGGGTCCTTGATGCTGTATGAACTTGGTGTTTTCTTGCAGATGTTTCATTACCCAAATAGGTAACATCATCAGTGCTAGAAAGGTGTGAAGTTTGTGGAAAGGTGGTGGTGGTGGTGGAGGAGGAGGAGGAGGAGAAGGAGGAGGAGGAGGGTGACTCTGAGGTACTTGATGCTCTCTAAGTTTGGATTTTTTCTTGCAGACGTTTTATGACCCAACCTGAGCAACATCATCAGTGCTTCTCTTCAGATAACAAAGGCAAAAACACCTTCATATATTTGAGGATGTCAGAGGAAAAAGCACCAACCCCGTTTTTGTCTCTCAGGCTGAGATGAGCACAGCTTCCCTTCTGTTCCTCTTTTAGGCTAAAAATACAGAGGAAGCCACATTTCATGCACCAACTGCAGCCTACACAATCTGTGTCTGTGTGGGGAGGGGGGTGTCTGAGGGACGCTAGCTTTCTTTTAAGGAATAAATTTGCTCTGTTTTTTTTTTTCCAGCAATCAGCCAGGAAAGCAGCCCCACAATTCCATTTATTTCCCTTGGACCCCTGCAGCTCCGTCCAGCTCCAGCCCCCAAACATCACCAGGCCTCTTCGGAGAACCGCTGCTACAGTAAAACCAGTTAGAAAAACCCAATCAACTTAACATCTCACTACGCCAGCTTTCCTCCCCACGGAGCTGCTCTTTGCCATAAATAGAGGCGGGTTTTCCCTCCCCCTTTGCAGGAAACAACCCTCCTCCAATTCTCCCATCCACCCCCCAAAAAATAAATAAATCAAATCCGAGATTTCTGTGTAGCCGAGGAGCACTCAACTCGTAAATAGCCATGTGCGGGAAGGTGCATTAATGTCTGCTTGATTAAGGTAATTGATCAGTTAAAGGTAAGGTCACGGGCTGGTTAGTGAGCGATGGGTCAGAATGCCAACGGTGTGTATGTGACACCACCAAATGCCCTGGAGGAAGGAGCAGTTTCTCTTCTGGAACACGGGAGTCTCTTGCCCTGTACACTTCCCTTTGGCTGCTCCGTGCATCGCCGTGATGGATGGTGCTGACAGGTTAAATTATCCAGGCTGCACATCTTTAGAAAGCTGCCGACAGGGATCCTGCATTTTCTGATTGTGTAGGACCTGTGTGGGTTTTAAAAGGTTGGGGAAGGGAAGGGGAGGGGAGGGGAGTGGCGCCGAGGCACAGGTGCCCGAGCCAAGGGAGACGGGCCTGTGCAAACAGCTCCGAGTTTCTCTGCTGCCCTCAAAGAGAGCTAAAGGGCAGAGCGGTGACAGCTAGGGAGGCAACATCTGTGCCAGATGCTCGGCCTCGTCTGGATTTCTAAGGACTCTCTTCCAGCCTTCCTCACCTCTTCCATATTCAAAGTACTAATGGAACACTGCTTGGCCCCAGAGCATCTTTCTCAAAGCAGGGGTCTTTTATGACTTGTGGGCTTCAACTCCCAGAATTCCTCAGCCAGGTACGCTGGCTGAGGAATTCTGGGAATTGAAGCCCACAGGTCATGAAGGGGCCATAGTTCCCCCCTGCTGGCCGAGGAATTCTGGGAGTTGAAGTCCACAAGCCATAAAAGGGCCCAGTTTGAAGACCCCTGTTTAAAAAGTCTCCAGTGATGGAGCACCCACAACATCTGGAGGGAAGCAATTCCACTGGTTAATTGTCCTCACTGTCAGGAAATTTCTCCTTAATTCCAGGTTGCTTCTCTCCTTGATTACTTTCCATCCATTGTTTCTTGTCCTGCCTTCTGGTGCTTTGGAAAATAGATATTACCCCCTCTTTTTTTGGGGGGGCAGTCTCTCAAATACTGGGTATGTCCTTCTAGACCTTCTAGACCGGCCATACCCAATTCCTGCAATCGTTCTTCATACGTTCCTATCTCCAGGCCTTTAATCATCTTAGTTGCCCTTCTTTGCATTTTTTCCCCAAAGTCTCAACATCTTTTTTTGGAATGTGGTGACCAAAATTGGATGCAGAATCCCGGGGGTGGCCTTGCTAAGCATTACAAAGCGGTACTAATACTTCACATGATTTTAATTCTACGCCTCTGTTTATACAACCTTATTCCAGTTTGGTTGTTGTTGTTTTTTGTTTTTTTTTTTGCATGCCTGCAGCATTTTACTTCGAAGATAAAAAAAAAAATCTACCAGCTGCTCTTCAGCGGAGTTTCTTTGTGTTATTTCCCTTCAGGCTTTCTTGCAGAGACCAGCGCTTGTTCAAAACAAAATTGTAAACCCTTGTATATAGTCTATCCGCTGTTTCCAGTCTATCATATATTGTTCATTTGAGCGATCCTTCAAATATGCCTAAATTTTCGCCATTTCTGCCAAATGTATTACTTTCAAAGTCCACTCTTCAATCAAATAAAATGTATCTGGCGTATAGTTGAGGATTGACGTGAGGAGTGAGGAATGTTTACCAAATCAGACGTTTACAAAGACTAATACTTAATGTTGTATTTCAGGTTCTATGATGATTGCTTCTTAATATGATCTTATGTTTAATGTTGATTGTTTTAATAAAAAAATTTAAAAAAAATTGTAAACCCTTAACCAATTCTTGCCTGAATCCACATCACCTTGTGTCTGCATTCTGGCATGCTTCTGGTAGCCTGTAAGATTTTTTTTCCCCCACAATTCACTAGAAGCACTAGTAATAAGTCTATGGCTTGAATGTTGTGGACAGATCAGACAAAGGCGAGTCCTTTGGATAAAAGCCTGATGTTGGGAAAATTCAAAGGACAACTTTGTTTTTTTTTTTTTTTTTGAGAAAAAAAGTTGGCTGAAGATAAGACAGTCGGGAAGTATCCTGGATGACCCAACGAGGAATTTGAAAGAACACAAGGAAGCAATTATGGATGGCATTCAAGGTCCCATCAGATGATACAAGCTATTTTAGGGGACTGTAGGATAAAAACGTATGAGGAACAGTTGCAGGAATTGGGTATGTCTAGTTTAATGAAATGAAGGACTAGGGGTGACATGATAGCAGTCCAATATCTCAAGGGTTGCCACAAAGAAAAGGGAATCAAGCTATTCTCCAAAGCCCCTGAAGGCAGGACAAGAAGCAGAGATGAAAACTAATCAAGGAGAGAAGCAACCTGGAATTAAGGAGAAATTCCTGACAGTTAAGACAATTAATCAGTGGAACGACCTGCCTCCAGAGGTTGTGAGTTCTCCAGTACTGCAGGTTTTTAAGAAGAGATTGGACAGCCATTTGTGTGAAATGGTATAGGGTTTCCTACCTGAGCAGGGAGCTGGACTAAAAGACCTCAAAGCTCCCTCCCAGCTCTGTTATTCTGTTAATTTATCAAGGAGAGAACCAACTGAGAACCAAGGAGAAATTTCCTGACAGTTAGAACACTTGTCCAGTGTAATGGCTTGCGTCCAGAAGTTGTGGGTATTTATTTCATCCCTGGAAGTTTTCTAGAAGAGATTGGACAGTGATTTGTCTGAAACGGTATAGGGTTGGTCCCTTCCAACTCTGTTGCACTCTTAAAACTGCCTTTTGCAACTGACCGACGGGGATGTTGACACTATCGATGGTATTCAAGTGGTACTCCAGATGTTTTGGAATTGCACCCGAGGCACCTAGCTCGTAGTACTACCTTTCCTTTCTTTTGCCACTGTTCTTTTCCTTACCTCGAGTTCTTTGTAAGAATAATAAAGGCAGATACAAATAAATAAATAAACGCATGGGTATGTTGTGACTTTTCTCCAGTTCTTCTTCTTCTCTTCTGCTGTCTCCAGGTACTGCCACATCCCTTATCCAGACTTATTTTTGGTATTTCTATTGACCGTTGTTAAGTCTGAGGTATCATGCATCAGGGACTTGTCTGTTGAATTCTAAAATCCCAGAGCACATCATCATCGTCGTCGTCGTCATCATCATCATCATCATCATCATTATTATTATTATTTCAAAAACGTAAAAGCACAGCTGCCAGTTCTTTCGCTGCAGTTGGCTCTTTGTAGACATCAAATGCTTATGCTTCTTCTTCTTCTTCTTCTTCTTCTTCTTCCTCCTCCTCCTCCTCCTCCTCCTCCTCCTCCTTCTTCTTCTTCTTCTTCTTCTTCTCCTCCTCCTCCTTCTCCTCTTCTTCTTTTTCTTCTTTTTCTTCTTTTTCTTCTTCTTCTTCTTCTCCTCCTCCTCCTTCTCCTCCTTCTCCTCTTCTCTTCTTCTTCTTCTTCTTCTTCTTCTTCTTCTTCTTCTTCTTCTTCTTCTTCTTCTTCTTCTTCTTCTCTTCTCCTCCTCCTCCTCCTCCTCCTTCTCCTCCTTCTCCTCTCCTCTTCTTCTTCTTCTTCTTCTTCTTCTTCTTCTTCTTCTTCTTCTTCTTCTTCTTCTTCTTCTTCTTCTTCTTCTTCTTCTTCTTCTCCTCCTCCTCCTCCTTCTCCTCCTTCTCCTCTTCTCTTCTTCTTCTTCTTCTTCTTCTTCTTCTTCTTCTCTTCTTCTCCTCCTCCTCCTCCTTCTCCTCTTCTCTTCTTCTTCTTCTTCTTCTTCTTCTTCTTCTTATTATTATTATTATTATTATTATTATTATTATTATTATTATTATTATTATTATTATTATTATATGCACGACAAAATGAAGCCACACCTGCCCGTTCTTTGGTTGGCGCTGGCCTCCATTTGCATCTTCCATCATATTTATTAATCTTAATTGTTAATATTATTATTACTACTATTTGATGTTAATAAGGACAGCAATCTTTCGCGGAAGCTCAGCATTAATTAAATTCCCTGTAAAAATAATTACAGGCAGCTCCATCAGGGATCAGGGGGTTGACTGTCACTACACGGAAGCAGTGCTGAATTCACTCTCGGCTGGTGTCACCATCGCATGGCTGTTAGGAGAAAATAAATGCATCCCAAATGGACAATTTCATTTAGAGAGGTTTAAAAAAAAAAAAGAAGAAGAAGAAGAAGAAAAGGAAGAAGAAGGGGGGGTGGGGAAAGGGAGAGGGAATGGGATTCTGAAGGATTAGTGAGGCAGAGGGGTTTATGTTTGCAATTGGATGCAAACTGCAAACATTGTAAGTTGCTAAATCATCACTTAACCTTAATGTTCCATGGAGTTCCAATTACTCACATGCCCGAGGGCCAATTAAGCATGAGCCCTGGAAGGAAGAACATTTCAAATAGAAGTGATGTGGAAGAGAATAACAGAGTAACAGAACTGGAAGGGACCTTGGAGGTCATCTAGTCCAACCCCCTGCTCAGGCAGGAAACCCTACACCATTTCAGACAAATGGCTGTCCAGTCTCTTCTTAAAAACTTCCAGTGTTGGAGCATTCACCACTTCTGGAGGCAGGTGGTTCCACTGGTTAATTGTTCTCACTGTCAGGAAGTTTCTCCTTAGTTCCAGGTTGCTTCTCTCCTTGATGAGTTTCCACCCGTTGCTTCTTGTCCTGCCTTCAGGCGCTTTGGAGAATAGCTTGACTCGCTCTTCTTTGGGGCAGTCCCTGAGATACTGGAAGACTGCTATCATCTCCCCCCTCGTCCTTCTCTTCATTAAACTAGACAGACCCAATTCCAGCAACCGTTCCTTGTATGTTTTAGCCTCCAGTCCCTTAATCATCATTGTTGCTCTTCTCTGCACGCTTTCCAGAGTCTCAGCATCAATTCATTTTTGTTAAGGGTTTCTGTTCAACTGACTGACAAAGCAATTGATTTTCCAATCATTTTTTTCCCCTTTGCTTCGAAATTGTACACTTACCTCGATGCCGGTTCCTGCGTTTCCGCCTCCCGACAGAGGCGCTATGCACAGCAGGCTGCAACTGGCCAATCTCGATGGGTGTGTTGGTCCGAAAACTCTCCTTGAATTTCTGCATCAGGGTCTCCACCGTTTCCTGAGACACCTCTGTAGCTGAAAGATGGAGAGACAATGGAAAGGTTGAAGGGGTGAGAAAGTGATTCCTTCATTACTCTACTGTCTCCAGTTTGTTCTGTGTTTTTGTTCCTTGCCTGTGTTGGTGGTTCTTCCTGCCAAGTTCCTTCCATCCTATTAAGGAACTAGCAAGAGAGCTGATGATGTTAACTAGCTGGGTAATGAAATTCTATTCTATTCTATTCTATTCTATTCTATTCTATTCTATTCTATTCTATTCCAATTTCTATTCTATTCCAATTTCTATTCCAATTTCTATTCTATTCTATTCTATTCTATTCTATTCTATTCTATTCTATTCTATTCTATTCTATTCTATTCTATTCTATTCTATTCCATTCCATTCCATTCCAATTTCTATTCTATTCTGTTCCAATTTCTATTCTATTCTGTTCCAATTTCTATTCTATTCTATTCTATTCTATTCCAATTTCTATTCTATTCTATTCTATTCTATTCTATTCCAATTTCTATTCTATTCCAATTTCTATTCCAATTTCTATTCCAATTTCTATTCCAATTTCTATTCCAATTTCTATTCTATTCTATTCTATTCTATTCTATTCTATTCTATTCTATTCTATTCTATTCTATTCTATTCTATTCTATTCCATTCCATTCCATTCCAATTTCTATTCTATTCTGTTCCAATTTCTATTCTATTCTGTTCCAATTTCTATTCTATTCTATTCTATTCTATTCTATTCTATTCTATTCTATTCTATTCTATTCTATTCCAATTTCTATTCTATTCTATTCTATTCCAATTTCTATTCTATTCCAATTTCTATTCCAATTTCTATTCCAATTTCTATTCCAATTTCTATTCCAATTTCTATTCTATTCTATTCTATTCTATTCTATTCTATTCTATTCTATTCTATTCCATTCCATTCCATTCCATTCCATTCCATTCCATTCCAATTTCTATTCTATTCTGTTCCAATTTCTATTCTATTCTGTTCCAATTTCTATTCTATTCTATTCTATTCTATTCTATTCTATTCTATTCTATTCTATTCTATTCTATTCTATTCTATTCTATTCCAATTTCTATTCTATTCTATTCTATTCTATTCTATTCTCTATCATCTATTCTATTCTATTCCAATTTCTATTCTATTCTATTCTATTCTATTCTATTCTATTCTATTCTCTATCATCTATTCTATTCTATTCTATTCTATTCTATTCTATTCTATTCTATTCTATTCTATTCTATTCTATTCTATTCTATTCTATTCTATTCTATTCTGTTCCATTGTGTTTTACTCTCTGCTCCATTCTATTGTCTTCGATTTTCTCTTCTCTTCTTTTCTTTTCTCTTCTCTTCTCCTCCCTTTCCTTCCCTTCCTCTATCTATATTTTCTGCCAAGGTAAGAAAAACACACAAAAGCAAAGACAGAAAACAGGAAACAGTGAAAGAAAGGGGGGGAAAGCATACAGTTTTACCTTCCCTCCTTCTTTTTATGAAATAATTATCCTCTTAACCTTTTCCCCAATCTCTTTGTCTCTCTTTAGTTTAGAAATCATCAAATTCAACTATTTTTTTTCTTTCACCAAAGTTGCCCGTAAGATTTCCGGTCTTTCAAAAAAAAAAAAAACTTTCCTGTTTTGTTTTGTTTTTCCTCTGATCAGAACCGGTCAACTTTGCCATTTCTGCTAGTTCACTTTATTTTATAATCCAATCTTCCCCTGGAGGTATTTCATGGCTTTTCTGACTTTTTTTATGGGCAATAATCTTGCCACCTTCATCCCTGCACATCCCCTATCCTTGCTCTCAAGTTATTTTCAGCTTTCACCACGTGGGGAATCCAAATTCATTTCCCCCACCAAACACACCTCTGTCAACTTCCACGCTTGGTGGAAGTATCCCTTGTGACATGTGGAACTGATGCTGAATTTAACCCCAGGTTGCATGGCTACATGGCTGAGTTGCTACAGCTTTGAAGAAACTATACATTAGACATGGTTGTTGCTGGGTTTTTTTTTTTCTCCCAGGGCAAAGCTAGAAAGCAGTCAGGCTTCCTGAAGCCAACAAGTCTACAACCACAAACCTGCAAAGGACCTCCTGGTAGAAAACTCCCTGAGAATTCAAACAAGAGTTGCTAACTTGCATAGTTCTCCAACTGTTTTGTCTACTTAAATGAGTTTTGAAGACCATATTATAAAAAGGATGTTGAGAGTTTGGGAAGAGCAGCAAAGATGATTAGAGGACTGGAGGCTAAAACATATGAAAAGAAATTGGGTCTGTCTAGTTTATTGAAAAGAAGGACTAAGGGTGACATGATAGCAGTCTTCCAATATCTCAGGGGCTGCCCCAAAGAAGAGGGAGTCAAGCTATTCTCCAAAGCAGCTGAAGGCTGGACAAGAAGCAACGGATGGAAACTAATGGAGGAGAGAAGCAGCCTGGAACTAAGGAGAAACAGTGAGGACAAATAACCAGTGGAACAACTTGCCTTCAGAAGTTGTAGGTGCTTCAACACTGGAAGTTTTTAAGAAGAGACTGGACAGCCATTTGTCTGGAATGGTATATGGTCTCCTGCTTGAGCAGGGGGCTGGACTAGAAGACCTCCAAGGTCCCTTCCAACTCCGCCATTCTGTTGTTCTTAGTTTGCTTGCCCCAGAGGCCCATTTTCTGCATTTCAGCCAGGGGAAGATCAGCAAGCAAACCGTCCACATGTCTCCAAGGCAGAGTCTCAACGTAAGAGGGATGGATAGATCTGGGACAGGTTGAAAAAAATAATGCCATTTTCCACACTTGCCCTGCGGTGACCCAGAGCTAAGTTAAATAGGAATTGCATTCTGATTTAGCAAGCATGCCCCCCAGAAGGTTTGGCAACTGGGTAGGCTATGACCTGAAGATGTTAATTCTCCTTTCAGTGAGACGCTGAGCCTGCTTTCATAAAGAACCTCAGGCACAGCTTGGCAAAATAATAAATGTGTGAACTGAAGTCAGGAACACTGCTGGATGCCAAGTCGGAGGGAGGGAGGGAGTGGGGAGGGAGGGAGGAAGGAAGGAATGAAGACAGTGGGGAAGGAAGGAAGGAAGAAAGGGAGGGAGGAGGGAAGGAGGGAAGGGGTGAGGGAGAGAGAGAGGGAGGAAGGAAGGGATGAAGAAAGAAGGTGGAAGGAAGGGAGGGAGGGAGGATGGATGGAAGGAAGGAAGGGTTAAGGGAGGGAGGGAGGGGGAAGGAAGGGAGGAAGAAAGAAGGTGGAAGGAAGGGAGGGAGGGAGGATGAATGGAAGGAAGGGTTGAGGGAGGGAGGGAGGGGGAAGGAAGGGAGGAAGAAAGAAGGTGGAAGGAAGGGAGGGAGGGAGGGAGGGAGGATGGATGGAAGGAAGGGGTGAGGGAGAGAGGGAGGGAGGGAGGAAGGAAGGGATTAAGAAAGAAGGTGGAAGGAAGGAAGGAAGGAAGGGAGGGAGGGAGGGAAGGAGGGAGGATGGATGGAAGGAAGGAAGAGGTGAGGGAGGGGGGAAGGAAGGGAGGAAGAAAGAAGGTGGAAGGAAGGAAGGAAGAGGGGCCGTTTGGAGGTTGCTTCTCCAGAAGCAGAGAGATGAAATTCTGATTAACAGTTTCAAGTCCTTTCTCCTCTCGTCATCAACCTCCAACCACAAAGAATAAGCAGAGATGGGGAAATGGCAGCAACTGGGAGCTTGAGTGCCTCCTGTGAGAGCTCCTGACATTACCGGCAAGCAAAAGGTGGAGAACTGTGTTTACAAAGATTGAGGAAGGGAGAAAACTGGGGGGGGGGAGAGAGAGGGAGAGGGAGAAAGCGGCTGAGCGATTTTCGGAACTGTCAGGCCTTTGATGCCACCACAATCTGGGTGTCTAATTTCACAGGCTCTGCAGCTATAATGTTTCTCCAGATAGCATCAGCTTACAAGATAGGCTAGCAATCTGCTGGCCTTTGAAGGCTTCTGCTGGGTGGCCAAGATATGCAGTAAAACCTCCCTCCGAATGTTTTTGTGTTTTGTTTTGTTTTTAGAGAGAGAGTCCATGATTTATCCAGGGTTTATCGGAATGGCAAGCCCCAATTCTCGGAGAAGAAAGTCACACAGCAAATAAGAATTCAAAGGTCAGAGAGGGGAGATAAACTATCAGCTGCTGTAACCTCACCTTCATCACTTTATTGACAGGCAAATGGGCCATTTGTTTTGACTGTGTTCTTTTCTCTCTCTCTCTCTCTCTCTCTCTCTCTCTCTCTCTCTCTCTCTCTCTCTCTCTCTCTCTCTCTCTCTCTCTCTCTCTCTCTCTCTCTCTCTCTCTCTCTCTCTCTCTTCTTCCTTGGTCCACTTTCCAATTCTGATCTGCAAGCTCGTGGCTTCCTTACAACCCCTTTGTAAAGTAGTTTAGCCAGAGAGAGAGACCAAAGGACTTCCTCAGCGGGCCAGGATTTATGAACCTGAGCTTGCTGAATCAAAAACCAGCATCCTCCCGTTCTACTGGCTCCTAAAAGATGAGGGAGCCAAGCTATTCTCCAAAGCGCCTTCTGAAGGCAGGAGAAGAAGCAACGGATGGAAACTAACCAAGGAGAGTAGCAGCCTGGAACTAAGGAGAAACTTCCTGATAGAACAATTAACCAGTGGAACCACCTGCCTCCAGAAGTTGTGAGTGCTCCATCACTGGAGGCTTTCGAGAAGAGACTGGATGACTATTTGTCTGAAAAGGTCTAGGGTCTCCTGTTTGAACAAGGGGTTGGACTGGAAGACCTCCAAGGTCCCTTCCAACTGTGTTATTCTGTTAGACCCAATTTTTCATGGAAGAGTATACCTCTATCTGTCTGTCAGTCAAACCATCCATCCATCCATCCATCTCTTTTTCAAGATGAAAAGTAAAAAAGAAGAACCATGCTTTGGAAAAAACATCGTTCCTCTCCAAGGAAAATAAGGAAATTATTTTTCTCCTTATATATTCATAAGATGACTCCTGTTATTTTGTTAGAGCAAATTTTCCTTCCTTCCCTCCTTCCTTCCCCTTCTCTCCTTCCCTCCCTCCCATCTCTCCTTCCTTCCTTCCCTCCTCCCATCTCTCCCTTTTTCTTCTTCTCTCCTTCCTTCCTTCCCACCTCTCCTTCCCTCCCTCCCATCTCTCCTTCCTTCCTTCCCTCCCTCCCATCTCTCCTTCCCTTTTTCTTCTTCTCTCCTTCCTTCCTTCCTTCCTTCCTTCCTTCCTTCCTTCCTTCCTTCCCCTTCTTCCCTCCCTCCCATCTCTCCTTCCTTCCCTCCCTCCCATATCTCCCTCCCTTTTTCTTCTTCTCTCCTTCCTTCCTTCCTTCCTTCCTTCCCCTTCTTCCCTCCCTCCCATCTCTCCTTCCTTCCCTCCCTCCCATATCTCCCTCCCTTTTTCTTCTTCTCTCCTTCCTTCCTTCCCCTTCTTCCCTCCCTCCCATCTCTCCTTCCTTCCTTCCCTCCCTCCCATCTCTCCCTTTTTCTTCTTCTCTCCTTCCTTCCTTCCTTCCTCCCTCCCTTCCTCCCTCCCTCTCTTCCTTCCTTCCTTCCTTCCCCCATCCCTTCCCTTCCTCCACCATCCACTGTAAAACAAATCAAGGAAGCCTTTTTCCTTTTCATTCTTTCAACCCTACGTTCAGGCACTACTAAGCGTGTCCCAAGTGTCTTCTTCTCCACAAACCCCCTCCCACCCCTTGGTCACAAACCCCCTCCCACCATTGGCAAGAAAGAGGCAGCTGAGGACTCAGAGATCCCTCCTTCTGCCCTGGGAAGACCCTTTGAGAATATGTAGGCCTCATGTTCGCCGACAAAGGAAAGAACAGGCATGGGCTTCCAAAGGCATCGTGTAGTGCTGTTAGATATACACAAGCCAGCAAAGCAATAATCAAAAATAACCAAACTTGATTGTGTATCGTAGCAACCTGCAAGATACTGATAGCTGGGGGGGGGGGAAGTGATTTTGGTCTACAGTCAGTTCTGAGATAAGCCAATTGGATTGGATTATAAACAAGGCAGGGTAATGTGTTCTCCGGGGGATCCTCTTTTTTCCTTTTCCCACTCCCAAGCAGTCTTTCAAACAGACTGATTTAAAATAAGAACATTCATCTGCCTGGCTGAGGGGAAGGGAGAAAGAGGGACGGGTGGGAGAGAGATAAAAAAAAAAGCAGACACAGAGGGTGTGACATTAAACACACAAAAACAATCTCACAGCGCTTTCTTCAAGCTCACGGTTAGGTTACAGATTATTTTACCCCTATTTTATTTTGCTCGGGGTTCAGCGTTGTATGTGTATAATGTGTAGGTGCTTCCGACATGAATAAAGAAGAGGGTTGGATTATAGGCCGGACAGACATTTTCTGAAATGGCCTAGGCGCCGGGGGTGGGCAACCTCGGCTCTTTTAGGACTCGTGGACTTCAACTCCCAGAATTCCTGAGCCAGCCTGGCTCAGCTTGGAAACCTCTCCCTTTCCCCTCAGCGTGGCTGGCTCGGGGATTCTGGGAGTTGAAGTCCACGAGTCATAAAAGAGCCAAGGTGGCCTACCCCTGGTATAAGGTCTACTGCTTGAGCAGGGGGCTGGACTAGAAGACCTCCAGGGTCCCTTCCAACTCTGTTCTTCTGTTAGACCAAATTCCTACATTATTAAAGGAAGGATATATGTCTATCTGTCTGTCTGTCTGTCTGTCTGTCCGTCCGTCCGTCCGTCCGTCCGTCCGTCCGTCCGTCCATCCATCCATCCATCCATCCATCTATCTATCTATCTATCTATCTATCTATCTATCTATCTATCTATCTATCTATCTATCCATCCTCCCATGCATCCATCCATCCATCCATCCATCCATCCATCCATCCATCCATCCATCTATCTATCTATCTATCTATCTATCTATCTATCTATCTATCTATCTATCTATCTATCTATCCATCCATCCTTCTATGCATCTATCCATTTATCCATCCATCCATCCATCCGCCTCATTTTGAAGATGAAAAGTAAACTAAGGGAAGAACGATGCTTTACAAACAACACAATTCCGCTCCAAGGAAAATAAGAAATGTGGTTTTTTTCCCTCCTCTTATATTCATAAGAGCCCTCCTTCCCTCTTAATCTTTCTTCCTTCAATGTGCCAGGCATTGTGCCAATGACAGCCCTTACCTGGCACAAAGCAGGAAGGGGGGGGGGAGAAAAAGAAACTTCAACATAATTGCTCAAAAAGTTGAATTAGAAAACTCCAAATGGTGGTGCCTGGCCCAAGGTCATGTTGATCAACTAATACCTTGTGCTGGATGAGTTGAAATCCTGCATGTAAACAAAGGAGGGTAAATATAGAAGCCTTCTCTTGATCAATGCAGGGAATCCTTCTGCATCAAGGACACCACTTTCAGCATTCATTTAAAGTTTGGAGGAGGAGGAGGAGGAGAAGGAGAAAGAGAAGAAGAAGAAGGAGGAGGAGTGGGAGGGGAGGAGAGAAGGAAGAGGAGGAGGGGAGGAGGAGGGGGAGCGGGAGGAGAACAGAGGGGAGGGAAAGGGGGAGGGGGAGTGGAGGAGGAGGAAGAGAGGTAGAAGGAGGAGGAGAAGAAGGAGAAGGAGGAGAAGAAGAAGAAGAAGAAGAAGAAGAAGAAGAAGAAGAAGAAGAGGAGGAGGAGGAGGAGGAGGAGGAGGAGGAGGAGGAGGAGGAGGAAGAGAAGGAGAAGGAGAAAGAGAAAGAGAAGAAGAAGGAGGAGTGGGAGGGGAGGAGAGAAGAGAAGGAAGAGGAGGAGGGGGAGCGGGAGGAGAACAGAGGGGAGGGAAAGGGGGAGGGGGAGTGGAGGAGGAGGAAGAGAGGTAGAAGGAGGAGGAGAAGGAGAAGGAGAAGGAGAAGGAGAAGAAGAAGAAGAAGAAGAAGAAGAAGAAGAAGAAGAAGAAGAAGAAGAAGAAGAAGAAGAAGAAGAAGAAGAGAAGAAGAAGAAGAGGAGGGAGGAGGAGGAGGAGGAGGGGGAGGGGGAGGAGGAGATGGAGGAGAAGATGGAGGAGGAAAAGAAAAAATAATAAAGAAGTCCTTGACTGAACCTCACCAAAAGTATCTCTTGAAGCCAAGATCACCAAACAGAGGCCGCCCTACTTTGGCCACGTCATGCGAGTGACTCACTGGAGAAATCAATCATGCTGGAATGATCAGCATAAGAAGAAGGGGCACCCCAGTATCCCCCCCCCACACACACTGGTTCGACAGTATAAAGGAGGGCGCTGGGATGTCTATGGAGATTCTCCATCATCCAAGTCCCAAAGGCGCTTTTGAAGAGGCAACTGAAGAAGCTTTTGGGCAAGCATCTTGAAGGGAAAACAAAGACAATTTCTACCCAGAGGGAGGGCTTCTGCCATCTCAGAGCCTCCTTCTTTTTGTTTCTTCCACACTCCTTCGCTTCCCCTCATCCTTTTCCCAGTCACGGTGCTCAATCACTTCTAAGCTAATTGTCTCCACTCATGTGTGCAAACTCGCAGCTCGCTGGAAGATGCCGCGGAATGTTAATTCTATTTGGAACCGAGGGGTTCCCCTCCCCCCCCAAAAAACCTGGTGTCTTTCCTTTGGGGGAAGCTGAATGAAATCAGATCGGTCCTAATCACAGAGGTTGCAACGAGGAGTGGCAACCTCACCTGTAAGTGAAGGCATGCCACCCCTCTCCCCAAACACGCCTTTCCATTCAAGCAGGTTTTACGATTGGCTGTTCCGCCATCTTTTTTTTTCTTCTTCTTCTTCTTCTCCTTTCCTTCCATCAAGGTAATACAGGACAATCTCAGCCAGGAGCGGGAAGGGGAAAAAAAAGTCTTTTCAGGAAAAAAAAAAACCCAAACGAGAGCGTATTAATCTCTGCTTCCTGATCACCTCCAGCCTTTATGCTCCAAGCAAAGAATTTGGTCACCTCTGGGTATGTTGAGGCCTGGCGCTCATCCTCCTGGGCCCTTGTGATTGCTGGGCCTGTGAAATTAAATGCCAGAAATCTAGAGAATCAAGATAAAAAGACAAGTGGTAAAGCCACTACAATTCAAAATGAGAGGCAGCTGAACAGGAAAGGGAAAGGACCAGTTGATTAATTGGGTTATAATTTAATAAGATGAACAGGTAGGGAAGGAGGGAGGGAGGGAGGGAGGAAGGAAGGGAGGGAGGGTGGAAGGAAGGGAGGGAGGGAAGGAAGGAAGGAAAGAAGGAAAGAGGGAGGGAAGGAAGGAAGGAAGAGATGGGAGGGAGGGAGGAAGGAAGGAAGGAAGGAAGGAAGGAAGGAAGAAGGAAGAAGAGGGAGGAGATGGAGGGAGGGAAGGAAGGAAGGAAGAAAGGGAGGAAGGAAGGAAGAGAGGAGAGGAGGGGAGGGAGGGAGGAAGGAAGGAAGAAGAGGGAGGGAGGGAAAGGAAGGGAGGGAGGAGAGGGAGGGAGGGAGGAAGGAAAGAAGGAAAGAGGGAGGGAAGGAAGGAAGAGATGAGAGGGAGGGAGGGAGGAAGGAAGGAAGGAAAAAGAGGGAGGAAAGAAGAGAGGAGAGGGAGGGAGGGAGGGAGGAAGGAAGCAAGCAAGGAAGGAAACTTCGATTTTCTTTTCTGATTCTGCGCTTGAATTGTAATGGCTTTATCGCTTGCTTTAATATCTTAATCTGTTTTTGATTTATTTTTTTTTTGAATGCCTGGTTATTCCTTTAGAAAAAAAGTAACTTAGTTTTTCCAATAAAGAACAAGAACTAAATACGCATAACAGGGCTCACAGCTTGATTTTCTCACCAAGTTGGGCTAGAGGGATTTCTAACTCTGCAGTCCAGGAAGAGAAATCAACAGTCCATAAGTTTAGAAAATGGGAAGAACAGGAAGGAACGGAAAGGGGGGGGGGAAAGGCTGTTTTCCAAGAAACTTAAGTCTGAGGCTGTTAGAAGGCCAGTCACAACACACCCCAAAGTGCAGAAGCCGAGGCTAGCAGAATGACAATGAAGTACCTTGCTGAGATTTGGTGTTGCTATAGCGCTGCAGGATTTCATATCGAAGCTTCTAGGCTATCTGGTACACTGCCATCTGTTGCCCATCATGGAATAAACCGGGGTTTGCAAACAGAGGGCTTATTCAGGAGCAGCTTTTCATTCCCAGGGAGACTAATGTGGTAGTCCAGCATGTTTACACTTTGAGATCTGTAATTCCAAACCTTTTAACAGAATAATTGTTGGAAGGGACCTTGGAGGTCTTCTAGTCCAGCCCCCTGCTCAAGCATACCATTTCAGACAACTGTCTAGTCTCTTCTGAAAAGCCTCCAGTGATGGGGCACCAACAATTTCTAAAGGCAGGTTGTTCCACTGGCTAATTATCCTCACTCTTAGGAAGTTTCTCCTTAGTTGCAGGTTGCTTCTCTCCTTGATTAGTTTCCATCCGTTGCTTCTTGTCCTGCCTTCAGGCGCTTTGGAGAATAGCTTGACTCCCTCTTCTTTGGGGCAGCCCCTCAAATATTGGAACACTGCTATCGTATCATCCCTAGCCTTTCTTCTCACACCTCCCCCACACAACATTTGAAAAATGGGATGAATGAATTGTGACTTCATTCCTTTGAGTTCACACCCCTTCGGCAGCTTTCCAGAATATGGAAAACTATCAAGCTGCAGGCTTATTAAATAATTGTCCAAGCTGCCTGAAAGCAACAACCGGGCACGATAAATTCGTCTGATCCCTCATTAATTTTCTAGATCTGCGTTCGCACACCGCCTCTTTATCTTGGTGGGTGAACCAACCCATTTTCCATGGATTCCCACAATAGCCTGAACTGTAAATGTATCAAGTGGACCAGCTTTGCGTGTGTCACAAAGAAAGAGACCGCAGTTAACCCTAATCACGTTTTGGCCATCGTGTTGCCACAAAGAAGAAGGGTGGGGTTGGCTTATTCTCCAAAGCCCCGGAAGGCAGGAGAAGAAGCAACAGATGGGAACTAATGAAGGAGAGAAGCAACCTGGAACGAAAGAGAAATGTCCTGACAGTGAAGAACAATCAATCAGTGGAATTAGCTTGCCTCCAGACATTGTGGGTGCTTCATCACTGGAGACTTTCAAGAAGAGATTGGACAACTATTTGGGTTTCCTACTTGAGCAGGGAGTTGGATTAGAAGACTTCCAAGGTCCTTTCCCAACTCTGTTATTCTACTATTTTCATCAGTATGCTGATGATACTCAGCTTTACATCTCTACCCCGCGTCATTACAGCGGAGCAGTGGAAGTGATGAACCGGTGCCTGGAGTCTGTTGGGGTCTGGATGGGTGCCAACAGGCTCAGACTCAATCCCGACAAGAAGGAGTGGCTATGGGTTCTGCCTCCCAAGGACAATTCCATCTGTCCATCCATTACTCTGGGTGGGGAAGTTTTATCCCCGTCTGAGAGGGTTCACAACTTGGGTGTCCTCCTTGATCCACAGCTAAGTTTAGAATACCATCTTTCGGCTGTGGCGAGGGGGGCGTTCGCCCAGGTTCGCCTGGTGCATCAGTTGCGGCCCTATTTGGACCGGGAGTCACTCCTCACAGTCACCCATGCCCTTGTCACCTCGAGATTCGACTACTGTAATGCTCTCTACATGGGGCAACCTTTGAAGAATGTCCGGAGACTGCAGGTGGTTCAGAATGCGGCCGCGCGAGCCATCTTGGGTCTCCCAAGACATGCTCATATCACTCCAGCCCTCCGTGAGCTGCACTGGCTGCCAATTGGTCTCCGTACACAATTCAAAGTGTTGGTTATGACCTATAAAGCCCTATATGGCAATGGGCCAGGATACTTGTGGGACCGTCTTCTGCCTCATGAATCCCAGCGACCGATTAGGGCACACAGGGTTGGCTTCCTACGGGTCCCGTCTGTTAGACAGTGCCATCTGGCAGGACCTAGGGTTAGGGCCTTTTCTGTTGCTGCCCCAGCCCTCTGGAACCAACTTCCCTCAGAGGTTCGTACTGCTCCCTCCCTCCTAGCTTTCCGAAAAATTTTAAAAACACATCTATGCAGACAGGCTTGGAGCGTGTGAGCTGCGCTCTGCCCCTGGGCCTTTGATTGGGAGTGTATGTTGTATGAGTGAGTATAGTTTAGTTTTATATTGTAGTATTATTTTATATGACTTATATATTTGTACTTGTATTTCTGTTGTGAGCCGCCCTGAGTCTGGGAAGAAGGGCGGCATATAAGTCAAAATAAAGATAAAGAAAGATAAAGATTTTGTAAATGTAAGACTGTGAACCGTATAACCATGCTTGAGGAGATGGCCTGTCCGTTAAAGCACATGCTTTCTGAAAAGCGCTGCAAAAAGTTCCCTTGGAGAGATCTACATAGAGACAAAAAAACTGCTGATAAACAAGGAGAATCAGAAACTGGAAAGGTGGAGGGGGAAAGGAATTTTGCGGAATCCTCCTGATAATACAGATTATTTCAGCAAATAAGGAACGCCGCCAGGCTCATCCTGTTCCAGACTAGCCTACAGCCTCCCTGCAAGGGAGCCAATAAACAGTTTAGAAAGCATCATCCAATATTCATAGTTATGGACCAAACTCCAAGCCCTGTTCCTGGATGCAGACAAAGCTAGGATCGACACAGACAGAAAATGTAGATACACTGAAGGCGGGAAGCAGACGCTCATGGCAACAGCAAGCCAGAGAATCTTGCCCAGGTAAACAAAAATAACAGAAGAACAGAGTTGGTGGGTCTTCTAGTCCAGGCCCCTGCCCAAGCAGAAGAACCTATATCTTTTCAGACAAATGGGTGTCCAATCTCTTCTTTTTTTTTTTTAATTTTTTTTTTAAAATATTTTTTAAATAACCTCTCAATAGTTTGAAGTGATTTAAGGTTTGACTTAGATTGATGGTTTAGATGTAAAAGAAAATTATTATTCTTAACAGGATGAGTTGTTTGTTTTGTTTAATGGATTGAATTGATTTAGAGAGTGTATATACTATATAGTTTAAAATTCTTGTTAGGATTATATAATAATTTTGTTTGATGTAGTGGGGGTTTTCTTTTGTTGTACCCTGTACTCACTCTGGGAAGTCGGGGGGGGGGAGGGTTAGGGAGGGATTATAATTTTATATATGATGTTTTCTCAACTGTAATTGGGGTTGGTGGAAGAATATGTAATTACTGTTATTAAGGGGTTGCTCGGGTGGCCTCTGGGCACCACATCTGATGGAAAATAGGAAGGAGGAGTGAAGGCTGATGTAAGTGGAAGTTGATAAGAAGGGGGAAGAGTAGGATGGAGATAGAGAAGGATGAAGTAGAAAGAAGAGAAGGAGGGAGGAAGGTAGGTAGTTAGTTGGTAAGTGAGGGGGGAAGGATAGGGTTGGGGGGATGTGGTGGTGGGGGTGCCGAGCAGTGATGGTAATTGTTTGGGATGATTATTTCCAGTTGAGTTATTAGTATTAGATGTATCGAATGTATTTATGTTTTGTTTAGGGATGATTGTTTATTTTAACATTATGATTTGATATGACTAGTATCTTTTTTCTGTAAAAATTATATATGTTATTATGATATAATTTTGTTAAAAGTTTTTAAAAATCCAATCTCTTCTTAAAAGCCTCCAGTTATGGAGCTTTTTCAAGTGGCAACCTAGCGACAAACATGATCTGGATGACTGAGACTCTCCGTGTACTCCAGGGATGGAGCATCCAGAGTTATTAACCCCCAAAGGAGCACCCAAAGTTATTAACAGAATTGACAGAATGACAGAGTTGTAAGGGACCTTGGAGGTCTTCTAGTCCAACCCCCTGCTCCGGCAGGAGACCTTAAACCATTCCAGACAAATGGTTCTCCAATCTCTTCTTAAAAACCTCCAGTGATGGAGCACCCGCAACTTCTGGAGGCAAGCCATTCGTTCCACTGGTTTATTGTTCTCACTGTCAGGAACATTTCTCTTTACTTCTAGATTTCAAAATTTAGGTTCACCTAAGCCCAAAAGCAAGAAAGATAAACTGGAATTGAGAGTATCCTTGAAGTTTAAGGTGTTCCTGGCAATTTAAGCCAGGAATTTGCAGTAAATCTATTTGTCTTTCCGGGCCAACCAGGTCTAGGCATATGCACTTTGGAAATTAAAAGATTTGGAGAAGGCACCGGTCTGCGTGCAAAGAGATGGCAAAATTATACACACAGCCATTGTCTGAAAAGAAAAAAATAGCAAGGGCTCCAGTACTCGTCCTTCTTGGAACTATCTGGAGATGTTTGACACTGCTTTAAAAAACAGAGTATCTTGTAGATTGGGTGTGTGTGTGTGTGTGTCCAACTTTGGCAACATTCAGACTTGTGGACTTCAACTCCCAGAATTCCCCATGGCTTGCTGAGGAATTCTGGGAGTTGAAGTCCACAAGTCTGAAAGTTGGAGGCCCTGGTGTAAACATATGGAACAATTTGTGAACCATGGAGCCAGCCATTTATCCAAAACGTGGCTTGAATTTTATTTCCTTTTTAAGGGAAAAGACAATATTTGCTTTCTAAATAACACCTCTGTGGGGGAAAATGCACGTACAGCAAACTGCCATGCTTTCCCCCCCCCACAAACCTCATAACCTTTTCATACCTTTGTCCTAATGAAGCAGCCAGAAGGTCATCCACTTGTGACTTAATGCCTCACCTATCTAAATATGCTTAAGTTACTTCCTGACTCTTCCTGTAGATAATATGCTTAAGTTCCTTCCTATCTCTTCCTGCCTTTGTTAGTTCCTTCTCCTGTTTGCTCTTTACTTGGTCTTTGATCAGGTAATGTGTTACTAGAAAACTTTATGTCAGCATTTAATGGTAAAGCCTATGTATGTAACAAGTATATAAGAAGCAATAAACGCAGAGTTTGTCAAGCTGTGTCCTGCAGCTTCAAACCTCTGCTGAAAACATGCCTGTGTCTTTTTCTTAGCGTCTTACACACCTCCACTGCCAGGTCAGGATGAGAAAGGGGGAAAAAAAACCACCAAAAATCTGCCTGGAAGAACAGATGCAGCTTGAGTGAAACAATACGTGCCACGTCCCTGGGGGCCTCCGTGTGGCAACTTCCACGTGAGGCTTTGCGTTGTAATCAGATTCTGTGAAAGGATTGCCTGTTTACAGGGAAACAGATAAGCAGCATATGATTAAGTGTGCTGTACTCCATCTTACCAACTCTTGCAAAAATCAAAGCCATCTGCTTGCAAGGCAAACACAAGGAGAGAAGGTGGGGGGAGGAGAGGAATTCAAAGGAATTCACGTCCCCTCTTTTACTGATAGCAAAATAAGATGTTGGGGTGCAGGAGCAGAAATCCAGCCAGGCAGAGCATCTTCACCACGGTGAGTTGTCTTGAAGATGACATTCCTTTTGCGTAGTCTCGGTGGGCCCACAGACAATAAGACAAATCTCCTGGTATCCAGGAAGAATGAGGAAGGTTGCAGAAAAAGACTCACTGCACTCCCGAATCTCTAAATTGATCAAATGCAAGCATCCTGCAGTCCTCCTTCCTCAATAGGATAAAGTAAAATATAGTTCAGAAGAAGGGATTTCAGCTCAGGAGCAATGGTTGGGGTCTTAAGTCAGCCTGAAGGGGACCAAGGGTTATCGCAATAGCATGTAGGCCTATATCCTGCCCCATAGAGCTTTACAGCACTCTCTGGGGGTTTACAATATTAGCCATATTTGCATCTTGACCCGCAACAATGTGGGCCCTCATTTTACCGACTTCGGAAGGATGGAAGGCTGAGTCAACCTTGAGCCGGTCAGGATCGAACTGCCGGCAGTGGGCAGAGTTAGCCTGCAATATTGCATTTTAACCACTGGGCCACCACGGCAGATAGATAGATAGATAGATAGATAGATAGATAGATAGATAGATAGATAGATAGATAGATAGATAGATAGATAGATAGATGGATGGATGGATGGATGGATGGATGGATGGATGGATGGATGGATGGATGGATGGATGGATGGATGGATGGATGGATGGATGGATGGATGGATGGATGGATGGATGGATGGATGGATAGATAGATAGATAGATAGATAGATAGATAGATAGATAGATAGATAGATAGATAGATAAACTTCCAGTGATCTATTATCAATATCTATATCTGTAGATAGATAGATATAGATAGATATAGATAGATGATAGATAGATAGATAGATAGATAGATAGATGGATGGATGGATGGATGGATGGATGGATGGATGGATGGATAGATAGATAGATAGATAGATAGATAGATAAACTTCCAGTGATCTATTATCAATATCTATATCTGTAGATAGATAGAGATAGATAGATATAGATAGATGATAGATAGATAGATAGATAGATAGATAGATAGATAGATAGATAGATAGATGGATGGATGGATGGATGGATGGATGGATGGATGGATGGATGGATGGATGGATGGATAGATAGATAGATAGATAGATAGATATAGATAAACTTCCAGTGATCTATTATCAATATCTATATCTGTAGATAGATAGAGATAGATAGATATAGATAGATGATAGATAGATAGATAGATAGATAGATAGATAGATAGATAGATAGATAGATAGATAGATATAGATATGGATATATATAGAGAGATATAAATGGATGGATGGATGGATGGACGGACGGACAGACATAGATAGATAGACAGATAGACAGACAGACAGTCTAAAATGGGATAGGGTCTCCTGTTTGAGCAGGGGATTGGACTAGAAGACCTTCAAGGTCCCTTCCAACTGTGTTATGCTGTTATTCTTAAAGAGGCTGCAATAGGCAAAGGGCAAGATGCTAAGGCCCAAGAAGCATGCATACATTTGAATTCAAATTCATTTATCACCGCCCCAAAGCCAGACACAGCGCTACCTCCCGAATCACAAAACTGCCCTCCCGATCCAGCTAATGGCTAGGCCTTCTAGGAGTTGGAGAGCACCTTAGTTTCAGAAAATAATTCCAGTTCCTCCCTCCTTGAACCCCCACCAGGAGGGTTAAACCAAGGGACACGACCAAGAGGAAAGAATTGACGGAAGGACCTCTTAATAAAAGGAGAACCCAAAAAGGAAAACTCTTCTTGACCAAATGCCCAGCCACCATGCCATTCGGTGAGCTCTCTTTATTTTTTTCCTTTCTTTTCTGCCCTTCGCTCTGAATCCGTCTCTCTTGCTTGATTCACTCCCGCCCTGAGTTTCAAGTAAGGAATGTAGGAAGAAGATGCACCGGAATGTGGGCTGGAGGGAAGATGGCAGATTGACTTGACTTCCTGAGAAAGCTGGCAAGCGACACCTTGAATAGCAGGGACGCTTGTCACGCTCGCTCCTCCCCTTAAAAAAAAACCTTCCCAGGTTGTGATACCAAAGGGAGAGATTTCCCTGGAGAGCTTCGGGAAAACTGTCAAGAGAGAAGGGATGTCATCCCGTCCAGCCTGCAGCTATAACAAGCTATCTCCAAGCACAGCGAGGCCCCCGGATCCCTCGCGGGCAATTGACACGGAGCAGGTACCCGACAGGTGCGCAGGCTTGCAATCGTCCTTTCGGTTGAAGGGGAGCAGGAGAAGGTCCCCGATAAAATTCAGTCCATTTTCACCATCTAGGCAAGCAGGGAAAGGATTCCACGCTGGGAGAAGGTGTTAAAGTACAGAATCTCTCTAAAGGACGCTGTAAATATGGCGCGGGAACCTTAGAAATAAGTGCCATGCTGAACAAAACTCCTTAATTGTGTTATTACCCCCTTTTTCCTTCCGTTCAATCGTGTCAGATTCTTTTTTTTTTGTGATTAACCACTATGCTTTAATTATATTCAATTCGTAACAATGAAAATACACCCTGCATATCAGATATTTACATTACGATTCATAACAGTAGCACAATTACAGTTATGAAGTAGCAACGAAAATAATTTTATGGTTGGGGGTCACCACAACATGAGGAACTGTATTAAAGGGTTGCAGCATTAGGAAGGTTGAGAACCACTGTTTTAAAGTTTTCTTAACCAGAAGAAATGCTCACGGTATGAATACAATACCTGAATGTGGTAGATTTTCTTTTTCTTTTTTTTTTTAATAAAAAATTCCTTTATTAAAACAATCAGCATTGTACACAAAATCTTGAGAAGCGATCATCGTAGAACATAACATACAACAATAGGGATACATTCTTCACTCCTCATTTCAAGCCTCTACTATACACCTGCTACATTTTTTGACCTGTGTGGTCCCTAATACTAGATCCTGAGGTAGTAATTCAATAACCTGAGGTAGATATTCAGTCTGCTTTTTCAATATTAAAAATGTTCAACATTAGCCATAAGATCTTATTAATAAACAATCACCACTTATAACACTAAGTAATCGTGTCAGATTCTTGAAGGCTGCCTCCTCCTCCTCCTCCTCCTCTGTCCCTTCTTCTCCTCTTCCTCCTTTCATCCTCCTCTTCCTCCTTTCTGTTCCTCCTTCTCTCTCCTCTTCTTCCTTCTCTCTTTCCCTCTTTCCTCCTTCGTCCCCCTCCTCCTCCTCCTCCTGTCCTTTCTCCTCCTCCTCTCTCCCTCCTTCTCCCTCCTCTTCTTCCTTCTCTCTTTCCCTCCTTCTTCTCCTTCTCCCTTCTCTTCTTCTTCCCTTCCTTCACCTCCTCCTCCTCCTCCTCTCTGTCCTTTCTTCTCCTCCTTCTCCTTCTCCTCCTCTCCTTTCGTCTTCTTCTTCTCTGTCCCCCTTCTCCTCCACCACCTTTTCTTCCTTCCTTCCCTCCTTCTCTTCCTTCTCTTCTCCTCTTGTTCCCCTTCCTTCCCCCTCCTCCTGCCGCTCCTCTTCATCCCTTCTTCTTCTCCTCCTCTCTCCTCCTCCTCCTCCTCCCTCCTCCTCGTCCCTCCTCCTCCTCCATAATGCACAATTCCAAGTAGGTGTTTCTTGATCTCACAGAAGCTTTTACTTCCCTCCCAACCTTAATGTAGAATAGATCAATGCAATTTCTCCATGAAGACATAGCACGAAAAGGAAGGGAGAGGCTATTCCTGAACACCAGCCAGGGACGTGGCCTTTATAGGTTAGAAATCAACTTCTTTTTTGAAAAAGAATTGGCGCTTGGTTCAATTACAGCAGAAGTCTCTGGCTTGGTTTATCCTTTCCTTTGTTGCATAATTGCCTCCCCCTTTAAAAATTAATATCTTCTTTGCTTTTACTTCTTTGGAGGCAGCTTATTGCTGCGCTGGAGGTTAACCATATTAAACATTTCCTAATGACATTTCAGCACAGCAGAAATGGGGTGTTGTCACTTATTGCTATGGGGTTGTTGTTGTTGTTTTTCCTTCCGAGAGAGACCAGGCCAAAAACAAAGGCAATCAAATATGCATTAGCTCAAAACTCTGGAGAAAGCATCCAATATAGGAAAAAGAAAACACACGGCCCCAAAACTGTGTGGAGAGTGGCTTTGTTTCTCTTCTGGCAAAACGCAGAACTGACGAAAGCATCCGAAATGCAGACCAAAAGGTCAAGGCAGCCTGGACTGTTTCCAGCTCTTAAGTTTCCGTTTCCTCCTCATCCAGGAAGCTTCTTCAGGTCTGAACTTTCAGAACTGGAGAAGCTCCTTGGGTGAGAAGCAAAACATTTTCAAAAACATAGCCGAAGAAATCCAGTTTGCCTTTTTGGGAAAAAGAAAAGCCACCCTGAGGAAAAACTAGTCAGCTGACTCACAACAAAGCTTTGAAAATTTTGAAGACGAAGATGGGAACATGGGTTTGGCTAGTATAAAGAAAAGAAGAAACAGGGGAGACATGATAGCCGTGTTTCCAGTATCTGAGGGGCTGCCCCAAAGAAGAGGGGGTCAAATTGTTCTCCAAAGCACCAGAGGGAAGGACGAGAAACTATGGAGGGAAATTGACCAAAGAGAGAAGCAACCTGGAATTAAGGAGAAACTTCCTGACAGTGAGGACAATCAACCAGTGGAACAGCTGGCCTCCAGAAATCGTGGGGGCTCCATCACTGGAGATTTTTAAGAAGAGACTGGACAGCCATTTGTCTGAGATGGTATAGGTTCTCCTTCTTGAGCAGGGGGCTGGACTAGAAGACCTCCAAGGTCCCTTCCAGCTCTATTCTATTCTATTCTATTCTATTCTATTCTATTCTATTCTATTCTATTCTATTCTATTCTATTCCATATTCTATTCTATTCTATTCCTGTATTTTATTATTCTACTCTACTCTACTCTACTCTACTCTACTCTACTCTACTCTACTCTACTCTACTCTACTCTATTCTACTCTACTCTACTCTACTCTACTCTACTCCATTCCATTCTATTCTATTCTATTCTATTCTATTCTATTATCCCATATCATCTCATATTATCTCATATTATCCTATTCTATTCTATTCTATTCTATTCTATTCTATTCTATTCTATTCTATTCTATTCTATTCTATTCTATTCTATTCTATTCTATTCTATTCTATTCCATATTCTATTCTATTCTATTCCTGTATTTTATTATTCTACTCTACTCTACTCTACTCTACTCTACTCTACTCTACTCTACTCTACTCTACTCTACTCTACTCTACTCTACTCTACTCTACTCTACTCTACTCCACTCCACTCCACTCCACTCCACTCCACTCCACTCCACTCCACTCCACTCCACTCCACTCCACTCCATTCCATTCCATTCCATTCCATTCTATTCTATTCTATTCTATTCTATTCTATTCTATTCTATTCTAACAAGTAGAATCACTTTCAAGGCCCTTGTGTGGATATGGGAATGGCTGATACTCGAGTATTTTACAACTAAAATTGGGGGATACAAGACATGGCACAAATATCAAGGAAATTGGAGGGCTATTATCACCACTCACCCACACTGCCCTGCCCATGTGAGCCTTATCAGAAACAAGGAAATAAGATCCCAGTGTGAGATCAGACCTCCATAGATCTTAAAATGCTGCATTGAAAAAAAAAACATATCTAAACAACACAATCTCTTTTGATGTCTAAATTTAAGCATATTAAAACCTGCAGGGTGCTTATAAGTCTCTAAGTGCCTTGAGTTTTGTGCTGTGGATTCTCTGTGTAGGTGTAGGAGAACATGAATAGAGAGACAGAGAGCGAGAGAGAGAGAGAGAGAGAGAGAGAGAAAGAGAGAGAGAGAGAGAGGGAGGGAGGGAGGGAGGGAGGGAGGGGTGGGGGTGGGGGGGACAAAAAGGGAATAAAAGCCCTTTACTGAGTAACTTAATTCCCTGGAGGTGCTCTTGGCAGCTCCATATAAATAAAGCAGACAATGATTGGTCTACTCCTGGCTTATTCATAGCTAGCTTGATTTTCGGGACAAAAAAACTTCAGGAGAAATAACAAGGTGCCATGTTCTTTCGAAGTATTTTGAGATCGCTACTTGAATTTGCAGCTTGCACTGAAGATTTAATTCACAGGGTAGTTAAAATCATTCTGATGTTCATCCTTTGCAATTAGGTGAAACAAGTCACTGGCATTTGCCATGCTCAGAACAAAGATACGGTAGGCTCACTTCAAACTGTATGAGGGAACACAGAACATAGAATAAAAGAGTTGGAAGAGACCTTGAAGGTCTTCTAGTCTAACGCCCTGCTCAAACAGGAGACCTTACATCATCTTGGACAAATAAGGCTTGTCGAATTTTCAATTCTCCCATACCAGATCTTCTGAAGAAACAAAGAAATGTCTATAACTACAGGTACACAATGTGACTCTTCTAAAGTCCTCAGGATCAGACCACCTCAAAAGAAAAGATTGTTGTTTTTTTTAAAAAGGAGGCTTTTCATTCACGTTGCTCTGTTTCCATATCAAAGCAAGATGTCCCTCATTTTAACAATAGTTTAATTAGAATAGAGTAGAGTAGAATAGAATAGAGATATAGAATAGAATAGAGATATAGAATAGAATAGAATAGAATAGAATAGAATAGAATAGAATAGAATGGAATGGAATGGAATGGAATGGAATGGAATAGAATAGAATAGAATAGAATAGAATAGAATAGAATAGAATAGAATAGAATAGAATAGAATAGAATAGAATAGAATAGAATAGAATAGAAGTGGGATGGAATAGAATAGAATAGAATAGAATAGAATAGAATAGAATAGAATAGAATAGAATAGAATAGAATAGAATAGAATAGAATAGAGTTAAGAAATAGAGTAGAATTAAGGAACAGAACAGAACAGAATAGAATAACAAGAGTTGGAAGGGACCTTGAAGGTCTTCTAGTCCAACTCCCTGTTCAGACAGGAGACCCTGTATCATTTCAGACAAGTAGTTGTCCAGTCTCTTCTTAAAAACTTCTAGTGTTGGAGCACCCACAACTTCTGGAGGCAAGTTGTTCCACTGATTAATTGTTCTACCAGGAAATTCCTCCTTAGTTCTCGGATGCTCCTCTCCTTGATTAGTTTCCATCCATTGCTTCTTGTCTTGCCTTCAAGTGCTCTGGAGAATAGGTTGACCCCCTCTTCTTTGGGGCAACCCCTGAGATAATGGAAGACTGCTACCATGTCACCCCAAGTCCTTCTCTTCATTAAACCTAGGCATACTCAGTTCCAGCAACCATTCTTTATATGCAGATATATATCCTTGCTGCAGATGTTCTAGAAACGAATAAGGAACCAAGAAATTTCAAACCCAGCATGCCTCTTCTTTTGCATATCACATCAACACCAGGGACACCATACGCCAACAACAACAACAAAAATAATCCATTCAGACCAGAGTATACTATCCCAAATTCATGGTTTATTCCTGACCCCTGTTCGCACATCACACTAAGCCGCAAATAAACCACTCGCATTTATTACTCAGCCCAGCGTGCAGTCAGCAATCTAGAATACAGGATTTGATCTTCCTTGCTGTTTTAAATGCAACTATAAAATTCCAATTCCTCTTTAAGTTTGAAGATCAAAAACGGGCTGGGAAAACAGGTTGAAATGACATTGAAAGAACCTGTATTTTTTTTCTCATGTAGTTTTGAAAAGCAAGCAGTGGACCGAAACTTAAGAAGAAGAAGAAGAAGAAGAAGAAGAAGAAGAAGAAGAAGAAGAAGAAGAAGAAGAAGAAGAAGAAGAAGAAGAAGAAGAAGAAGAAGAAGAAGAAGAAGAAGAAGAAGAAGAAGAAGAAGAAGAAGAAGAAGAAGAAGAAGATGAAGATGAAGATGATGATTATGATTCCACCCAATCGGAGCTTCTGGATGCTCTTCAGGAGCAGCCCTGTGTAGAGTGCATTACAGTAGTCAAGACAGGAGGTCCTGACTTTGGTCCTGCTTTCAACCAAAGATAAGCATGGGGAAACCCAAGTCAACTCACCTTTCTTTTCGTAGACCAGTTTCTCTCCAATCCGGCCCGGGCTGTCCAGCGGAACCCCGGTTTGACTCCCGAATTCGCCATCTCGGTAGCTGAGCTCCGGATGTAGAGGGTTCTCCTCCTCCTCGTAGTCATAGTCATCCAAAATGGGGGTTTCCCGGATGGGCATGCCGATGACCGAGGTGTGACCTTGAAGGCGTGAACTCCGGAAGCTCTCCCTGCCCTGGGAACCAATCAGTACAGAGGGGATGTAGTGGATCTCGTGGGTGGCCTCAGAACTGGCGCTCTTGTGGGGGACCCGGCGCTGTTTGTACCAGCGCCGCTGGGCGTACAAGGCGATGGTGAACACCAGCAGCAGCAGAAGGAGAGCAATCAGCCCACCCTAAAAAAAGAAGAAGAAACAAGGAAAAAGAGGACATCAATAGCATTAGCTCTATTGATTCTCAACCCCCAAACAGGAGTGGTCGGAAATGTCTAGGGAGATTCTCAGTTGTCCAGGTCCTAGTTCTCCCAAAGCTGCCTTTTTTTTTCACGAGGCAACTGGACTTCCTTGTTTTTTTGTTTCTTTGGAGATGTTTTGCTTCTCATCCAAGAAGCTTCTTCAGCTCTGAAGAAGAAGCTGAAGAAGCTTCTGGGATGAGAAGCGAAAGGTCTTCAAAGAAACAAAAAAACAAGGAAGTCCAGTTGCTTCCTGAGAAAGCACCTTTGGGGGTGGCTGGAAAGCATCTCTCCTGTAAAGCAATGCACCGTTTTCCCCCCCTATATCAGAAACAGATCCTTCGACTCAGTATTCCAGTATTTGAGGGGCCACCACAAAGAAGATGGACGGTCAACTTATTTTCTAAAGCACCAGAAGACAAGAGAAGAAACAATGGATGGAAACTAATCTTCTATCTCTATTCTATTCTATTCTATTCTATTCTATTCTGTTCTGTTCTGTTCTGTTCTGTTCTGTTCTGTTCTGTTTTCTGTTCTATTCTATTCTATTCTTCTATTCTATTCTAATTCTATTCTATTCATCTATTATCTATTATTCTATTCTAATTCTATTCTATTCATCTATTATCTTTTATTCTAGTCTATTCTAGTCTATTCATCTATTATCTATTATTCTATTCTATTCTACTATTCTATTCTATTCTATTCTCTATTCTCTATTATTCTATTCTATTCTATTCATCTATTATCTATTATTCTATTCTAATTCTATTCTATTCTATTCATCTATTATCTATTCTATTCTAATTCTAATTCTATTCTATTCATTTATTATCTATTATTCTATTCTATTCTATTCTATTCTATTCTATTCTATTCTATTCTATTCTATTCTATTCTATTCTATATTCTATTCTATTCTCTATTCTCTATTCTCTATTATTCTATTCTATTCTATTCTATTCATCTATTATCTATTATTCTATTCTATTCTATTCATTTATTATCTATTATTCTATTCTATTCTATTCTATATTCTATTCTATTCTCTATTCTCTATTATTCTATTCTATTCTATTCATCTATTATCTATTATTCTATTCTATTCTATTCTATTCTATTCTATTCTATTCTATTCTATTCTATTCTAAATTATCTATTATTCTATTATATTCTATTCTGTTCTGTTCCACTCTACTCTACTCTTATTCTATTCCAGATTTTCCTTTAAAAGGATGAGAGTAGGTTTGCCTTAAGAGTTTTGGACTGAATCCAGGACATTTCTGATGCAACGACCCATCACAAGACCATCACCTCACTTGACACACCCACCCCGGAAGCTCATAAACAGAAGGACTGACTTCCCCTAAACTCCGCTGAAGATTGTTACCTAGCCTGGTAGTGAAATATTCGGAAACCAACCCACAACCTCCGCGAACGAATCTCCATCTTGGTCCTACACTCGATCTACAGATATTCACCACCATTGCAAAGCTATTTTAACACGAAGACCGTTGGCTCAGTCTGGTGCCTAAGAAATCAGCTTATTTTGCCCCACCCCACCCCCAAAAAGAGGAAAGCTATATTTTTTTTATCTCTCTATTAGGTACTATGCCAACTGTATACACAAAGGGCATCAATTTAATACTAGATAAAGCTCTTCTAAGATACGGAATATGCACAAGAGGGCAGAATTACAGCTGCCCTGGGAAGCCTTGAAAAAGCCTTCAGCTTCCCGTGAATAAAAAATAATCAGAGGGAAGGAAGGGAGAAGGAAAAAAAAAAGGCCAATTTCCATATAGCTTCATCTTAAAACCGAATTTCATTTGGAAGAAGACAGGACCGAAATCCTAACAAGATGATATACCTGTCTGACTAAAATATGCAGGTTGCCGTGTTTTACAAAGTGCTTATTTGAAAGATTGGAAGGCAGGGTTTGCAGAACAAGCTCCCAGTTGTGAAAGTTTACAGAGAAGGGGGGGGGAATGAAGGAGGAAAATGGGAGAAAACAGCTTTCCAGTTTGGAGGGAGTACAAAATAAGCTGTGCAGAGACCTGTTCAAGGTTCTAGAACTGAGCGTCTTTGTGACTTATGAACAAGTTGCTGACAACTGTAAGAAAATATATTCATCCTTTATGGAAACCTTTAGCTACAAATAACTGTTCATCTACAGGTACATGAGATGTCTCTATTTCTTTTCTTCTCCTCCTCCTCCTTCCCCTTCTCTCTTTCTCTCTTTTCTTCTTTTTCTCCTTTTCTCTTTCTAATTATCTTTCTTTCCCTCTCTCTCTTCTCTCTCTTTCTTCTCCCTCTTTCCTCTTTGTCTCTCTCTCTTTCTTCTGTCTCCCTCTCCTCTCATTCTCTTTTCTCTTTCTTTCTTTCTTTCTTTCTTTCTTTCTTTCTTTCTTTCTTTCTTTCTTTCTTTCTTTCTTTCTTTCTTTCTTTCTCTTTCTTTCTTTCTCTTCCCACTCCATTTCTTTCTTCTTCCTCTCCTTCCTCTTTCTGCTCTCCCTTTTTTCTCTCTCTCTTTCCTCTCTTTTTCTTTCCTCTCTCTCTTTCCCACCCCCTTCTCTCTCTCTCTCTCTCTCTCTCTCTCTCTCTCTCTCTCTCTCTCTCTTCCTTGCTCCTTGGATTCAAATAAAAGCAAAAGTAACGGGAATTATGCATACATACATACATACATACATACATACATACATACATACATACATACATACATATAAGACGAGGGAGTATTCAAGGTAAACCAGGCAATCAGTTCACCAAGATTTGCATTAAGAAAGCTCCCTGAACACTTTTTTTTTTTTTAAATGAATTCTCATCCGCTTTGCTAAGAGAATAAAAATAGCAAAGGAACAGAATTTTGGCCAATTTGATCAAGAAAAAGTCAGATTGAACAATTTGTGGTCATTTGGGTCAAATTAAGAATGGAATAGGTAGATTTAGTGACAAGGGGTCAAAGCATGAATGTCTTAACTTTTGGTTTACAAATGCTTTTTTCACTATCTTTTATTGCCAGTAGCAGAGAAGACAAGCTATACTACTAGCTGTCTATTGTTTAATGCAGCCATGTCAAACACAAGGCCCGGGGGCCGGATGCGGCCCACAAAGTGGTTTCATGTGGCCCACGAAGCCATCCTGGAAACAGTGAGGGGACGGCCCCCGCTGCCTTGGCCCTGGCCCAGGCCGGCCAGGAGTCAATGTACAATTTGTGGTGGCCATCTATGCTGAAACGCATTCAGTCTTAGCTCCACAAGGCTGTCTGGAAACAGCGAGGAACCAGCCCCTGGGTGCCTGCTGGGGAGGTGTCACCCTTTGTGAGAAATGAAGAAATGGACCATGCCTTGACGCTTGCCCCAGTCCCACCCCCTTCTGCCAGAGACCCTCAGATCTGTCCCACTCCTGCCCAGACCCCCAGAGGCACCCTTGATGTGAACGATGGAGAGCTGGCCATGCCCACCCAGTAGGCCACACCCACTCCATCCATGCCCACCCAGTAGGCCACACCCACTCCATCCATGCCCACCCAGTAGGCCGCACCCACCCTGCCCCCCCGAGGGCAACCACAATGCTGATGCGGTCCTCAACGAAATTGAGTTTGACACCCCTGGTTTTAATGGGTAGTCCTACCATTGAGAAACATTTTGAAGAGTTTTCCCAAAGTTTTCTTTTTTTTTTTTTCAAAGAGCAACTAGACTTTCTTGATTTTTTTTTCTTTCTTTCTTGAATAGGTTTCCCTTCTCATTCAAGAAGCTACTTCGGGTTCAGAACGTTGAGAAGCAAAACGTTTTCAAGGAAAAAATAAGAGAAAGGAAGTCCAGCTGCCTTTTGGAAAAGCATCCATTTGACCACCATGACCTGGAGGATTGAAAAATCTGAATTTCTACCTCAGGATTTTTGGTTAGGGATCATAAAAGATTGTACTAATACTGAGATGAATAATATGTGATAGACTAGGAACTGTGGATAGACTATAGAAAAGAGAAACACCATAGAAAAGAGAAACACCAAGCAAATAAATTGTAACAGGCGTTTAGTTGAGGCTTGATGTGCGGAGTGAAAAATGTTTACCAAACCAGACGTTTATAAAGATTAATACTTAGTGATGTATATCAGGTGCTATGATGACTGATGCATACTATGATTTTATGTTCAATGCTGATTGTTTTAATAAAAGAATTTTTTCACTAAAAAAAAAGAAGAAAAAAAGAAAAATCTCCTTTAGAGATATTTTAAGAGCTTCTTTTCCTGGAGATACTATATCATGCACCCTCTTATTTCTTCCCTCACATTTGATGAGAAGGTTCTGATGGAAAGTTCTGGGGAAAAAATCTTCAGTATAATCTTTTTTTTTTCTTTTGGGAGAAGATCGTGGATCTGCTCTTATCCTGAAAAAAAAAATGCAAAGGGTTTTTGGAGACTGGATTGTCTCCACTGAGTTATTCAGTCTAGATGTCTAATCTAGATGTCTTGATCAACCCTCATCGTTCAGGGTTGTCCCAAAGGTGCTTCTTTCAGGAAGGAACTGGACTTTAAGTTTTTCCCCTGGAAGACATTTTGCTTCTCATTCAAAAAAAAAAAAAACCCTCTTCAGTTCTTTGTTCAGTCTAGATTAGGCAGTGAAATGATGCAAAAAAAAAACAAAACCCAGGTCTCAAAGCCAGCAGAATTTCAACAAAGGTGTCTTCACCTATCTCAGAATCATCGCGAAGCGTCATTAAAACCCCGAGCTATGCAGAAGATGAAAATAAACGTGAAAAAAAGCACGAACGGTGATCCTCCCTCAACGGCGGGGAATCTGATTAACCCAAGACTCAAGGAAAGTCACGGCAGTTGCGTCCCTCAGCCACTTCTTCACCTGAAGGAGCGGAAGGCGGCTCGCGGCAATGAATACTGCTTAACCTAAATTTCCAAAAGGTTACACGACATTGTAGCAGCAGGAGCAGCCTTTGTGCTCTCCGGGAAAGCTGTCACAGAGGCTCTCCCAAAGCGTTGACAATGTGTAGACCAGGTTCTTGCACACCAAGCTCAAATCTGAAGTTCAAGGACGTCTGAAAGATGTCCCTCCCTCCCTCCCTCCTTCTTCCTTCCCTCCTTCCTTCCTACCTCCACTCTTCTTTTCTTCCTTCTTTCTTCCATCCTTCCTTCCTTCTCTTCTTTTCTCCCATTCTTCCTTCCCTCCGTCCCTCCCTTTCATTTCCATCACCTCCCTCCCTCTCATTTTCATCTCCTTCCTTCCTCCCTCCACTTTTCTTTCCTTCCTTCCTTTTGCCATCCTTCCTTCCTTCTCTTCTTCCGTCTCCCATTCCTCCTTCCCTCCATCCCTCCCTTTCATTTCCATCTCCTCTCCCTCTCATTTTCATCTCCTTCCTCGCTCCCTCCCTCCCTCCCTTCCACCCACCCTTCCTTCTTTCTTTCCTTCCTTCTTCTTCCATCCCTCTTTCCTTTCTTCCATTACTCCCTCTCATTTCCATCTCCTCCCTCCCTCTCTTCTTTCCACCCTTCCTTCCTTCCACCCTTCCTTCTTCCCTCCCTTCCTTTCTCCCTTCCTTCCTTCCTTCCTTCCTTCCTTCTTTCCCTCCCTCCCTCCCTCCCTCCCTCTCCAAAACTTTATTATTGAACAAATTACTCTGGGAACCCCTGTTGCAAGGCTAAAAATTAACATGCAGTTGCTATTCAGAACTCAGAAATATTTCCTCTGGCTAGTGAGAAACCAAGAATTGGTTCCTCAACAGGACCAATTAACTTCATCATTTTTGCAACCCATAAGGATGACTTAAAGAATATTTCCCTTAAAATGAGATCCATCGGGTATGACATGCAAATCCTCCAACTCCTACCACTTTTTGATTTGATCCAAATTTGCAGAGAATCATTATCGCCCATCCCTTCCCTAATTAAATCCCTTCAACCCACTTTCTAAATAAGCCCCACAAATATGTCAGATCCAAGTGCAGAAGTAAGCATTTTTTTTGTCGCAAAACCTTCATTGCCTGTTGTTGTTGTTATTATTATTATTATTATTATTATTATTATTATTATTATTATTATTATTTGTCACGGAGATGGCAAGATTAAGAATAGTAATAACAACAGCAAAACAAAACGATAATTATGATGATAGTGTTTATTTACTTCCTCGCTAATTTACCCCCCCCCAAAGCAGCTAATCTCAATGGATAACTTGATCATTAGTGCAAATTAATGCAGCTTGGTCGCACAGTATGCATATATTAGAAGAAATTAATTCTTTCCAAAGGAAAGCAAAGGAAGTCAGGCAAGAATGCCTGCTAGCAGATGTTAAAACGCTGATAAAATTTGGATTATGACGCTGGGTGGCTGCGTAGTTTTTTTTTTTCAGTCTCCCTTTCCGTATTTTGCATAGATGGAAATGCCAGATCCAAAATGTTTTCTGTTCTGTGCGACCTTTTCTGCTCAGGGGAGGAAATGCCAAAAGGAAATACCTTGTACAAGTTCTCCTTGTCTTACAATAGTTCATTTGGTGACTGTTCAAAGGAAGAAGGAGGAGGAGGAGGAGGAGGAGGAGGAGGAGGAGGAGGAGGAGGAGAAGAAGAAGAAGAAGAAGAAGAAAGAAAGAAAGAAAGAAAGAAAGAAAGAAAGAAAGAAAGAAAGAAAGAAAGAAAGAAAGAAAGAAAAGACAACAAGGGTCATTTCTTCCAAGGAACAAAGAGAGGTCCCCATCATGCAGGAAGGCAGGAATGGGAAAAGGGAAATGGCAGACGGGTGTGTGGTTGGGGTGGAGATCATTTCTAAACGCATCAATGGACATTTCAGATCGATTTGTGGAACTGAGCATTAAAGCAAGGAGGGGACTATGACTAAGAAAGGGGGAGGCCATTCCTTATCCTTCCCTCCCTTTCTCTCTTCTTCCCTTCCCTTCTTTTTCCTCTTCCCTTCCTTTCCCTGTGCTGGAAATCGTTTCTAAATGTATGGATGGACATTTCAGATTGATTCATGGAAGCTAACATTAAAGCAAGGAGGGAACTATAAGTAAGAAAGGGGGGAAGCCCTTCCTTCTCCTTCCTTCCTCTCTTCTTTCCCCCTTCCTTCCTCTCTCATTTTTCTTCCTCCTTCCTTCCTCCTTTTTTCCTTCCTTCCTTCCATCTTTCCTTCCTTCCTTTCCTCCCTCCCTCCCTCCTTCCTCCCTCATTCTCCTTCCTTCCTTCCCTCCCTCTCTCCTTCTCCTTCCTTCCTATTCCCCTCCCTCCCTCCATTCCTCCTTCCCTTCCTTCCTTCCCTCCCTCTCTCCTTCTCCTTCCTTCCTTCCTTCCTTCCTTCCTTCCTTCCTTCCTTCCTTCCTTCCTTCCTTCCTTCCTTCCTTCCTTCCCATTTCCAAAGCGTTTTTATTGAACAAATTACACCGGGAGCCTTCCCAACCATTGTATAAATATGTTTAGGCATTTTCACTGTGCAAATATTTCAGCGCAACAGGTGCCCCGTGTGAAAAGCAACTGCCGTGGCATATGCCGAGGTTCCAGTTTTTCCACGTGAATGGAGTTTTCCGGAGAATGGCAGAAGATGGCCCAGCAGCAGCAGTGGTTTGGAAAAAAATAAATAAAGACGGAAACAATAAATATTTAGATGCACCATTAATCCTCACGTTGATAGAGAAAAATACACTTCACAAATCATACAACGTCTAGAGCAAGATTGTGCCACAATATGGGATTCTTTGAAGATAATAATTATAATCCCAGAAGGCTCCTATTTTCATTAGGAAGGGAAGGAGGATAGGGAAGGAAAGAGATGGAAATGGGAGGGAGGGAGGGAAGGAAGGAAGGAAGGAAGGAAGGAAGGAAGGAAGGAAAGAGTGAAGAAGGAAGGAAGGAAGGAAGGAGTGAAGTAGGAAGGAAGGAGGGAGGGAGGAAGGAAGGAAAGAAGAAAGGAAGGAAGGAATTAAATTAATTCATGAGCTGCCTGCCAGCCTTGTCACAAAATAATTTTTTGACTAGCTGATAACCTGCCATGGGAATAGTCGCATCCTCTGCAAAGATGACTCACAGACACGATAATCAATGTGACCAGTAATGAGATATAGATACAAGAGGTCATTTATTGCCTTTTAGGAGAAGATGATAAGTTATTAAAATTCCTCAGACTCGTGATGATGGGCCAAGTCACGTCCTGATGCATTTCTTTTCTTTTTCTTTACTATATTCTTCGTGGGTTTTGTTCTTGGTTTTTTTTTTTTTTTGCTTTCTTTTCCACTCGTTTCCTTTCTACCCATTCTAGTTTCCATCCCTTTATTACACATCAGTTTTCACCTGCGTCCTTGTGATTTTTTTTTTGAATATAAGTATATATAAAAGAACTGTCCTCCCCCCCCCCCCGTATTGTTCCAGAAGAAGAGAGTGGAATCCCCCCTTTGCTTTTACGATGAACTTGCATTTGTTTGACGCCATCCCTGAAGGAACCAGGAACCCAGGTGGCCACTGAATCAACAGAGCCATCCTGAATAAAGCGACATCTTCCATCTTTGCACAGAAAGGAAACACATTTCTATTAAGAGGACAAAACTAGCTTTGTTGAGCCACCGAGAGCTGAAAAGACGAAGCGAGCCACCGAGGAAGAGAAGGTGAGTTCCGTTGAATGCCAGGCACAATGTCAGGAGATCTGATGCCAGGTCAGCCCACTGCCTAAGACGGCCTTTAAAAGACGTGCGCCTCCTGCTCAGAGTGACTTGATCAAGTGGCTAAAAGAAGAAAGCTAACCAAAAAGAAAAAGAAAAATGAAGGGGAACGACAAAAAAAAGAATGTTTCCTTTTGAGATGTTCTTCCAAGGACCCGTCAGAGAGAGCAGAAAGCAAGCAAAAGAAACGAGCATTCACTTCCCTACAAGGTACAAAGTTCTACCGAACAATAGCAGGACCAATAAATCTCCAGGGTCGTGGTGGAAAGGAAGGGTGTGTGGCTGTAATGCTGCATTGACAACAATAAAGAAATTGAGCTGGCTAGCGTGGACAATGTGCATGAGTGCATCTCCCAGTGGGGCGACTTAGGAAGAACTCCCAAGAGGCACAGCAAAGGAATCTGAAGAGGTTCCCGCAAACTGGGAGGCCTCTGAAGGAACTCCGAAATTCGACCGTGGGAAAAAGTAGGCAGAAAAGACAGGATGCAATCCTTCAAATCTGCAGTTCTCCCAGAATTCCCTTTGCAGGCATGGCCACTGCTGAGGGTCCTGGGATTTGAATAACAGAAGAACAGAGTTGGAAGGGACTTTGGAGGTGGAATAGAATAGAATAGAATGGAATAGAATAGAATAGAATAGAATAGAATAGAATAGAATAGAATAGAATAGAATAGAATAGAATAGAATAGAATAGAATAGAATAGAATAAACATTGGAATATAGAATAGAATAGAATAGAATAGAATAGAATAGAATAGAATAGAATAGAATAGAATAGAATAGAATAGAATAGAGTAGAGTAGAAGTATAGTAGAAGAATAGAATAGAATAGAATAGAATAGAATAGAATAGAATAGAATAGAATAGAATAGAATAGAATAGAATAGAATAGAATAGAATAGAATAAACATTGGAATATAGAATAGAATAGAATAGAATAGAATAGAATAGAATAGAATAGAATAGAATAGAATAGAATAGAATAGAATAGAGTAGAGTAGAAGTATAGTAGAAGAATAGAATAGAATAGAATAGAATAGAATAGAATAGAATAGAATAGAATAGAATAGAATAGAATAGAATAGAATAGAATAGAATAGAATAGGAATGGAATGGAATGAAGTAGAGTAGAGTACAATAGAATAGAATAGAATAGAATAGAATAGAATAGAATAGAATAGAATAGAATAGAATAGAACAGAACAGAACAGAACAGAACAGAACAGAACAGAATAGAATAGAATAGAATAATAGAATAGAATAGGGAATGGAATAGACTAGACAAGACTAGACTAGACTAGACTAGACTAGAATAGAATAGAATAGAATAGAAGCTGGAAGGGACCTTGGAGGTCTTCTAGTCCAGCCCCCTGCTCAAGCAGGAGACCCTATATCATTGCAGACAAGTGGCTGTCCAATTTCTTCTTAAAAACCTCCAGTGATGGAGCACCAACAACATCTGGAGGCAGGTGGTTCCACTGGTTAATTGTCCTCACTGTCAGGAAATTTCTCCTTAGTTCCAGGTTGCTTCTCTCCTTGATGAGTTTCCATCCGTTGCTTCTTGTCCTGCCTTCTGGTGCTTTGGAGCATAGGCTGACCCCCCTCTTCTCAGTCTTTCAGATATTGAAATATTTGACTTCCTGGTTGCAAAGCAAAGGACAAAAACACATGCTCGAAAATAAGGGACAGGACGGTCAGACCAGGCGGCATGCTGGACTACGCCATGATGAATCAGGAAAGGATCTGCAGGCAGCAAGCCGGAGGAGAAAACATTCTGCAAGAGACAGCTGGTAAAAAAAAAATATTTGTCTCCAAGCTGTCTCCTCACATTCAGCTTCTGAGGCTTTGTCTGGCGCCTGGAGAAACTGGCAACCATGGGGAAATGGGACCAGAAAGCAAAGGAGGGAGAGGAAGAAATGGGAGGGAGGGGGGAATAAAAGACACTTGCAATTTATTAAGGGGGCACTGGGGCAAAAATGGAATTGAATCCCTCTACTTGAAAAAAAAAGAAAGAATCTTCCTTGCTTAATGCATCTGTAGCCAGCTTTGGCTTCTACCTTCCCTGTTTCTAAACCTCACTCAACTAGGCAGCCCGTTCTCTCCAGTAGTCCTTGGTTAGCGACCATATTAGGACCAGCAACCTGGTTGCTAAGTCAAGTGGTTAACAAGTGAAACCACAACTGTCCTTGCCATCTTACTTCGGTTTCACTTTAATTTTCAGACCCGTGAAGGTTGTCAATGTAAGGACTGCTCCGAAAGTTACCTCTTCTTCGCTGTCATAACCATGCATGGTCACTAAATAGAGCAGTTGCTAAAGGAGGACCACCTGTATAGGTTTTGCAGTTCCTGTTGTTGTTAAGGTGGATCCGTGGAAAGACCATAACACCCTTTATTTTTTTTCTATCTTCTCTTTCCAGAAGAGCTTTTGAGCCAAGGAAGCAAGTCGAAGTAGAGCAGTATTAGAAGCAACTCAGTTGGTGAGTTTTAAGAAGGGATGAGCAAGGTTTTGAACCCAGCAGAATAATAATAATAATAATAATAATAATAATAATAATAATAATAATAATAAGAAGAAGAAGAAGAAGAAGAAGAAGAAGAAGAAGAAGAAGAAGAAGAAGAAGAAGAAGAATAGAATAGAATAGAATAGAATAGAATAGAATAGAATAGAATAGAATAGAATAGAATAGAATAGAATAGAATAGAATAGAATAAAGAAATAGAATAGAATTAAGGAACAGAATAGAATTAATAGAATAGAATAAATAGAATAGAATGAATAGAATAGAATAGAATAGAATTAATAGACTAGAATAGACTAGAATAGAATAGAATAGAATAGAATTAATAGAATAGAATAGAGTAGAATAGAATAGAATAGAATTAAGAAATAGAATAGAATTAAGAAATAGAATAGAATTAAGGAACAGAATAGAAATGAATAGAATAGAAATGAATAGAATAGAATAGAATAGAATAGAATAGAATAGAATAGAATAGAATAGAATAGAATAGAATAGAATAGAATAGAATTAAGGAACAGAATAGAATTAATAGAATAGAATAAATAGAATAGAATGAATAGAATAGAATAGAATAGAATTAATAGACTAGAATAGACTAGATAGACTAGACTAGACTAGACTAGAATAGAATAGAATAGAATAGAATAGAATTAATAGAATAGAATAGAGTAGAGTAGAATAGAATAGAATAGAATTAAGAAATAGAATAGAATTAAGAAATAGAATAGAATTAAGGAACAGAATAGAAATGAATAGAATAGAATAGAATAGAATAGAATAGAATAGAATAGAATAGAATAGAATAGAATAGAATAGAATAGAATAGAATAGAATAGAATAGAATAGAATAGGAGCTGGAAGGAACCTTGGAGGTCATCTAGTCCAGCCCCCTCTTTTAAGCAGGAGTCTCTATACCACTTCTGACAGATGGCTGTCCAGTCTCTTCTTGAAAGCTCCCAGCGCCCACAACTTCTGAAGGCAGCTTCTGTTCCATTGGTTGATTGTTCCCACTGTCAGAAATTTTCTCCTTATTTCCAGGTTGAATCTCTTCTTGATCAGTTTCCATCCGTTATTCCTTGTCTGTCCTTCAGGTGCTTTGGAGAATAGGATGACCCCTTCCTCTCTTGGGCAGCCCCTCAAATATTGGAACCCTACAATCATGTCTCCCCTCGTTCTTCTCTCCACTAGACTAGCCATGCCCAGTTCCTGCAACTGTCCTTCCTATGTTTTAGCCTCCAGTCCCCTCATCATCTTTGCTGCTCTTCTCTGCAGTCTTTCTAGAGTCTCAACATCTTTTTTTGTAGCGTGGTGACCAAAACTGGATGCAGTTTCCTAGGTGTGGCCTTACTAAAGCTTTATAGAGCGGTATTAGCACCTCATGTGATCTTGATTGACTCTCACTGTTAACACATCCCTCTTGAAGCATCTTGAAAACCATAGGGAAGCTTTGGAGAAGTGGAAGAAGGAGCTATCCATTCTCAAAGATTGAACTTTAGAAACCAAAGCAACAGATGGTTCGTGGTGGAGGAAGTTAACTTCTCTGCAAAAAAAAAAAAAAAAGCCATTCTCTTCCTAAAAGTTTTGCCTTCTTTCCTCCGAGAGATACAGAGAAGACAGTTTAATTCAGCGCCTTGGGCTTGTTTTCAGAACTTGATTTTTTTTCTTTCTTTTTCTTTTGCAGGCTCATTCACAGACCTGCAGGTGCGTGCCTTCTCTTTCCAGCCAACGATTGAAAGGCCTGGAGGGATGTGTGCGAGGAGAAGGCTCCGCTCACCTGCGGCCAAGTCTCATTTTTTGTGAAACACATCACCCTTTTTTCAAAGCCCCGCCATTTCCAAAAAGGATCTCTCTCCGGCTTTCTCCTCCACACCCCATCCTTTCCAAAGGAGGACTGCATGTGCTTTTGGTCGAGAAGAAGCTGTTTCAGAAGAAGCTTGCAATGGGATCTACGTAAGGGAAAGGGGAATGACAACAGGGCTTCCAATAAGCCAGGTTCAAGCTAAAATGGGAAGCAGCACCAAGGGCAGGGCAAGAAGCAATAGGTGGAAGCTTGTTAAGGAGTGAGCCAAACTCGAAGTAAGGAGAGTTTTTCTGACAGTAGGAGCAAAGGAACTGTTGTGGGTGCTTCCATGACTGGAGGTTTTCAAAAATAGACTGAATTTGACTGGGATGGTAGAAGGGCTTCTGGCTTGAGCAGGGGGTAGTCTAGAAAATCTCCAAGGTCCCTGCCAGACCTATAATTCTAGGCAATAGCCAGCCACACAGAGAGATAGCAGAATAACAGAACAGAATAACAGAGTTGGAAGGGACCTTGGAGGTCATCTAGTCCAACCCCCTGCTCAGGCAGAAGACCTTACCATTTCAGACAAATGGCTGCCCAGTCTCTTCTTAAAAACTTCCAGCGTTGGAGCATTCACAACTTCTGGAGGCAGGTTGTTCCACTGGTTAATTGTTCCAATTGTCAGGAAGTTTCTCCTTAGTTCTAGGTTGCTTCTCTCCTTGATTAGTTTCTACCTGTTGCTTCTTGTCCTGCCTTCTGGTGCTTTGGAGGACAGCTTGACCCTCTCCTCTTTGTAGGAGCCCCTCATATATCACTGCTATCATGTCTCCACTAGTCCTTCTCTTCATTAAACTAGACATACCCAATTCCAGCAACTGTTCCTTGTATGTTTTAGCCTCCAGTCCCCTGATCACCTTTGTTGCTCTTCTCTGCACTCTTTCTAGAGTCTCGACATCTTTTTTTTACATCGTGATGACCAAAACCGGATGCCCTATTCCAGGTGTGGCCTTACTAAGGCTTTATAAAGTGGTTATTAACACTTCACGTCATCTTGATTCTATCCCTCTGTTGATGCAGCCTAGACCTGTGTTGGCTTTTTGGACAGATAACTTTGCTTTCTCCTAAGACTAGCCTTGGATTCTATGTGGTCTCAAGTTCCTTCTCTCATTAGCTCGGCTTCTTCAGTTCCTGTCCCTGGTTGTTCCTGACAGATTTAGCAGTTACAACATGACTAGTGTGAGAGATATTTTTTTTTCACATAGCAGAAGATGACAGACACTTGATCACTTAATTCCTCAAAATACTGCTGTGCTTTTTCCCCCCCCCCTTGCATATTATCCCATCATCCTTGAGCAGAGGGGCAAATAAAGGAATGGTGATTCCCCATCCTAAGAAGCATACATAAGAACATAAGAAGAGCCATGCTGAATCAGGCCAAAGCCCATCGAGTCCAGCATTCTGTGTCACACAGTGGCCCACCAATTGTACATGGGGATCTTGAGCAGAAAGAGAAGGCAAAACCCTCCCTTTCCATTGACCCCCAACAAATGGTACTCAAGGGAATCCTGCCTGCCTCAACCAACATAGAGGCGGCACATGGACATCCGTTTTAATAGCCACCGATACACTTGGCATCCATGAATCTATCTAGCCCTGCCTTGAAGCTGTCAAGGCTGACAGCTGTCACGACCCCTTCAGGAAGTGAATTCCATAAATCAACGACCCTCTGGGTGAAGAAATATTTCCCTTTATTTGTCCTCACAATACCATTGATAGCAATAGCAATTAGACTTATATACCGCTTCACGGTGCTTTACAGCCCTCTAAGCGGGGTAAAGAGTCAGCCTGTTGCCCCCAACAATCTGGGTCCTCATTTTGCCAACATGAGAAGGATGGAAGGTGGAGTCAACCTTGAGGGAATGGAAGTCTTCTCAGCTCCACCCCTGATAGTTGAAGATGTCCCATCTTCCCCCAGTTTCCTGGTAGGAAGCAACAAGAACAAGAACAACAACAAGAGAGCCTCAATGGCAGGTCTTCCCTTTGCTCTTTCTGTCTCCTGCAACTCTCAAGTTCTCCTCTGGGCCAGACTTGTCATTCCCGAACATGCTGGTGTCAACTTCGGAGTCTTCCCCTGTCATGGGAACGAGGTCGCCCAAGTTCAAATAATTAATTTTGACGAGTGGGAGAGGGCTGACAAGCCCACTGCAGACATGAGTGATGATGGATCTTGAGGACACCACAAGCCACGCTCACTGCTTAATCATGCAGAATGGGTCTTTGGGGGCTACTTATCTAGGACAAGGACTTTCCAAACAATGCCCCTTGCAGTCTAAAGACTGCACACTTCTTGAACACACCACAGATGTTATTAAATGACAGGTTCGGCCTTAGTCACTTTCTACTTCCCTCCCTCTGCATTCTCCACGGAAGGCTCCCAAATATTTGGAGATGCCTCCAGATGGGGTGGGACTTTAATTTATAGACCCTGTGCCCCTGAAAATAAGCCCCAAGTGGAAAAGAAGCCCTAATATAACTTTTCAAGATGCTCGTAATATAAGCCCTACCCCAAAAATAAGCCCCAGTTAAGATCCTCAGCCAGACGGAGGCACTGAGTAAAGTATTTCCCCAAATATAAGCCCTAACCAGGAAATAAGGCATTGGAGGTCATCTAGTACAACCCCCTGCTCAAACAGCAGACCCTATATCGTTTCAGACAAGTGGCTGCCCAGTCTATTCGAGATTAAAGACTTCCAACAGCTTCTCCTCTATTTTTCAAGACTTTGGCCAATTTCTGTTGCTTGAGAACTTTGTGTTCAGTTTCAGCTTCTTGACCCCCCAACCTTCAGGATTCGGATACTCGCACACCACCTGGGATTTCCAATCTTACCTTAGAGAAGCCCTAGTTTAAGCCGCAGAAAAGAAACGTGGAAAAAAAAGAGCAGTGGAACATTTAACCGAGATTGCAACCTGACATGTGTGTGTGTGTGTGTGTACACTTGAAGGAAGAAGAAGATGCCAGACAAAACTGTTTTAATATATTCACAGGAATAACACCGTCATGCCTCTGACTGAGAGACTAGCAGTAAGGTATTAGCATAACTGGTGTCCCTGTCAGGAAAGAATGCTTTTAAAAACACATAAAAAGCCAAATTTCCTTCAAGCAAGGGCACTTTTAATACCGTAAGTATCCTGTTTTTGAAAAGGAAGAGAAAGACATGAAGTTCTCTCTCTCTCTCTCTCTCTCTCTCTCTCTCTCTCTCTCTCTCTCTCTCTCTCTCTCTCTCTCTCTCTCTCTCTCATTCTCTTTTCTCTCTCTCTCTCATTCTCTCTCCTCTTTCTTTGCTCTTGTTCTCTCTCATTCTCTCTCCTCTCTCTCCCCTCTCATTCTTTTCTCTCTCTTCTCTCTCTCCCTCTCTCATTCTTTTTTCTCTCTCCTCTCTTTCCCTCTCATTCTCTTTTTTCTCTCTCTCATTCTCTCTCCTCTTTCTTTGTCTCTTCTCTCTCTCATTCTCTCTCCACTTTGTCTCTTGTTCTTTCTCTCTCATTCTCTCTCTCCTCCTCTTTGTCTCTTTCTCTCTCCCTTTTTCATTCTCTCCTCTCTCTTCTCTCTCTCATTCTCTCTCTCCTCTCTCTTTTTGTCTCTTGGTCTCTCTCTCCCCCCTTTCTCTCTCTCTCTCACACACACACACACAAACAGACACAAAACCATTGTTAGTGGAACTTTATGGGTGTATTCAAATTCTTTTCTTAAGCAGAGTTGGAGTCATTGTAAGAACAGTAGAAGATCACAGGATTTTATATAAACATATAAAGTAATTCCCCATTCTTTCCTTTCCTTCTCATTAATTTTTAATCCCCGGCTAGACACCTGCTCCCTATGCAAAGGCACAGTTCTACCCCTGAGAATTTTTTCACAAATTATTTTCTCTTTTGAAAGAAAATACTTTTATATTCAATCAAACAACAGCAGATAGGAAATTCTATGGGGGTGGGAGCGCGGTGTGTGTGTGTGTGTGTGTGTGTGTGTGTGTTTCATTTCCCTTGCTGATTTCGGAGCACTGCAGCTTGTTTTGGATTAAGTCAATTAGAACCAGCACCATATTTGCTTTTTGGACATGGGATTTTCATTAGGCAGCACAATTCTCTTTGGAGCAAAATTATTTAGAAGGCTTAAATTACCTCTGGTAATACATGAGAAGAAAACAATTACACATTCATTCCAAAAACCATTCTCCCCTCCAAATGGTGGCTGGTCAGCAACATCACTGTGAGGCTTGACAGTGGTTCGTATCCCCCATCCTTTTTTAAAAAAAATAGTTAGAAAGAAAGAGAGAGTGAAAGAGAGAGAGAGAGAGAGGGGGGGGAGAGAGACCAAGAGACAAAAAGAGAGAGGAGAGAGAATGAGAGAGAGAAGAGAGAGGAGAGAATGAAAAAGGGAGAGAGAGAGAGAGAGAGACAAAGAGGAGGAGAGAGAGAATGAGAGAGAAAGAACAAGAGACAAAGAAAGTGGAGAGAGAATGAGAGAGAGAAGAGACAAAGAAAGTGGAGAGAGAATGAGAAAGAGCAAAAAGAGAATGAGAGGGAAAGAGAGGAGAGAGAGAAAAAGAATGAGAGAGGGAGAGAGAGGAGAGAGAATGAGAGAGAACAAGAGCAAAGAAAAAGGAGAGAGAGAAAGAAAAAGAAAAAGAGAGAGGAAGAAGAAGAGAAAGAGAGAAAGAGAAAGAAAGAGAGCAAAAGAAAGAAAAAGAAAAAGAGAGAGAAAAAGAGAGAGAAAAAAGAGAAAGAGATAGAGAGAAAGAGAAAGAGAGAAAAAGAGAGAGAAAGAAGGAGAAAATCAAGATGAGTACATGGGAGGGACTGGGCAGACTGGAGAAGTGTCCCAGTAGCCATGTTGATATATGGGGGCAGCTTAGAACAGTAGAGAAGAAAACGTATAAGGAACAACTGGACAGGTTGATGGACAATGCTACATTGAAGGATCAGCTAAGAGTAGCAAGGGTACTAAGACATGGACAACGTACAAGCAGGCCGGCTATTACAGACGTCATGCTGGAAGCTACTAAGGGGAAGGAGAGCCTTGCCCTACTTAAATTCCTGCCTGGATTTTGCTTCATCTAAAACCTGAAAGACTCAGGGCTTTCTGATGTTCAGTTCTCCCAAGTCCTAACCCAAAAGTGCCTTTTCAAAACCCAACTGGACTTGGTTTTTCCTGGGAGATGTTTCGCTTCTCATCCAAGAAGCTTCCTCAGTTCTGAAGAAGCTTCTCATTTCCAGGAAAAAAACAAAGAAAGTCCAGTTGCCTCTTGAAAAAGCATCTTTGGGAAAGCCATGAGAATCTCCATAGACACCTCCAAGCCTTTAATGCAGTTTTAGCAGCATCTCTGAAGCATCTCTTTCCTTCCAGCTTTGAGGGGAAAAAAACAATAAAAAAAACAACATCTCCCCCATTTTATGCCACGCACACTCGCTCATTATTTTTGCAATGTAAAACACAAAGGAATCAATATTTTTTTTTTTTGTCGTTGTGCCTGCTCACCCCCTACCCTGTGCTCCCCCCCCCCTCGGTGCCATAATCTTGGCTGTCATTTGAGTTTTTAATTGTGTTGTTTTCTCTGGTGTGCAGAAGTAAATCTTATCTGTTTGGGATTAAAATTCAATGAAGGTCAAGGCGGTTGCAAAATTTACCAGCCAGCCGCAATTAATGTTTGTTTTGCCTTTGATAAATTGGAACACTTCCCTTCTCTAGAAGTGGAGTGGGTTTCAGAAGCTGTAATTCTTCCATTAACTCAATGATTTCCCTAGCATGATAAAGCCACCTGTCAACTTCTCCAGTTTGTCATCTGTCATTTCAAGGTCCTGGACATATGTCTGATATGTTTTATGATGATTATTTGGGCTCCTTGTGTCAAAACATTGAAAGCCACCAATTAGTCTTTCCATACAAAGTGCTGGATTAAACAAAAATGTGTCATTCAATTGCCTTGCTGCTTCCCTATCCCCCCACCTGCTTAATTACACTTTCCTTCATTATAAATACCCATGAAGGGTTTGGTGTGTTTGTTTACGATATTTCTTCCATCACTTCTGAGACAAAAGTAGCATCCCTTAAGAATTGTTTGCTGATGTTGCCAATCAGACAGGTGAGTTAATTCCAGAACTGTTATTTGAACTCTATTGCATTTCTCTTCATACAGAGAGAGAGAGAGAGAGAGAGAGAGAGAGAGAGAGAGAGAGAGAGAGAGAGAGAGAGAGAGAGAGAGAGAGAGAGAGAGAGAGAAAGAGAGAAAGAGAAAGAGAAAGAGAGAAAGAGAAAGAGAAAGAGAGAAAGAGGAGAAAGAGAGAAAGAGAGAAAGAGAGAGGAGAGAGAGAGAGAGGGAGAGAGAGAGAGAGAGAAAAAGGGGGAGGGGGGAAGGAGGAAGGAAGGAAAATGAAAGAGAAGACATCTTCAGAGAGAGAGAGAGGAGAGAGAGAGAAAGAGAGAGAGAGAGAAAGGGGGAGGGGGAAGAAGGAAGGAAAATGAAAGAGATCTTCATACAGAGAGAGAGAGAGGGAGGGAGGGAGAGGGAGAGGGGGAGAGAGAGAGAGAAAGAGAGGAGAGAGAGAGAGGGAGAGAGAGAGGAGAGAGAGAAAGAGAGAGAGAGAGAAAGGGGGAGGGGAAAGAAGGAAGGAAGGAAAATGAAAGAGAAGACATCTTCATACAGAGAGAGAGAGAGAGAGAGAGGGAGGAAGGGAGAGAGAGAAAGAGAGGAGAGAGAGAGAGGGAGAGGGAGAGAGAGAGGAGAGAGAGAGAAAGAGAGAGAGAGGGGGGGGGAGAGGGAGGGAGGGATATGAACCCTTCTGATTAATTTAGCACCAAAGACAGCTCCCATAAGTATCTACGATTTCCAAAAAGCTGGAATTCATATCTTTGTTTGCAGGTGAGTTTATGTTTCAGCAAGGTTTCCTTCCATTCCAACGCTGAACTAGTTAGCCATGTTTTCCTTCCCAGTGGAAAAGATTTTTAAGTCTCCCCAAAAGAAGGAGAAATATGATATGAAAAGTGGAGGAACAGGATCAGAACGAGATGGTGGAAGTTTTGTGATTTCAGACTTGCAAAATTCTGTTCATGCTGCCTCGCAATGAAGTAGAATTAGTTCTTCTGTCCTGTTTCCTGTCTGGTCTACCTAAGAAGGGTGACACTTTCAGAGCAAACAGCGAAAATGGCTAAGAAGCTGACACTTGTGTTCCTGGAGCAATCAGACGTTGGATAGTATCAACAATTTTGTAAGTGTGTCTAGAACTGACTCTACTGAATGCAGGGTGGCAGCAATAAACTCTTCAGTTCACATCTTATGGTGTCTACAAGACATTGAACCATAAACGTTCACCCCATTTTTCATCCGCCACTTCTCTCTGTCTCCTGTAGGCCACCCTGAGCTGCTTTTGACATGAGGAATTTGATCACGCATTATGTAAAGCTTAAAATTAATCTGAAGTCGAGTTTCTTGGCAGACGAACTCAATTCCAATCAAAAGGAACGTCCTCAAATCCCTATGGTGCAGCACTTCAGAAAGAGCTTAACCAACACCTTCAAAGGGAAGCAAATTGACGCTCTTGTCGAAACAAGTTCTTCTTTTAATCGTGCCAAATTAAGTCTTCGTTTTTCTATAGCTTTGTGCTGCCCCGCAAAACAGGCTTTTGTATCACAAAAAAGATCTTGAGAGTTTGGGGGAAAAAAATCAGAGAAGAGCAACTACTAAGATGATCCAAGGCCTGGAGACTAAAACATATGAAGAACGACTGCAGGACTTGGGTTTGGCTAGTCTAAAGAAAAGAAGAATGAGGGGAGACATGATAGCAGTGTTCCAGTATTTGAGGGGCTGCCACAAAGAAGAGGGGGTCACGTTATTCTCCAAGGCATCAGAGGGAAGGACGAGAAACAATGGTTGGAAACAGATCAAAGAGAGAAGCAACCTGGAGATAAGGAGAAATGTTCTGACAGAGAGAACAATCAACCAATGGAACAGAAGTTCCTGACAGTGAGGATAATTAACCAGTGGAATAGCTTGCCTCCAGAAATCGTGGGCGCTTCATCACTGGAGATTTTTAAGAAGAGGCTAGATAGTCACTTGTCTGAGATGGTATAGTTTCTCCTGCTTAAGTTGAAGACCTCCAAGGTCCCTTCCAGCTCTATTCTATTCTGTTCTATTCTGTTCTGTTCTGTTCTGTTCTGTTCTGTTCTACTCTACTCTACTCTACTCTACTCTACTCTACTACTCTACTCTACTCTACATTCTATTCTGTTCTGTTCTGTTCTGTTCTGTTCTGTTCTGTTCTGTTCTACTCTACTCTACTCTACTCTACTACTCTACTCTACTCTACATTCTATTCTGTTCTGTTCTGTTCTGTTCTGTTCTGTTCTGTTCTGTTCTGTTCTATTCTATTCTATTCTATTCTATTCTATTCTATTCTATTCTATTCTATTCTATTCTATTCTATTCTATTCTATTCTCCATCTTCCCTACCTTAAGAGGTCCTTCCTGAGGTCTCCCCTTGGGATCAAATGGAAATTCAGAAAGGTATAAATAACTAGAGAGACAGTTCTACAATGTAAAACAGCTCACTCACAAACTCCAGCCTTTCAAAACTTATCGAAGTAAAGGAACCCCTTAGCCCAGACATCAAAATTCTCCCAATGTGTCCTTTGGTTTTTAAAATCAAAACTTTAAAAAATGTTCAGCACATCACAAATGTAATCCATCTGGGCCACTGCCTGTACCGAAGAACAGATCACCGCAATGTCAAATTATGAATTCTAGAATCAAAGCAGGCCATACACCCATACACGACAAAATCCTCACAGAAAAACCTTCATCAATCACAACCCCTTCTTAATCAACAAGACCTCCAATCCTAGTTGTAACTATGAAAGTCCGTAGAGTTTGCAAATACAAATGGCAGACTGTTCTTTGTTACCCATTTACCATCCTGGGTGGGATGGTAGTGTAGAAAAATCATCCAAAGGTTCTTTCCAAAAGGCAACGGGATATGCTTGGGTTTTTCTTGAAAACATTTCCTTGAAAATGTTTTGCTTCTCATCCAAGAAGCTTCACTTCAGAACTGGAGGAAAAGCAATAGGTCTTCAAGGAAAAACAAAGAAAGTCCAGTTGTCTTTTGAAAAACACCTTTGGGACCTGGATGAGTGACAATCTCACAAATGATGAAGGCAAATATACACGTCTCAGGATAATGTCTCAGGATCCAATCTGGATTGGTCACTGGGACCAGCTTTTGGACTTCTCCTGGAGCCCATCTTCAGGGAACGTTTCTCTGACAGAGTGTGTGTTGCTCTACGTGTGGTATTTTTTGTAGTGCCCGTTGTAAGCGATCAAGACTCTCCATAGATGAATGTAGAAGAAGCCACTCACCATGACAGACACGTGTAGAATGTGCATCTGTTCATCCACAATCTCCGAAGGTTCTTGCAGGCTCGGTGGTGTGGCCCGGGAAAGTTGTTCAGCGCTGCTCATGGACACATGGAAGTAGAGGGTGCCGTTTTCCAACCACTGCTGTTTCCAATGCACCAGAGAAAGATCCGACACCGTTCCGGACATCTCTGCCAAAAGGAGAAATAGAACTTAGTATGCTAAAAGTGTTCATCTTACTGCCAATCTTCACCATTCTGATCTGTAATTGTATTTTAAGCTGGCCTGGTTGCGTTTGCCATTCCTTTCTTATCTCTTCCATATTGTTTGTCTATATCAGGGGTCTTCAAACTTGGCCCTTTTATGACTTGTGGACAAAAGGACTTGGCCCTTTTGTGACTTGTGGCACGCTGGCTGAGGAATTCTGGGGTTGAAAGTCCACAAGTCATAAAAGGGCCAAGTTTGAAGACCCCTTCTCTACATGGTCCCTTACCCTTGGAGAAAGGACCTGCTCTATTTTAACCACGTCACGGTTGTCGCAAAGATGCTATTTGAAGAGGCAGCCAGACTTTCTCTGCCTTTTCCTTCAAGACGTTTCGCTTCTCATCCAAGAAGCTTCTTCAGAACCGAAGAAGCTTCTTGGATGAGAAGTGAAACGCCTTCCAGGAAAAACCAAGGAAGTCCAGTTGTCTTTTGAAAAGACTTATGTGCCGATGTGTTAGAAAAATGCTAACCAATTATAATCAATTCAATAACTGGCATTACTAATATTGTCCCATCTCCAATACAGCAGCAAAGACTTAGATAGGCAGAAGACAAAAAACGTGAAAGAGAAATGGGAAGTTCTCTTCTTGGCTAATTGTGACTCTCATTGGCCAGTTTGGGGAATAATGAAAAATCGTTCCAGTTCAATGACCAAAGCTTAACGCCCACCCTCTTTGCTTCTACAAGAACAGAGGTTTGTTTTGCTTCTCATTAGCCAGAGGATCCTTTGATACCTAAACAAAAGGGACAATTACTTCTTTAAACCCTACTGAATGAAAATCCATCGGAGGTCCACGCATCCCTCTTACGACTCAATCGAGCAAAAAGGAAGGAACACAATTTTAAAACAAAGCAAATCTTTCTTTCTTGGATGTTTCTCTATCACCATTGATTTCTGATAAGTTGGCAAATCTTAATGAGTTGTTCCAATTCTACATTAATTATATTAACGACATAATCCTGCCTGACTTATCGACCACTGGAGATTAAGCAGACCGAAGAAGGAAGGATACCCAAGGGATACGGGCAAAACACAGTTTCTCCTTCCAGAGGGAGCATCTACCTATTTTAAAAACAGTCACTCAGACCATCCCAAAAGTGTTTTTCCGAAAGGCAACTTGACTTTCTTGTGCTTTTTTTTTTCCTTTTTCCTTTCTTGTTTTCTTTTTCCCTTTCTTTTCTTTCTCATCCATGAAGCTTCTTCAGTTCTGACGGAATATAAATCCTTATATTTCCCCGCCGTTCAGCAAGAAATGAAGAAGCCTCTTGGACGAAAAGTGACATATCTTCAAGGAAAGAAAAATCAAAAAAATCAAATTGCCTTTAATAATAATAATAATAATAATAATAATAATAATAATAATAATAACAACAATAATAATAGAAGAAAAGCATCTTTGGAACAACCATGATTGGGATGGCTGAGCATCTCCATAGACATCAAGTCAAATGTTTGGGGGGAAAAAATAGAGCTACATTCCATCGAGCGCCTCCCTTGTAAAACCAGATTGCAACGCCTCGGTCTCTTCAGCCTTGAAAGACGGCGTTTAAGGGGTGACTTGATCAAAGTGTATAAAATCATGCATGGGATAGAAAAGGTGGATAGAGAAAAATTCTTTTCTCTATCACACAATACCAGGACAAGGGGGCACTCCCTAAAGCTCATAGCTAAGAAAGTGAGGACAAATAAAGGGAAATATTTCTTCACCCAGAGGGTTGTTGGTTTATGGAATTCACTTCCAGAAGGGGTCGTGACAGCTGTCAGCCTTGACAGCTTCAAGGCAGGGTTAGATAGATTCATGGAGGTCAAGTGTATCGGTGGTTATTAAAACGGATGTCCATGTGCCGCCTCTATGTTGGTTGAGGCAGGCAGGATTCCTTTGAGTACCATTTGTTGGGGGTCAAGGGAAAGGGAGGCTTTTGCCTTCTCTTTCTGCTCAAGATCCCCATGTACAATTGGTGGGCCACTGTGTGACACAGAATGCTGGACTCGATGGGCTTTGGCCTGATTCAGCATGGCTCTTCTTATGTTCTTATGTTCTTATGTGGTTTACAACAGAAGCCGTTGGGAAAACCACAGAAAGAAGAAGGCAATTTTAAGTGGTCCCACACTGAAACAATTCTGCTTTGGTCTGGATCCCACATGTCCCTTTGCCCCCAAAGCAGGCTCCCAACCCCCTTTTCACGTACAGAAATATTCCTACCCATGCTACATTAGCTCCAATCCTCTCTTTTGCATATATATATATATTTTAAATTACTTTTCTTAAGCTGTTGGAACAGAAACCAACCTAGAAAATGCTTGCCCAAGGTTTTAACGTTTTTTTTTCTCCCCTCCTTTTCCAGTCAGGATTCAGAACTGTCTCCCTCACACTCTACTTTGGGATTGAAAAGCAAGACCTTGTTTTTGTTCTTGAGGGGGAAAAATAATAACAAGATTAAAATAGTCCAGTGTATTCCCTTCCTTGGCACAGTGTCTAATTATTTTATTGATGTCTCCAAGAGAGAAGCTTTATAATTAGAATCCCCAAGGAGGACACTTGGCAGACCTGGACCCTGTTCCTATCTCTTGCAGCAAAGAAGACATGTGTGTATGTGTGAATACAAGATGACGTGCTTTGTGACCATGGTTTAGCGGGATTCTTGTTTCCAATGCAGCGTCTGTGAGGTAAATGGTGATAAACGAACATTAAGTATTAATCCCGGTGGCGAACACCAGTGTAAATTAGATAAGACTCGCCAGAGGTACACAGAGAAGCAAAAACCAATTCTGGGTGCTCCCAGAATTAATTCTGTTAATTAATTAATTAAGTGACTGGAAGAGCTTGCCTCTCAGAATTGGGAGTGCTCCGTCACTGGAGGTTTTCAAAAACAGACTCAGCCACCATTTAACCAGGATGGCGTAAAAGGTCTCCTGCCTTGAGCAGGATGTTAAACTCGGAGACCTCCTTGTCCCTTCCAGCCTTAGGACTCTATGATTCTGTAAATCACTGTAAATCAGGGTCTTCCCAAGCCATTAAGACACTAGCCAAGTTTCCCCTGAGTCAGAAAGAAAGCTAAAATTAAAACCCTCTTAGGAGACATAGTTAAAGACTATTTTCGGTCTACTGCAATAGAGAAAGCTTTGTGTACCCATTGCTAAAAGACTCATCTTCAGAGTAAGATCCACAAGCCTTCGACTGACTCAGCCTGAATATAGAAATTAAGTGTCTGAACAGTCCAGATTTACAGCTATGCCTGCCGGAAGTCTGACAGCATGAACGAAACTCCCACAGCAAGGGAAAGTGTACTCATGTTTTTCCATAATGTTACACCATTGTTTACTAACCAGCATGCCACAATACTTAGCCAGATTCCCCCCTTACTTGTTCAGCAACATGCAGAGCTTTGAATCAAATCAAAGGAAAAGTCCCTATTTTTTTGCCTGACCCATCTCTTGGTTTCCCACGTCCAAACCAAAGCAGGAATCTGGAGTCAGCTTTCTGACCTTGGCTTCTGAACCAGCCATGTTAGGTTAAGAGGTTGAATTCACAGATGACATTAAACCATAATCATTTTATTGGGCTTGGCGCTATGTGCACGCAGCCATCCTGGTTTGCAAATTACGGTTTATGATTTACCTACTGTGCAGAAGGCAGCCAATTGTCTGTTAAATAAATCAAAGCTTATTACGAGGTGGGAAGCTAGTAAATTTTCCTCCCAGTAAATTTTGGGTAGTTTGTGGCACGAGTGACCAAAACAAGCAAGGATTTTTATTTGATCTCTGCTAACTGTTCTATTCGTGCATTCATCTGAACCTTTTTATTTCCTTTGTTTGCTCTGAATGTTAAAAAGAAAAAAAAAGATTAATTGGACATGCATCACCCTCTAGAGTCTTCTTTAAAAAAGAAAAAAAAAAGAATTTCCCTATATTATGGAGCCTGAAAAAAAACAAAGGGTAGGTCAGGTATAAATTCTGTTATCTCTTTTTTGTACCAAGAAGGTATACAAAGTAAACCTAATTAAGATCTGTTTGATTTATGTCTTTAAGATGTATTCAGGAACTGTCAGAGATGATCTGAGAAATAGGCTGTGCATGGCATGAGATCCCATTTATCCTTAAAACTAAGATCATTCCTTAGCTTGTTTCCAAAGGAGAGCTTTCCAAAAAGAAATTGAGCCAACTGCTGTTCCTCTGAAAAATACTATTGAGTTGGGCAGTTGGCAAAAAAAAATAAGGTTTTTTTTCCCCTCCAAATGTTTATGTTGGCAAACTGTGAACCAATTACCCTTCATTTGTGCTAGTAAGAAAATGGCATACTACAATCTTCAAACAGGCCAGGATTATATTGACAATATTTACAACTGAAAGATTTCCCAACCCTACAGTATTATTCTAATCCATCTTTCCAACAAAGTAAAATGGAGCTCCTGTTGGCCTCTAGAACATCCAAACGGTCAACAGATATGGAGGTGCTATCTCCATTTTTTTTTTAAATAATAATTCTGGCTTATCACCCCTAAATATTGACATCTAACCCCAAAGTCACCTTCAGTGCCTTTTCATTGCCTCCTTGCTGTGGCCTGAGCAAAGACTTATTGATTTCCTGCTCCACGCAGCCTACCAATCACAATCCACTTCCATGACTTCCTCCTGACTTGTTTAGATTGTAATTCAGCTTCAAGTACATTACTTTTATTTATAATACCGATGTTTCAGCAGGGTTGCTGGAAGCCTTCAACAATTATTTACAGGGCTCTTTTGATTTTCAATTTCCAAACCATACAATCCCATTTTTTATTCATCTGCAGAGGTTTCCATTGACCAGGGACTATTAAACAAAATAACAGCCTAGCAGAAAATCTGGGGAGAAATTCAAACATTAAAAGGCAGAGCTGTGCCATATAACTTCTTCTGGATGTCTTTTTTTTTTCTCCAAAGGTGAATAGAAATACATTTGTTTCTCATTTTGCTTCTCCCTTTTCTCTCTCTCTCTCTCTCTCTTTTTAAATATGGGATAGGGGATAGAATCAAGATCACGTGAAGTGATAGAACCGCTTTATAACGCCTTGGTAAGACCACCCTTACTGGCATCCAGTTTGGGTCGCCATGATGTAAAACAGATGTTGAGACTCTAGAAAGAGTACAGAGAAGAGCAACACAAATAATTAGGGGACTGGAGGCTGAAACATATAAGGAATGGTTGCTGGAATTGGGCATGTCTAGTCTAACGAAGAGAAGGACGAGGGGGGACATGATAGCAGTGTTCCAATATCTCAGGGGTTGCCACAAATAAGAGGGAAGCAAGCCATTCTCCAAAGCACCTAAAGGCAGAACAAGAAGCAATGGATGGAAAGTAATCAAGGAGAGAATCAATCTAAATCTAAGGAGAAATTTCCTGACATTGAAAACAATGAATCAGTGGAACAACTTGCCTCCAGAGTTTGTGAAGGCTCCAACACTGGAAGTCTTTAAGAAGAGACTGGACAGCCATTTGTCTGAAATGGTATAGGTTTTCCTGCCTGAACAGGGGGTTGGACTAGAAGACCTCTAAAGTCCCTTCCAACTTTGTTATTCTATGGCTGAGCTACAAAACACTTGAATTTTCATTTAAGGAGTTATGAGATGAGTTCAGAATCACTGACCAGGAACCACACAATCCATCTATATCAAGTTTATCATCTCCCTGGCTTCCTTAAGGCATTGAATTAAAAAGAGCACCACATCTTATGTCAGGAATGAATGGCCCCCCTCCAAAAATACAAAACAAAACATAACAAAAAGGAGAAAACCTGTGGGAACTTGAAAGACACCCCCGCCTTTTTTTTTTTTTTTGCACTGCATTAGTCAAAACCAAAGTCCCAGTCTCACCGCTGTCAGGAATGGCTTGTATGTGTTTCAGCATGAAAGGGCCGCAAAAACTGAAATATGTTGTTTTTCAAGAAAGGGAAGGGGGAAAGTATTCCTGGGGGACTATTTGACAAGGGTGGAAGAAGAGAAATGGACCGCAGTGGGAACCGATACATGCATTTGCTTTTAAGGTCTGGACTCATTTCCGTGCCATTTGGAGCCAACAAATGCAT
>JARGCV010000852.1:122500-125000 GCA_034064705.1 Bothrops alternatus
GAAGGCAGAGGGTTTCAAGAGAAGCAACTGGAGCAAACCCAGACAAAGGTGATGGTCGTTTTTGCTAAAATGCAAGGAAAGCATAGCTGAAGGAAGAGAGAAGTGGGAGGCTCTGCTAAAAAGCTAGAGATGTTTGCCTGGAGAAACAAGCAAAGGGGGAAAAAAAGAAAGCTATTAGTAAAATATGTGTGAATTTTTGGACACGAGAAGGAAGTAGATAACAGTGATCTGGAAAGTGGTTACAACAAAAGATATACGGAATTTCTTCCTTCTTCATTAATTTTCGCAAAAGACATATAGTTGCTTCACAAGTACTGTATATTTTTTCTATGGGCTCAGAGGGCTCAATAAGTTAAATGTGTAAATACTGGAAGACTTTCTCAATAAGTGTGTTCCAGTAATAATTGTACTGAAATTGGGTTGATGTTATGATGACAACGATGTTATCGGATGTTCTTGCTTTGACACCAGATGGAAATGCACCCATTTTTCTCTATGCTTTTAGAGTTCATTGATGCTGGGAGGGGGAATGTGGATGAAAGTCCAGCTAGTTATAACAATAACAACTCAGCCGTGGGAACCCAAGGACATTGGGCCCAGAGTTGATAAGAGTTTTGATGGGCTGGAGAGCAGGGGAAGAAAGCCCAGTGCTTCAAGCTAATTGGGGAATGTGATTTATGACTGTTAATTGGAGGAGAGAATTGTACTTTACTACTTTGTGCCAAGGGGAGGGGAATTCAGTTTTTGACTATAACTATGTAGTGCTGATACTTTGTTTCTCGAATAAAAGATTCTTTAAGATAAACAGTGCCTCGAAGTTCTTTTGAAGAGTTTCATCTGTCGGAACCATGACATAGAAGGAAGGATGTATCAATGCCCACTCAATAGGTGCACAATCTCCACTCAATAGGTAGACCAGAATAGATTGTCACCTAAAGGGTGAGATTTTCAACAGTTCAATTCTACAAATGCCCCCAGCTACAAATGGCTGGGTTCACCTCTCTAAGTAATGGGGCTTTGGTTTCAGAACCCTGGATAGCAATCATACAGAAATGATATTTCTCCAGAATTACTTCATAGCATCGGACGAGATAATATAGCTAAGCCGGGATAATCTTGATAGGGTCATAGGGATCCCACTTCAAGGGTGGTAATTGTTTAAGAGACACTTTTTTCCTTCCCAGTTTGAGAACTAGGGGCATAATGGTTGGCAACAAAGCAGCAAAGATGATTAGGGGACTGGAGGCTAAAACATATGAAGAACGGTTGTGGGACTTGGGTATGTCTAGTTTAATGGGGGGGAAACTAGGGGTGATATGATAGCAGTCTTCCAATATCTAAGGGGCTGCCACAAAGAAGAGGGGGTCAACCTCTCCAAAGCATCTGAGGACAGGAGAAGAAGTGATGGATGGAAACTAATCAAGGAGAGGAGCAACCTAGAACTAAGGAGAATTTTTCTTAGAATAATTAACCAATGGAACAGCTTGCCTCCAGAAATTGTGGGTGCTCCAACACTGGAAGTTTTTAAGAAGAGACTGGACAGCCCTTTGTCTGAAATGGTATAGGGTTTCCTGCCTGAGCAGGGGGTTGGACTAGATGACCTCCAAGATCCCTTCTGACTCTGTTATTCTGGCTGGAGAATGCTCCATGGTTCCCTCTCTGTCCTCCAGAAGTCTATTGTCTGATTCAACGGCATCTCTAAGAAATGAGATTGGGATGTGAGGCTAAGCCAGAAGAAATAAGGACCAGGTTGAGCAATACTCTGGAATCAAAGAAAGTCTCTGTTGCAAAGAATTCTTAATCCTAAACTATAACAGAGGCAGGAGAGAGAGAAAAAATGGAGAATTTCTGCCTGAAACATCTTTCCATTTGAGGAAAAGAATGTAACAGACCAATTTCATTTGTATGACACAGGCAGATGCAAGATCTTGCAGAGCAGTTAGCTGTTCTTGCACATAATGGGGGAAAAAAAACAACATTATGTGTTGAAACAGCTTATAATGTCCTAGTAGGCACATAATATTAAATAATAATGAGAAGGTTCACACATCCCACGCTGAGTAAAAAAACAACAACAATGACTAGTAGGCAAAAATGTTGAAACTCAAATTGTTTCAAGGGCAAAACAAGTCCAGGTTAGTTTGGACAGCGTCAGTACAGCCTGTTTCTGAATGTGAAACAGCTTTTTCAAGCTCGAGATATTTCGAAGTTGAAATACTTTGCATAGCCTTATCGTGAAGTCGCCTCAAAATGAGACGGAGGGTAAAAAAAAAATCTTATAAATAAAATAAAGCATGTTATGGTTTAAGGCAGCAGGAAAATCCAGGCTTTTGGAGGAGGAGGAGGAGAAGGAGGAGGAGGAGGAGGAGGAGGAGGAGGAGGGAAGAAGGAAGGAAATAGGTAGCATTTTCAATGCTAGAAGAGAGTGGTGGAGAGGAGGAGGAAGGAGGGAGGGGAGAGGGAGGGAGGAAAGAAGGAAGGAAGGAAAGAAAGAAGGAAG
>JARGCV010000852.1:130000-228879 GCA_034064705.1 Bothrops alternatus
AGGCAAAGGAGCCAAATCGTGATGGTAAATATCCAGGAATGAGCATGTTGCAGTCATGAATTTTATTTTATAAAATTTAAAAAAGAGCCAGAATGTGACAGCCAGACTTTTAAAAAAAATTGGGAGAGGATTATGCAGGAAAAGAGAAATGAAATGACTTATCGTAGATCAATACAAGAAACAAAATGTTATTTTTTTTTTCATGTTTTCCTAACAGTTTTGTTGCTGGGAACACAATCCTGCCAGGAGGACGAGGAGGAGGAGGAGCAGAAGGAGGAGAAGGAGAAGGAGAAGGAAGAGGAGGAGGAGGATAAAGAGGAGGAGGAGGAGGAGGAGGAGGAAGAGGAAGAGGAAGAGGAAGAGGAGGAGGAGAAGCAGGAGGAGGAGAAGGAGAAGCAGGAGGAGGAGGAGGAGCAGAAGGAGAAGGACTGTAGAGTCCTTGGTGTTCTCTGAGCTTGATTGTTTTCTTGCAGATGTTTCATGACCCAACTAGGGAACATCATCTGTGCTAGAAGGGAGTGGGGTTTAACGAGAGAGGTGGAGGAGGAGGAGGAGGAAGAAGAGGATCCTAGCACAGCATAGCTTACCCAGTTCTACATTGACTGGCAGCTGCTACATCCTGAAAACACAATTTTGATGTTTAGTGACCCCATAACTCAAAGCACCAGAAGCAAAAGATCAGCAATAAAGACCATCTATTGCTCCCTGTCTGCAAACTCACTGCTGAAGCCAATTGCTTTCAACAGATCTGCTGCAAGTATGACAAAATATGCCACCGGCACAATAATGAATAGACACAGTCTCAGAAGTGGCCTCCTGTCGCAAATTCCACTCCCCCCTGAATGCTGAAATGCAAGTTTGGGGGGTGGGGGTGGGGGAAGGGAACCTGGAAAGAGTCTCATTTGAGATTAATGGCAGAAAATTTGGGCTCAGTCAAGTTCGTAGTTTGAGGACAAGTGATGGGAGGTTGTGACTGTGGCTCACTGCATCTTTCATCTTGGTCCTTCTTCTCCTTTAAGGATGCTTTCTTGTGTTTTTTAACCCTAAACCTAATCGTACACATGGGGAGAGAGAAATATATCAAGAAAGGTGTATATAAACAAGATGTCGAGATTCTGGAAAGTGTGCGGAGAAGAGCAACAAAGATGATTAGAGGGGCTAAAACATATGAAGAACGGTTGCAGGAATTGGATAGGTCTAGTCTAGTGAAGAGAAGGACCAGGGGGGACATGATAGCTGTCTTCCAATATCTCAGGGGCTGCCCCAAAGAAGAGGGAGTCAAGCTGTTCTCCAAAGCCCCAGAAGGCAGGATAAGAAGCAAAGATGGAAACCCGTCAAGGAGAGAAGCAACCTAGAACTAAAAAAAAAAATAAAAAAAAATCTGACATTTAAAACAATTAAACAATGGAACAACCTGTCTCCAGAAGTTGTGAATGCTCCAACCCTGGAAGTTTTTAAGAAGAAACTGAACAACCATTTGTCTGAAATGGCATAGGGTTTCCTGCCTGAGCAGGGGGTTGGACTAGATGACCTCCAAGGTCCTTTCCAACTCTGTTATTCTGTTAAATGCAAGAGTCCATAAAGCAAGAGAACTCGTCTGCCTCCTGGTGTATTTGAATTTCAGAACAAAACATATCTGCTCAATCATGCAGGTTGATCTCCTAAAAATCACGGTTTCCAGGAGTGTAACCATCCTACCCCAGACTTTTGAATGATATTAAGCATGTCTGCTCACAGGCAGAGTAAAATCCCCAAAGAAATATTAGATTCCTGGAGGAAGCTCCAGAACGAGACAGCAGAAGCATCAGGAAGGCGAGCTAGCCGGGAGGTTGGACGAGATAACCTCCAAGGTCCCTTCCAACTTTATTATTAATATTATTAACTAGCAAAGTCTTAACAAGAAGCGTAAAAGCTGAGGAGCCGCTGAGTTGTGTTCCTACGCTGATCTTCTTCCGTTGCGTAGCTACCGACGTTCCTTTAGACCACAGATTCTTCTCCTCCAATCTAATTTTTCAGAAAAAGGAAACCGGGATCTCGAGGTGAAGAATAGGGAGAGGAAGCGGAGCCACAAAGCACGGGAATGTTACTGAGAAAAAAAATAATAATTTTAGAAAATACAGCCACCCAGCGAGCAGGCCAGCAAAAAGAGACTGTTCTTAGCATAGCCAAACCAGTATCATTATTACTAACACAGCTGTTCAGAGGTCTGTTTCCATAACTCAGGCAAACAGCCCCAGAAATATCCAAAACAAACAACAGAGAAATACAAAACACCAGGTTAGCAGAAAAAAGCAGCCATACGTAAGTTATTCTGCCAACAAATAAGAAAAATATCAGGCAGTTTAGCGGATTTTTTCACTCCCTAATCGTCACCGCAAATGTTTCCTTCCCCGGAGGCGAGCTTTGCACAAATTTTTAACCTATGCACGTTGACAATAAGTCCACCTTTGCAAAGATGAACGCAGAAGGATGCAGTTGAATTCATTCTACAAGGAGCAGAGGGTGACTTTAGAAAAGCATTCTTAAAAGATAGACCTGACATCTAGCCATAAAGTTATGGTGGGCATCCGTCTCCATTTCCCCCCTCTTAAAATCTGCTTTCCAGGCAGGTTGCTGGGGATCACGCGCCAGAGGTCAACAGACTTTTTTTTTAGATATGTTCTTTTGCTTCCTTCTGAAGGCTGTCTGCCATCCCTCTTACTGAACAACACAAATCAAAGACATTTTAGTTGTGACACTGGGTCCTGAGGCTGACACTGCTCAGCTAAAAGGGATGTGAAATTTAAGCTTGGAAAAGACCTTGAGATGAATCAGCTTAGAAGACAGAACAGAGTCATTAAGAGTTGTTCAGTCACTAAGTTGTGTCCAACTAGGAAAAAGTGCAAAGAAGAGCAACTAGGATGATTAGAAGAGACTAAAAACATATGAATAACTACAAAGTAAGTAGTATAACTTGAATAACTTTGAATAACTACAAATTAAGTAGTTAGGGTTTTAGTATGGGATTTTAATTTGGTTTTTAGCACAGCCTAGGTTATTTAATTCTGTTTTAAATATTTATTATTGTTATGTTTTAAATTTGGCTGTAAACCGCCCCGAGTCCTACGGGAGAGGGGCGGTATAAAAGTTTACAAATAAATAAATAAATAAAGGACGGTTGCAGGACTTGGGTATGGCCAGTCTAGAGAAAAGAAGGACTAAGGGGGACATGACAGCAGTTGTCCAGTATTTGAGGGGCTGCCACAAAGAGGAGGGGGTCAATTTATCCTCCAAAGCACCAGAGCGCAGGATGAGAAACAACGGATGGAAACTAATCCAAGAGAGAGAAGCAATTTGGAATTCAAGAGAAACTTCCTAACAGTGAGGACAATTAACTAGTGGAATAGCTTGCCTCCAGAAATCGCAGGCGCTCCATCACTAGAGTTTTTAAGAAGAGATTGGACAGCCACTTGTCTGAAATGGTATATAGGGTCTCCTTCTTAAGCAGGGGGCTGGACTAGAAGACCTCCAAGGTCCCTTCCAGCTCTATTCTGATTCTGATTCTGACTCTTTCCTTGACCCCATGTGGCCCAAAAAGTCATTGTAAAATGGGGCAAAAAATGGAGTGGAGTGGAGTGGAAGAGAAGAGAAGAGAAGGGAAGGGAAGGGAAGGGAAGGGAAGGGAAGGGAAGGGAAGGAAAGAGAGGAGAGGAGCGGAAGAGAAGAGAAGAGAGCGGAAGAGAAGAGAAGAGAAGAGAAGAGAAGAGAAGAGAAGAGAAGAGAAGAGAAGAGAAGAGAAGAGAAGAGAAGAGAAGAGAAGAGAAGAGAAGAGAAGAGAAGAGAAGAGAAGAGTTGGAAGATCATCTAGTCCAACCCCCTGCTCAGGCAGGAAACCCTATCCCATTTCAGACCAATGGTTGTCCAATCTCTTCTTAAAAAAAAACATCTTTAAAAACCTAACAAGTTTCTCCCCTTAGCAACATAAACTCTGGGCTCCATTGTGGTCCTATGTTGAGGACTGCCTGCATCAGCAGATTAAATTGGAGGTTTTCAAAAGGGAACCCAGCCAGTTGTAATTACACTCGGCATTCCAGGCACAGTCAGCTACAAATGGAAAGGAAACTCTGACCGTTTCCAATTGCCTCTTTGCTTGAAACAGTCTCCTTTGCAAAGCTGGAGCAAAGCATTCGGGCTCTAAATATATCCCAGAGAACATCTCTGCCGAACAAAGAGAAAGGACTATTGGTTCACGGGGACAGTTTGTTTTCTCCTCCTTCCTAAATTCTGGCTATCTTTCCAAATTATCAACAGTGTGTGTGCAGAGAGAGCATCTGTAAAGAAATGAAGGGGAAAGCTGTTGGAGAGATAAGGATCTTGCTCCCTAACTCCACTTCTACAATTCTCAGAACATAAATCTGATGCCACGGAGTGAAGTTCTTATCTCCTGCATCGCCCATGCCGATTTGGAGCTGATACTCATGTCAGGCTTGTCACACGAGGAATAGCTGTATCTGCAAAGACTAATACCTAATGTTGTATTTTATGTTATATGATGATTGCCTCTTAATATGATTTTATGCATAATGTTGTTTGCTTTAATATTGAAAAAGCGGACTGAACTTCTAACTCAGGTTATTGAATTTCTACCTCAGGATCTTTTGTTAGGGATTATAAAAGATTGCACTATTATTGAGACGAAGTTAATTCTGAAGCGCGAATGAACAATATGTGATAGACTAGATATAGTAGATAGACCATATACAAGAGCTGTTTTTTCAGGTCTTATGAGGACAGCTTATTATTATGAGCCCAGATCTAAAGTTGATTGCTTTAATATTGGAAAGGTGTACTGAATTTTTACCTCAGGATACTGAATTTCTACCTCAGGATTTTTTGTTAGGGATCATAAAAGATTGCACTACTAATGAGATGAATTTACTTCTTTTTTTTTTTCCACTATAATTCAAATTCTTTTTTTTTTTAAAGTATTTTTTATTAATTTTTTAATTTTAACAAAAAAGAAAAAAGATACTCAAATCAATCATAATATTAAAATAAACAATCATCCATAAATACAACACAACATAGATACACATTTCAATACAACTCAACTGAAAATAATCATAGACCAGCTTTACCAAACATTTAACATTGCTGCTCAGAACCCCCACCACCACATCCCCCCCTTAACCCTAACTTCCCCTCGCTTACCAACTAACTACATACTTCTCCCCCCTTCTCTATCTCCGTCCTACTAATCCACCCATCTATCCCTACCTTTCCCCCTTCTTATCTACTTACATCAGCCCTCACTCCTCCTTTCTCTTTCCATCAGATGTGGTGGCCAGAGGCCACCCAAGCAACCCCTTAATAACAATAATTAACTATTCCACCCCAATTACAGTTGAGAAAACATAAAATATAAAATATAAACTTATAAATCCTCCCTAACCCCCCCCCCGGGACTTCCCAGAGTGAATACAGGGTATAATAAAGGAAAACCCGCTTCATCAAACAAAATTATAATATAATCCTAACAAGAATTTAAAAATATACTACATACAATCTCTACCTTACATTTCTCAATTCTAATACATATCTAATCCCAAACAGTTCACCTTGTTAAGAATAACAAGTTTCATTTATGTATCTAGTCGATCAATCTAAGTCGAACTTTAAAACACTTCAATTCATTAATAGGTTATATAGAGTCACCATAAACACGTAATATCAGTAAACCCTTCAATTCAAAAAGTATATTCTTAATCAATTTAATATATCATCCAATAAACATCCTCTCTTCGTTTAAATCTTCCCTTCAACCTCCTTTCATACCTTTTACTCATAAGCTTAATATTAAAATCAACTCATAAACTTAGATTGCTTTAGTACCTTACATATAATTTGAATTTCACTGAACTTCTAACTCAGGTTATTGAATTTCTACCTCAGGATCTTTTGTTAGGGATTATAAAAGATTGCACTATTATTGAGACGAAGTTAATTCTGAAGCGCGAATGAACAATATGTGATAGACTAGATATAGTAGATAGACCATATACAAGAGCTGTTTTTTCAGGTCTTATGAGGACAGCTTATTATTATGAGCCCAGATCTAAAGTTGATTGCTTTAATATTGGAAAGGCGTACTGAATTTTTACCTCAGGATACTGAATTTCTACCTCAGGATTTTTTGTTAGGGATCATAAAAGATTGCACTACTAATGAGATGAATTTACTTCTAAAGCTCGAATGAACAACAGGTGTTAGACTAGAAACAGTAGATAGACCATATATAAGAGAAACACCAATCAAATAAAATGTATCAGGTGTATAGTTGAGGCTGGACGTGAGGAGTGAGGAATGTTTGCTAAACCAGACGTTTACAAAGACTGATCCTTAGAGTTGTATTACAGGTTATATGATAATTGCTCTATAATATGATCTTATGTTTAATGTTGATGATTTTAATAAAATAAAAATTAAAAAAAAAGAAAAAGAAAATCAGTGGAAGCTAACCCAAGAAAGATGAAGCTTTCTCCCCTTAAAAAAAAATCTCATTTTAATGTATGCTGTTGAATGTGCATCTGAAATGACATTAAGGTGATTCTATAAAAGTGATTTGAGTCTTCCTGGGTCCAGAAAAGAGTCAGAGAAAGGACGGAAAGCTGTCAGTGAAAGCAGCACTATGTTCTACTCACTGCTGGCCACACGTAATTTCTGCAGAACACAGCCGAGTCCTTGTTCCCATGAATATCATGTTAACTCAAATGACCTTTTGTGCAATCTTTTTTTAGCGTTCCACGTTGGAACGCCTAGAAAACACTGTAGGTTTCTGTCTCCGAATTGGTAGCTGAATGTGTTAACGTATTATTGTTTTCAAGCTTACAGTCCAGATCTTGTACAAGCTAAAATGGATACACGCAACCCTTGTTGTACCACTGCAAAATAAACAGTAAGGTCTCATGCAACGCATTTGCGCCTAACATTGTAACTTCATTTTTACTCACACGAGAGTTGGGCTTTTTGGCTTCCATGCCCATAATTATAATCAATCTTTTGTCCACTCTTGCTTGGAGTAAACAGCATTCTCTTTGGGCACTAAACATTCATTATGGAAGAAGCGTGTGCCAATTACTACTCAGCCTAAAGAATCCCAGGGTGTCCGTTTTAACCAAAACAGACAACTAGAACATCCATAGGTTGAGGCCAAAATGTCTCAGTCATTACAAAGCTTTACAAAAAGAATCAAAATCGAAATCAAAATGTTAAGAGTCCACGCTCTGGGTAAAAGCAGCCAACTGGCGTTGCACATCTTTAAAACAGGAAACTGCCAAGATAAAACACATCTCCCACCCACGCCCCCGAAAGGATATGCCAGCAATAATACTAACAGTAGTAGTAATAGTAATTGGAATGGTGAACGCTAATTCTGCAAAAGAATGGAGGCCTTTGAACTCTGGTGCTGGAGAAGACTCCTGCGAGTCCCCTGGACTGCAAGGCGGTCAAAGCGGTCAGTCCTAGAGGAGATCAACCCCGACTGCTCTTTAGAAGGCCAGATCCTGAAGTTGAGACTCAAGGACTTTGGCCACCTAATGAGAAGGAAGGACTCCCTGGAGAAGAGCCTGATGCTGGGAAAGATGGAGGGCAAGAGAAGAAGGGGACGACAGAGAAGGAGGTGGCTGGATGGAGTCACTGAAGCAGGAGGCGTGAGCTTCAATGGACTCCAGAAGATGGCAGAGGACAGGAAGGCCTGGAGGAATGTTGTCGGGATGGGTCAGACATAACTTCGCAACTAACACCAACAGTTCTGCAAGATGGCTGTCTTCCAGTACCTGAGAGGCTGTCACAAAGAAGAGGGGATTGACTTATTCTCTAAGGCACCTCAGGCCAGGACGAGCCATGGATGGAAGCTCCTCAGAAGGAGAACCAACCTGGAACTAAGGAGAAATTCCCTGACAGTGAGAACAATCAATGAGTGGAATGGCTTGCTTCCGGATGTTGTACGTGCTCCATCATTGAATGCTTTCAAAAGGAGACTGGACAACCATTTGCCTGAAATGGAGGGTCTTCTCCAAGATCTCTTCCAATTCTGTTATTCCGTTGTTTCTGTATTTGAGGGACTGCCACAAAGAAGAGGGGGTCAGCCTCCAAAGCACCTAAAGACAGAATAAGAAGCAATGGATGGAAAGTAATCATGGAGAGAAGCAACCTACGAGAAATTTCCTGGCAGGGAGAACAATTAATCAGTGGGACAGCTTGCCTTCAGAGGTTGTGGGTGCTCCATCACTGGAAGTTTTCAAGAAAAGGTTGGGCATGCATTTTTCCAGGATGGTATAATCTCTCCTGCCTTGGGTTGGGATTAGAAGACCTCCAAGGTCCCTTTCAGCTCTATGATCCTAAGATGTTTCACTTGCTGCAGACTAGCAACGGGGTCTTGGCTAGTGAGTAATCCATCGAACAATCCAAGGAACAAATTGCAGATGGATGTTGTAGGACAGACCACAAATGTCAAGATAAACGCTCTTCTTCAGAGCGTCAGCAAAGCTGGAGGGGAGCGCTCATCTCCTCAGATTCTCAATGTACTTAAAACAAACTCAATGCTCTTTGCATTAATGGCCCATGGGTTGGTCTACCTCAACAGATCTCACTTAAAGAAAACATCTCTCTATTCCACATTGCCCTCTTCCACTGCCCGTAAAGCTGTGTTGTGAAACCCACGAGGTGACAATGGAGCCTGGATTGATCTATGGAGTACTTTTAGTCTATTTTTGTTCATTTCGTGCGCCTCTGAAGACAGCATAGAAACATCACGTTGATGCCAAATATACCTGCCCTACTATTGAAAAGGGGGTGAATGAGTAGAACATTAAATCCAAGCCCAAGGTCCTAGAAAGGTCATTATCAGAATAAGAGAGTTGGAAGGGATCTTGGAGGTCTTCTAGTCCAACCCCCTGCTCAACAGGAGACCCTAGATCATTCCGGACAAGTGGCAGTCCAGTCTTTTCTTAAAATCTCCAGAGATGGAGCACCCACCATTTCTGAAGGCAAGCCGTTCCATTGACTGATTGTTCCCACTGTCAAGAAATTTACCGGTAGGTCACTTCTCTCTTTCATTAATGTCCATCCACTGTTTCTTGTAACAATGTGACAGTCACTTCTGAGTTGGAATGAGAAAGGAAAGTTTAATAATAATAATAATAATAATAATAATAATAATAATAATAATAATAATAATAATAATAATAATAATAATAATAATAATAATGTCGGAAGGGACCTTGGAGGTCATCTAGTCCAATCCCCTGCTCAGGCAGGAAACCCTATACCATTTCCGACAAATGGCTGTCCAGTCTCTTCTTGAAAACTTCCAGTGTTGGAGCGTTCACCGCTTCTGGAGGCAGGTTGTTCCACTGGTTAATTGTTCTCACTGTCAGGAAGTTTCTCCTTAGTTCTCTCCTTGATGAGTTTCCATCCGTTGCTTCTTGTCCTGCCTTCAGGTGCTTTGGAGAATAGCTTGACTCCCTCTTCTTTGGGGCAGCCCCTGAGATATTGGAAGACTACTATCATGTCCCCCCTCGTCCTTCTCTTCACTAAACTAGACATACCCAATTCCAGCAGCCGTTTTTTATATGTGTTAGCCTCCAGTCCTCTGATCATCTTTGTTGCTCTTCTCTGTCCTCTTTCTAGAGTCTCAGCATCTTTTTTACATCGTGGTGACCAAAACTGGATGCAGTATTCCAAGTGTGGCCTTACCAAGGCACTGTAAAGTGGTATTAACACTTCATGTGATCTTGATTCTATCCCTCCATTAATGCAGCCTAGCATTGTGTTGGCCTTTTTGGCAGCTGCAGCACACGGCTGGCTCATCTTTAAAGGATTGTTCACTGGGATTCCAAGATCCCTCTCACAGTTACTACTATTGAGCAAGGTGCCACCTATACTATACCTGTACATTTGGTTTTTCTTGCCTAAATGTAGAACCTTGCTTTTTTTCACCATTGAATTTCATTTTGTTAGATAGTGCCCAGTGTTCAAGTCTGTCCAGATCCTTCTGTATCTTAAGCCTTCTTTTCAATTATCAAAGATGCAATGGGTGACCGATCCATAATACCAGCAGGAGTTGTGATCAATATAGAGAATTTGGTTCAACGGAGAAAATGTCTGTTCTGTTGCAATCTTCCACTTTTCATCTGTGGTTAGCCATCCCTATCCTGGTCAGCTTTGAAGAAGGTTCTCAAGACCTTGCATGAATCCATTTGTCCCACCAAGGGTTCAAGTGTGGAACCAACACCCATTTTAGCATCTTGGAGAATTGCTTCTGGTTATCGGGGGGAAAGAATTCTCCGGAAATGAACACAATCCTGATTACGTTTGTTTAATTAAATTCTCACTGGAAACATTATTTTCTTCTATAGTTCGGGAAATACTACACCCTACGGCAGCTTAGAAATATTTTCAAGACATAGATTCAGTTTGTTGCCTTAAAAAAATCTGCCCATTTTGTTTCTCCGCTGGTTTCAAAGGTAATTGGTTCACGTGAGCTTAATTGAAATATTTACATCTAAATGGGATGAAATCATATCCACAAGTAATGGGCTGTCTACGTCAATTTTGCATCTTAGCATCACCTATTTCCAATTTTTTAAGCAATCGGTCTGCACAAAGTCTACACCAGTGATGGCAAAACTTTTAGACACCGAGTGCCCGAACTGCAACCCAAAACCCACTTATTTATCACCGGGTGCCAGGTGGGAGTGGTGCACTGGGTGGGCATGGCTGTGGTGGTCATGGCAGATGGGGTGGGTGTGGCCAAGGTGGGCATGATCACCTTGATGTTGCTCATGGGGAGGGATGCCTGTGGGAGCCGGGCAAGGTTGGGGGAGATCCAGGGGGTCTGTGGCAGGTGGGGCGGTGGGCAAGAGGCTCATCTGCGGGGTGAGGCGAGGCAAGGCGAGGCACGGCGTGGGTGCCATTGTCACACGGCAAGGTGAGGCAGGGGCCGGGGTGGCTTCTGACTGACACCATCAGTCCCCGCACATAGAGGCCAGCGAGCGCAGGGGGGCTGGGATGTATCTGGCCATGTGGGACCTTGGCGAGTTAGCAGGCGGCTAGTTGAAGAGGGACGGTTGCCATCTCCGGGGCATGGTGCGCGTGCCCACAGAGAGGGCTCTGGGTGCCGCCTCTGGTTTGTGTGCCGTAGGTTCACCACCCCTGGTCTACACTGAAGGCACTCAGAGACACAGGCAAGTTTCTGCAACCCCAGTAACCTTTTTATTATGAGCTCTTTCCGAGGAAACCTACAAACTAGCATTTTTTAAATAAAACTATCACAGCTTCATTTGCAAATGCCTAAGCAGGACTAGGAGTGACATGATAGCAGTGTTCCAATATCTCAGGGGCTGCCCCAAAGAAGAGTGAGTCAACTTATTCTCCAAAACTTGGCGGAAATGGCGAAAATATCGGCATATTTGAAAGATCGCGCAAATGAACAATATTTGACTGACTGGAAACAGTGGATAGACTATATACAAGAGAAACACCAATCAAATAAAATGTATCTGGCGTATAGTTGAGGCTCGACATGAAGAGTGAAGAATGTTTACCAAATCAGACGTTTACAAAGACTAATACCTAATGTTGTATTTTATGTTCTATGATGATTGCTTCTTAATATGATCTTATGCTTAATGTTGTTTGCTTTAATATTGAAAAAGCGGATTGAACTTCTACCTCAGGTTATTGAATTTCTACCTCAGGATCTTTTGTTAGGGATTATAAATGACTGCACTATTACTGAGACGAAGTTAATTCTGAAGCGCGAATGAACAATATGTGATAGACTAGATACAGTAGATAGACCATATATAAGAGAAACACCAATCAAATAAAATGTATCAGGTGTATAGTTGAGGCTTGACGTGAGGAGCGAAGAATGTTTACCAAACCAGACGTTTACAAAGACTAATACCTCATGCTGTATTTTCATGTTTTATGAGGACTGCTTCTTAATATGATCCTATGTTTAATGTTGATTGCTTTAATATTGGAAAAGCGTACTGAATTTCTACCTCAGGTTATTGAATTTCTACCTCAGGATCTTTTGCTAGGGATCATAAAAGATTGCACTACTACTGAGATGAATTTACCTCTGAAGCTCGAATGAACAATATGTGATAGACTAGAAACAGTAGTTAGAACATATATAAGAGGAATGTTTACTAAATCAGACGTTTACAAAGACTAATCCATAGTGTTATATTGCAGGTTATATGATGATTGCTTTTTAATACGATCTTATGTTTGATTGTTTCAATAAAAGAATTAAAAAAAAAAAGAAGAAGCCAAGGATGGAAATTAATCAAGGAGAGAACCAACCGAGAACGAAGCAGAAATTTCCTGACCGTGAGAACAATCAATCAGTGGAACGGCTTGCCTCCAGAAGAGGTGGGTGCTCCATTGCTGGAGGTTTTCAAGAAAAGATTGGATAATCAGTTGTCCTCAATGGTATTGCTGCCATTTCCTGCCTGAGCAGGGGGTTGGACTAGAAGACCTCCAAGGTCCCTTTCAACTCTGTTATTCTGCTTTCCTCTCTTCCCTATCTCAGCCGCTAATGCTGCTGCAATTTTATGGGTTCTGCAAAGAATCCTCGGAGGCACATCCAGCATCGCCATGCATCATATGAATAATAAAGTATTTTTATTTGGCAAATAAATATAGACAAGAGAGACAGCGGCAATAAGGACAAAGGTAAATCTTCCAATGAAAGCTTCCCTGGGGTGTGGAGATAAAAGGCAGAGTAATTTAGGGGGCAGTGATAAGTTGGTGGGGAAAAAAAATAAGGAAAAGAGTGGATCGGCTGTTTCTGGCATTCCTGTCAGGACACCAAATTGTCGTCTTGTAGCTCAGAAGACCCCTGCACGGATCACAGCCTTGTTGTGAGGAAGGGTCTTGGGCAACTCAAAAAATAGCAATTGCACTTAGACTTATGTATTTCCCCCCTCCTAGTGCAGCTACCGGTATCTCTGAGCAGTTTACAAAGTCAGCATGCTCCACTCATTTTACCAACCTAGGAAAGATGGTTGGAAGGAAGGAAGGAAGGAAGGAAGGAAGGAAGGAAGGAAGGAAGGAAGGAAGGAGGAGGAGGAGGAGGAGGAGGAGGAGGAGGAGGAGAGATGGAAAAGGTGTGAAATAGGAAAGGAAGGAAGGAAGGTAGATAAGGAAGATGAGGGAAAGAAAGAAGATGAGAGAGAAAAGGAAGGAAGACGAGGGAAAGAAAGAAGATGAGGGAAAAAAGGAAGGAAGGAAGGAGGAAGGAAGGAAGGAAGGAAGGAAGGAAGGAAGGAAGGAAGGAAGGAAGGAAGGAAGGAAGGAAAGACGAGGGAAAGAAAGAAAATGAGGAAGAAAAGGAAGGAAGGGAAGACGAGGAAAAGAATGGATAAGGAAGAAAAGGAGGGAGGGAAGGAAGGAAGGAAGGGAGAGAAGGAAGGAGGAAAGAGAGGGAAGGAAGGAAGACAGAAGGAAGGAAGGAAGACGGAAGGAAGGAAGGAAGGAAGGAAGGAAGGAAGGAAGGAAGGAAGGAAGGAAGGAAGGAAGGAAGGAAGGAAGGAAGGAAGGAGCCCTTTTTGGCTCTTGGGAATTCTAAACTAATTATCACCAAAAGAAGAGAATCTCTGTAGCTCAGAGTCTTTGGTGCTCTTGGAACTGGGCTATTGTCTTGCAGATGTTAAATAACTAGATAACATCATCAAATAGATAACATCATCAATGCTAAAAGGAAGTGAGGAGGAGGAGGAGGAGGATGGAGGAGGAGGTGGTAGTTATTATCCTTGGTACACTATGAGCTTGGTTGTTACCAACACACTGCATCATATTCTGACAGCCATTTGGAAGACGTCTTCTCTGGCTCCCCAAATGTATCCCCCAAAAGCTCTCAAATCCCGTCACGTTCCAGAAGCTGCCTCGCAACCAGCCATCTGAACTCCAGGATGAAAAAGGAGCTGATGCCAGACCTTTGGGCCAGGGCCCAGCGGACGCTTTTCCTTAGCAAACAAATCCAGCTCAAGTTTGCCTCCTTTTTGACACCAGGGGAACTGGCCCCGCCTGAAGTCCTCCTGGGCGGCTGGTTTCCCCGGGGTTGGAAGAGAGAAACCAAGGAGACGCCACGTTTGTGCTTTAAATCCACCACCCCATCAAGGGCCATCTGTGCCTGCACAGGGCATGCTCTCCACTTGGCAGGCTGCTCCTTGCTCAGAGCAAAGAGATACTGTTCACTTGGAGGAAAAGGAGAGGAAGAGGATTAAAATATATATATATCTATATGTCTATGTCTATGTCTGTCTGTCTGTCTGTCTATCTTCCATCCATCTATCTGTCCAACTGTGTATTAATCTATTGATATATTTATCTGACTTGTGTGTGTCCATTGTCTTTCTCTTTTTTATCTGTCTGTCTGTCTATCTTTCTGTCTTTCTGTCTTTCTGTCTATCTATCTATCTATCTATCTATCTATCTATCTATCTATCTATCTATCTATCTATCTATCTATCTATCTATCTATCTCTACCTATCTACCTGTCTACCTGTCCACCTATCTATCTATCTATCTATCTATCTATCTATCTATCTATCTATCTATCTATCTATCTATCTACCTACCTACCTACCTACCTACCTATCTATCTATCTATCTATCTATCTATCTATCTGTCCAACTGTGTATTAATCTATTGATATATTTATCTGACTTGTGTATGTCCATTGTCTTTCCCTTTTTTGTCTGTCTGTCTGTCTGTCTGTCTCTGTCTGTCTGTCTGTCTGTCTCTGTCTGTCTGTCTGTCTGTCTCTCTCTCTCTCTCTCTCTCTCTCTATCTATCTATCTATCTATCTATCTATCTATCTATCTATCTATCTATATGTCTATCTACCATCTATCTGTCCAACTGTGTATCAATCTATTGATATATTTATATGACTTGTGTCTGTCCATTATCTTTATCTATCTATCTATCTATCTATCTATCTATCTATCTATCTATCTATCTATCTATCTATCTACCTATCTATCTATCTATCTATCTATCTATCTATCTATCTATCTATCTATCTATCTATCTATCTATCTCCCTCCCTCCCTCCCTCCAGGAAATCCACAGCTGCAGTGACTTTGGAGTGCTGGCCAGCCCTTGCATCCATGACCGAGCTGAGTCTGAGCAGACCGCCAGGAGCTTACGTCTGCCCCTCAGCAGCACCACTAATTAGAAGCACAAAATGGTGTCCCTCCTCAAGAAAACTCAGTTCGGAGAAACTCCGAGAAAGACTAACAAGGTCTTAAAAGGCCCAGCCTCCCTCTGGCTGCACATTAAAAAATAAATAAAAATAAAACCAAGGCTGGGAAGAAATCCCCACTGAATGCAAAAGTTCTCGGCATCCACAGAAGCTTATTTGCAACCTAGTTTCTTCCTCCTGAGGCAGGATGCTGGTCAAGGCAGAGGCAGAGGTGCCTTCCACCGGTCTTTGGAAGCCTATAAACCGGCCTTGTACCCTCCAAATGGAGGGATGGCCGTAATTCATTCTCTCCCGGCAGACAGACAAGGAATGATGGCTACAGGCTGAAAGAAAGGAAGGAGAAATGACAGCATTGGGACCAAAGGAGAAACAGAAGGCAAGTTGGCTATACAATTGGATAGCTTTCCTTGCAAAGGATGAACACAGCGACTTCCTGGAAGACTTTATAGCTAGGGATGGTCCACAGTTCAAGGTAGAGCAGAGTCAGAAGTCAAAATGAGGAAGGCTAGTATAATATTTATATCTCAACTTACGGCTAGAATTGAGCCCCACTTTTATTTATCTGAAATGGGGTAAGGTTTCCTACCTGAGCAGGGGGTTGGACTAGATGACCTCCAAGGTCCCTTCTAGCTCTGTTATTCGGATAAATGTAAGAGTCCATAAAGCAGGAGAACTTGTCTACCTCTTGATATATTTGAATTTGCCTTCAGAAGTGGCCTTCAGAAGCGGTCTGAAATTATTATTATTATGACGACGATGATGACGACGATGACGATGATGTCTGAATATGCTCCCCTCCTTCCTTGCTTTATCTTGGTGAGCACTAGGGAAATTTTTTTTTATCCAAGACGCTTTCTCAGGTTACCTTTTCTGCCCCGGGACTCAGATTTCTTTTATCCAATCATTGCATTGACTGCAGCTCTTCCTCCTGTCCTTCCCATTGCAATGAGGAGTCATAAGGAGGGCATGAAACACACAATGGCATCAAAGCCAGCTGCCTGCAAACATCTGGAACAGAAAACATCCGCTGAGGACAGACAAAATGGAAGGCCTCTGATAACATGGAGCCCTGGTATTGAACATGCTATCCAACATGGTATCAAAAGATGTTGAGACTCTAGAAACAGTGTGCAGAAGAGTGGCAAAAACAATGAGGAGGCTGGAGGCTAAAACGTACGAAGAACGGTTGCAGGAATTCGGTATTTCTAGTCCAGGGATAGGCAACCTTGGCTCTTTTATGACCGGTGGACTTCAACTCCCAGAATTCCTGAGCCAGCATGAGGGAAACTCTGGCCACTTCATGACTGGTGCACTTCAACTCCCAGAATTCCTGAGCCAGCATGGCTCAGCTTGGAAACCTCTCCCTTTCCCCTCAGCATGGCTGGTTCTGGAATTCTGGGAGTTGAAGTCCACGGGTCATAAAAGAGCCAAGGTTGCCTACCCCTGGTCTAGTCTAATGAAAAGAAACATGAGCGGGGACAGGACAGCAGCGTTCCAATATCTGAGGAGCTCCTACCAAGACGAGGGGGGTCAGACTATCTTCCAAAAGGCACCCAAAAGGCAGGAGAAGAAGCAACGGATGGAAACTACTCAAGGAGAAAAGCAACTAGAACTAAGGAGAAATTCCTAACAAGGAGAGAGAGAGAGCAATTAACCAGTGGAATGGCTTGCCTTCAGAGGTTGTGGGTGCTCCATCACTGGAGATCTTGAAGAAGAGATTGGACAGCCGTTTGTCTAAAATGGTATGGGGTCTCCTGCTTGAGGAGGGGGCTGAACTAAAAAACCACCCAGATCCCTTCCAACTCTGTTCTTCTATGTTCCACGTTCTATATTCTCTCTTCCCATCTGCTCCCCAGTGCCAATACGACAGGTCTGCTTTCATTTATATTTTTTTTCCCCTGCAGCATTTTTATAGCTCTACTCGGAGGTCATAACACGGCTTTTATTGTCCAGTTGATATACAGCCAGTGCAGCCGAAAATGAAAGTGCGGTTGCAAAAAAAAAAAAAAAGGAAAAAGAATTTTACCACTTCAAATAGAGCTCTGTTCGGTTTTAGTTTTTTTTTTATTTTTTATTTTTTATTTTATTTTTTGCTTGGTGACTATCTCTTCACGTAAATCCTATTATCCATTGGGGGAGGGCTTTAATTCCAAGTTCTTTTTACCAGAAAGGATTCCTTTGAAAAAAAGAAAAAAGAAAGATAGTATGAACGTAACAAAGTTCCAAATAAGATCCAGTTGTCGAGAACTTCCGAGTGCTATTATGAGGATGGAAAGAAAGAAAGAAAGGAAGAAAGAAAGAAAGAAAGAAAGAAAGGAAGAAAGAAAGAAAGGAGATAAAGAAGGAGAGAAAGAAAGAAAGAAAGAAAGAAAGAAAGAAAGAAAGAAAGAAAGAAAGAAAGGAGAGAAAGAAAGGAAGAAAGAAAGAAAGAAAGAAAGAAAGGAGAGAAAGAAAGAAAGAAAGAAAGAAAGAAAGAAAGGAGAGAAAGAAGGAGAGAAAGAAAGAAAGAAAGAAAGAAAGAAAGAAAGAAAGAAAGAAAGAAAGAAAGAAAGAAAGAAAGAAGGAGAGAAAGAAAGAAAGAGAAATCTACAGAAAATTCTGTTAACCATGAGAATGCTAAGCGCTGAATATTTGCATCTGTACAAGACACACAAGAATAATTCCTAGAAAGGACGTATGGATAGGGAAAAGTGCAAAGAAGAGCAACTAAGATGATCAAAGGCCTGGACATCAAAATATATGAAGAACGGCTGCAGGATTTGGGTTTGGCCAATCTACAGAAAAGGACCGGGGGGGGGGGAGACATGATAGCAATGTTCCGGGATTTTGAGGGGCTGCCACAAAGCACCAGAGGGCAGGACAAGAAACAACAACAGATGGAAATTAATCAAGGAGAGAAGCAACCTGGAACTAAGGAGAAACTTCCTAACAGTGAGGACAATTAACCCGTGGAATGGCTTGCCACCAGACGTTGTGGGTGCTCCATCCCTGGAGGTTTTTAAGAAGAGACTGGGTGTGGCCAGTTCTACATCGTTCGTGTCAAGGGTGCCTGTGGGGGGCCTGGGCAGGAGTGGGACAGATCTGAGGGTCTCTGGCAGAAGGGGGTGGGACCAGGCCAAGCGCCAAGGCATGGTCCACTGGAGGACCCTCACTGTTCCTCTCAGGCCATACCGGGGGGGGGGGGCTTATGGAGCTAAGACTGAATGCATTTCAGCATAGATGGCCACCACAAATTGTACATGAGCTCCCGGCCAGCCTGTGCCAGGGCCAAGGCAGCGGGGGCCGTTTCCTCACTGTTTCCAGGATGGCTTCGCGGGCCACATGAAACCACTTCGCGGGCCGCATCCGGCCCCCGGGCCTTGTGTTTGACATGTCTGGCACAGAGTCTCCTGCTTGAGCAGGGGGCTGGACTAGAAGACCTCCAAGGTCCCTTCCAACTCTATTCCTCTGTTAAAAAATGCTCAACCTCTTAAGTTCCAAGTTTTTATTTCTCCCCTCTATACTCTTTTGACCACCAGGAATGTTTCCCGTCATCCAGCAAGCGAGCATTTGAGCAGGAGAAAAATGGCAAAATCAATAGAAGGCAATACTTTTAATAAGCCAACTCAAAGGTCAACCTTTCTTCCCCTCCGTCCTCTCCCTCCAAAAAAAAAAAGAAAAGAAAAGAAAATTAAAAGTGGATTCATTTTTTTTAAAAGGATAAATAGCTGCGTAAAATATTGCCAAGGTGGAATGTGCAATAAAGATTTGTGTGTTCTTCAAAGTAATTACATCAGACCTTATAAGAGTTTTATTACTTGATATTATTTATTTCCAGATATTCTAACAATTTCTCCTAATGCCAAACATCTGTCACTTAAATCAACATTTGTTGCTGTTGTTTTTTGTTTCCCCCCCCCTCTCTTCTTTGCAATAGAAGCTATTTTCCACTGCACACAACATCGCTTTCAATATTTTAGTCACGGGAAATGAAAGCTTTCTTCGGATTAGAGGAGGGAAACAAAAGCTTTTAAAGCTTAATTTAAACTCCCACTGGGATGCTGGAGAGCTTCCTGTCTTTTGCAGAAAACGTTCCTTGTCCAATAGGAGAAACTGCAATTGTCATTCGGCAAAAGAGAACTTTCTTCTGAAAACCCAAGTAGCTTGGATCAATACAGGAGCATCCATGTTGTTTTGGTTTAGAAATCTCATTCAGAGATTCAGGTCAAATGTCATTGAATCACGCAGGGTCCTCGTTGCTCTCTGAGCTGGGTTGTTTTCTTGCAGACGTTTCATTACCTGATTAGGTTACATCTTCTGGGCTACTAGAGAGTGGAGTTCTAGCCCACCCTTCCAGCACTGATGATGTTACCTAGTTGGGCCATGAAACGTCTGCAGGAAAGCAAGCCAGCTCAGAGAGCACATCAAGGACCCCACAGTCCTCCTCCTCACTCCACACATCCCATCCTTTTCTAGCACTGATGATATTACCTGGTTGGGTAATGAAATACCTGCAAGAAAAGAACCAAACTTAGAGGGTATCAAGGACCCTACAATAAACCTCCTCCTCCTCCTCCTCCTTCTCCTCCTCTCTGCAAACCTGACTCCCTTCTAGCACTGATAATATTACCTAGTTTGGGTCATGAAATGTCTGCAAGGAAAGAACCAAGCTCAGAGAGTATCAAGGATCCACAATCCTCCTCCTCCCTCTCCTCCTCCTCCTCCCTCTCCTCCTCCTCCTCCTCCTCCTCCTCCTCCCCCTTCCACTGCCTTCACTGACAATGTTACCTACTTGGATAATGAGACGCCTGCAAGAAAACAACCGAGTTCAGAGACTATGAAGAAATGGAAGTTTTTAAGACGAGACAGGACCAGCCATTTATCTGAAATGGTATAGGGCTTCCTGCCTGAGCAGAGGGTTGGACTAGATGACCTCCAAGGTCCCTTCCAACTTTATTATTATTATTATTATCTCTTATTCATTAGACATGAACCTCAATCAACTGAACATTCAAACTGGCTGGGGCTGATGGTTGACACGGGTTGCTACCAGCATCCTAGGTGTCAACCAGGTACCTTCTTAAAATATAAGATATTCTGAGTAGTGCAGTTTTTTTTTTTTTTGTAACATTGCTGGAGTTGTTATTGCAGGAAGCTGCAGTTTCTTGATGTATTTTGCCAAGTTTTGGGACATAGTTCCCAGGGCCCCAATAACAACGGGTACCACTGTTATACATTTCATCCATAACCGCGCAGTTGCGATGGCCACATCGCGATATTATTATTATTATTATTATTATTATTATTATTATTATTATTATTATTATTATTATTATTATTATTATTATTATTATACAGTTTAACCTTGAGCTACAAATATTCTCTTCCATGGATATTTTGGAATCATCTCTCCAAATGGAGGACACACATACCCACCCATAGGAAGCCCCCATCTCGTTTCAATGACCATCACATCGCCCACAACAAAGACGGGGGGGGGGGAAGGAAAGGTAATGCATTCAGCCCAGATCCCTTTGCACAGTTACTTGTTGATGCTGTCTCAAATTAAGAGTCAGGAGACTCTTAAACAGAGGCACTGGCCACTAACCTATTAGTTGTTTGAACCTATTAGTTGTTTGAAAGGAACACTTAATGAATGTTGTGGGGTAAGGTGACCTGACAGCTGTAATTTGAACGGATTTGTCTAAGAGCTTATGAAAGGAAGCCATCTAAAAGATTAAAGATGGTAAAGATCTACTGAGTAAGAGAGAGGCAGTCCTTTCATGCTGTTGGCAGACCACCTTTGAGTGCTCTCACAGTTAACTGTCATCAGTAGATTAACTTGCTCTGAATTTGATTATGACCCTTTCAAATCTTCAGGTCCCGAGCCCAGGGTCCGTGTCTCGCTTATTCAATTCATATCCTTTTTTCTATTTTCTATTCTATTCCATTTCAAGTCAGTTGAAATACCGTAGCCCGCCCACCCACAAAAGCTAAAATAGACAACTCTGATGACAAACCACTAAGAATATTATGAGATAAATAGAATAGAATTCCTTATCGGCCAAGTGGAATTGGACACACAAAGAATTCATCTCCAGTGTTTAAGCTCTCAGTGTACACACAAACAACACATAGATCAGGGGTGTCAAATTGCTGGCCCGTGGGCCGGTTGCATCATAAGGAGGCCGTGCCCACCCCAGTTCCGGCAATGCAAAAAAGGTCACAATACATCACATCATGTGACGCGGCGAGTTTAACACCCATGACGTAGATCAAAGATCGTAACTGCAATCATGAAGCATAAGACACAAGAATAATCATAGATACGAATAGAAGGTAATAATCATAGATACGAATAGAAGGTAATAGGAAAGAGGAGAAGATAAGAAAGAGGAGAAGGTGAGATGGATAATGGTAATTGATATTATTAAGTATCAATTACTAATCTACTCTTCCTCAGGATGTGTGTTCCCTAAATCAGTTCGTCCTGAGCTAGAAATTCCTCCTGACGATTTTTCTCACCGATTCTCCCTCGACTTTATGAAAAGCTTAGAGAGAGAAGAAAAGGCTTGAGAACATAACACCTTTCATTATGCAATTTTGCAGCCATTATTATTATTTTTTTTGAAGGGGAAAAGCTTAGAAGGAAAATCTTCCCATGTGGCTTTTTCAGTATGGACCCCCACTTATTGGTATGGAAAAATAAATATCAGGAAACCATCTCTAGCGGTTGTCAACATTCCAGGTTTCTCCAATTTCCACTGAGTTCCAAAGAAAGACATCAAAGAGGCGAATCGTTCCATCCTTTCTTTTCATTGCAAATTGTAGCAAGTAATAATCACAGATACCAATAGGAGGTAATAGGAATGATGAGAAAATATGAAAGGGGAGAAGGATAATTATTAGATTATTATTATTATTATTATTATTATTATTATTTATTTAATTTCTATGCCGCCCTATTCCGGAGAACTCAGGGCGGCTCACAACATGATAGAAATCACAATAAAATACATAAATATAAATATATAAATATAAAAACCCCGAAGTTAAAAAAAGAAAAACCAGTCATTCCACAAACATACACACAAACATACACTGGCTAGGGGCAAGGTGTTAGCTGCCCCAGGCCTGCCGGCAAAGGTATGTTTTAAGCAATTTACGAAAGGCGGAGAGGGTGGGGGTGACATGGATCTCCGGGGGAAGTTGGTTCCAGAGGGCCGGGGCCGCAACAGAGAAGGCTCAATCAATTACTTTATTGTAACCGTTCTATAGAAGACCAGGCAGACTTGGGTGGTGGAGTTAAACATGTCATCAGCTCAGAATTGTTAATTGCCACAACTGTTCTATGCCCAACCCTTCTTGAATCCCACCCCGATCAGGCGCCGATTCAGATTTGAACTTTAATGGACTAGATTGATGTCAGCCGCAAAAGATCAGGACCCTTACTTAAGTTGCAATTCAGAGATATTTATTGTTCAAGCCCTGTACACGAGAATCTAGTCCACTAAAGTTGAAATCTGAATTGGCGCCAGATGAGATCAACAGAATGCAAGGGGCAAGGGAGGGCTGTTTCTTGAACCTCTTGTGGCGATGTAAAGATTCTAAGCCGATGGCCCATTTAACTCCGCCCTCCAGCTCTGCTTGCTCTTCTCCTACAAGCCGTAATATAATCCAAGCCCACCGACGGAAGAAGCACACTCGCTAAGCCTGAATGGAAAACATTAAGAAGCTCAAGAAAGTTTAGTCGGCAGGCAATCACCCTTATTATTAGAGCTGGAAAATAAGGCCAGACTTCCTCATCCCACATAAATGGAGACCTGCTCTGCCTTGTGTTATGTGGAAAAGACAACCTGCCTTTTACTTGTCCAAGTAAGCATCCAGCCCTCTGTGTAATAACTCGTCTCTCTTGGCCCGTACGCAAAAAGTCTGGACTGCCTTCGATTCAAATATTTGATTTTGTTGTTAGTGGTCTCAGCAGCTCAAGCAAGCAAATTCAATTTAAGCAACGCCGGTTCAATGCTTTTTATTAAACACTGAGAAAATAAAAGAGTAACACTGTGGTGTTGGGGGGAAAACTGGGGATTGATATACACGTGCACTGTATCAACTCTGACTGCCCTACAGTCTGGGAAAATAAATTGCTAAAAATAAAGATAGTTTAAAAGAAGAGGGAGGGAAGGATCTCATTTGCTACAAACCAAATATGCACTAAACAGCTGCCATTAAAAAAAAATCTGCCCAATTATCGAGCACAATTTCATACATATCCTCACCAACTGTTGTTATCCATTCCTCAGCATTTCGTTTATTGGTTTTATTTTATTTTATTTTTATTCATGGCTACATTTGTATCCTGTACCTGGGGAGGTACCTTTATCCCCAGAGTTATCCCGGTTAATTAAGATAAAAACTTCTGTGGATGAGTAAAGATTAAATCATTCTCTTAAGTTCCAAGACCTTTAATGGTTAAATCGCACTGGATGGATAGACGGATGGAAGGATTGAGCAAATGGATAACAGATGAGTTAATAAATGGCTTGAAGAAAGATGGATAATGGATAGATGGACAGACAGATCAATAGATAGATAAATAGATAGGTGATATGTACATACATATATACAGATAGCTTGAGTGAATGTGTGGATGGATGGATGGAGAAAGATAGATAGATAGATAGATAGATAGATAGATAGATAGATAGATAGATAGATAGATAGATAGATAGATAGATAGACAGATGACATGTACATACATATATACAGATAGCTTGTGAATGGGTGGATGGATGGAGAAAGAAAGAAAGAAAGAAAGAAAGAAAGAAAGAAAGAAAGAAAGAAAGAAAGAAAGAAAGATAGATAGATAGATAGATAGATGGATGATATGTACATACATATATACAGGTAGCTTGAGTGAATGGGTGGATGGATGGATGATAGAGAAAGACAGACAGACAGATGATATATACATATATACAGATAGCTTGAGTGAATGGGTGGATGGATGGGGATAGATAGATAGATAGATAGATAGATAGATAGATAGATAGATAGATAGATAGATAGATAGATAGATAGATAGATACAGATAGCTTGAGTGAACAGGTGGATGGATGGATCCCTCCCAACTCTGTAATTCTACAATTATACACAATGAAAGAGGGAAAATATTTTATTGCCATGCTCACTCGTTTTTATCTATTGAAGGTTAAACCAGAGTTAGCTTTGGCTGCACATCAGAATGTTTCCTCCTGCTTCAGCCCAATCATCGTCTCTCCATCTTTAATGGAGGGCAGAGATCCTCCACTAAACAGGAGATGTGGCTCTCCACTGCTTCCCTTACCCTTGCATCCTAATCTTCTCAAAGAAAACGAGAGGAAGTCATGATTAAACCATTCCCTGCCCGTACATGATTATGCACAGTGGAAAACATCTCGGCTTGGGAAATTATTGTCCCTGCCTATAATTGCCAAGAGGTAGGAAAAGAGAAGGTTACAGAAAGCTGAGCACAATTTGGATAGATTTGTTATGCTCAGGTTCCCTTCTATCAATTTTGGAGATTCAGGCGTGGGGTGACCTGTTACCTGGCTTATTGTGAAAATGGCTTTTATTTACCGCGCTTCCATTAATAGATGAAAATCCATGCACAGGAACTCATAGGGCAGAAAATGACAGTTTGGCATCAAAACTTATCTCCCTTTAAGCGCCCTCAAGTCACTTTCGCTGCAGCTGGCTCTCTCTCGAAAGACCCCGTGTGTAGGAAAACAGAGCCTCACAGTGGCCAGAGCAAACAAAACAGTTCAGAAACGTTCACTAAACGAATGGCTGTAAGTCAAGGATCCCCTGTAGAATAGGAATGGAATGGAATGGAATGGAATAGAATAGAATAGAATAGAATAGAATAGAATAGAATAGAATAGAATAGAATAGAATAGAATAGAATAGAATAGAATAGAATAGAATAGAATAGAATAGAACAGAATAGAATGTGGAATGGAATGGAATGGAATGGATGGGATGGAATAGAGTAGAGTAGAGTAGAGTAGAGTAGAGTAGAGTAGAGTAGAGTAGAGTAGAGTAGAGTAGAGTAGAGTAGAGTAGAGTAGAGTAGAGTAGAGTAGAGTAGAGTAGAGTAGAGTAGAGTAGAATAGAATAGAATAGAATAGAATAGAATAGAATAGAATAGAATAGAATAGAATAGAATAGAACAGAATGTGGAATGGAATGGAATAGAATAGAATAGAATGTGGAATAGAATGGAATGGGATGGGATGGGATGGAGTAGAGTAGAGTAGAGTAGAGTAGAGTAGAGTAGAGTAGAGTAGAGTAGAGTAGAATAGAATAGAATAGAATAGAATAGAATAGAATAGAATAGAATAGAATAGAATAGAATAGAATATGGAATGGAGTGGAGTAGAGTAGAGTAGAGTAGAGTAGAGTAGAGTAGAGTAGAGTAGAGTAGAGTAGAGTAGAGTAGAGTAGAGTAGAGTAGAGTAGAGTAGAATAGAATAGAATAGAATAGAATAGAATAGAATAGAATAGAATATGGAATGGGATAGAAAATATGGAATGGAATAGAAAATATGGAATGGAATGGAACAAAACAAAACAAAACGGAACGGAACAGAACAGACTGGACAGCCACTTGTCTGGAGTGATATAGGGTTTCCTGCTTGACCAGGGGGTTGGACTAGAAGACCACCATGGTCCCTTCCAACTCTGTTATTCCACTATTAACAGCTGCCAGTTCCGAAGAAAGGAGCCCAAGCTAAACAACTCAGCCTTAGCATCCAAGGAACCCAGCAAGGCTATCTTGCAGTTTGTATTAAACCTCAAGCCAACCAGTCCACACACACACACCCCGTCGCACCCTTCCCCACCTCCCCCAAAAAAGCCTTAGAAAAAGCAGACGACTCTTTGTCATCCTTGCCAAGCAAGGCCCTTTGATGTTGAGCACACCGCCTCGGAGGGCATCCAGAGATGGATGACTCCTTGGTCTCTTAGCAAGAATTTACCCAATTAGAGAAACTAACAACGATCAGGAGGCAAAAAAAAAGAGGTTGGTTTTTTTTTTAAAAAAAAACCAATAATAATTGCAGACATTTCTGCCCCGATGCAAATCACCAAGAACCCAGGCAGATGGTCTAGACACAAATCTTCTCCATCAACCAAGTTCCAATTATAACTTTGCAGGGGCATCTTGATCCACAGAACAGCCCAGAAGAGGTACTTATTAGATCCAACCGCTTTCTCCAAGGTAGTATTTTTTTAATCAGACCCGCCATTTTTTTTTTTAACCAGCAGGGCCGAATATTAAAGGTAAGGGGAGGTGGTTAATTTCCACTGGAAAAACAGCATGGGGGAAAAAAAAGTGAATTAAATAGAAAAACCAGCTTAGGGGAAAATGTCCACTGGTAAAAATAGCATAGGGCCCAAAACGGCGTCTTTGTCTCCGTCCAATTGCTTTTCGATATTAAAAAGAAGCTCAGAAAATGTCAACAGCTAGATGGAGGCCAATGCACGAAGCCCTGATGAGGCACACGTTCACAGTCGGACTTCACAAAATATGCTTGTTCAGACAACTCAATTGGATGATGCCGTCAAGGGTAGATTAGTTCACACAGCTCTCCAAGGAGAAACTTGAGCGTTCACACCAGGAGGAATCAAACGCCATCCCATCCAGTTTAACCCTAGTTGGATGTTGACAGCATCCCTCTCCCTCTCTGTCTCTCCCTCCCTCCCTCTCCCTCCCTCTCTCACTCCCTCTCCCTCCTTTTCCATCCCTCTCTTCTGTCTCTCCCTCCCTCTCCCTCTGTCCCTTTCTCCTCTCTCCCTCCCTCTTTTTCTCCTGCTCCTCTCTCCCACTCCCTCCCACTCTCTCCCTCTCCTTCACTCCCTCACTCCCTGTCCTGCTCCCTCTCCCTTCCCTCTCTCCCTCTCTTGTCCATCTCACTCTCACTCTCCCTCCTTTTCCTGCTCCCTTTCTCTCCCTCTCTCTTCCCCTCTCCCTCCCTCTCCCAGTCTCCCTCTCGCTCCTTCTTTCTCCCCTCCACCCTCTCTCTCCAAAAAATGTATAAAACCCTATTCCCTTTCAATTATTTCCAATCAGCAGATATAGAAAAAGAGAACCATATCCCTAAATTAGGTAAGAACTGTTTTTTAAACAATCATAAGCTTTTTCAGCTTTATTCCCCAAATCCCTTCCAAGCTCTTGCCTTTATAGTAGTCCCAATTATCCAAAGTCTGAGGGAAAAAAAACCCATTCGAGTTGAAAAAGCTTTGCCTTCCTGGGCATTCAATTGGCCCCATGGCATCTGTTGGGAGTGAGGCTAAAAGCAATTGAGAAGTCACATGCCAGGTAATTTGAAAACAAATGTTCAAATCTCCCAGGTGAAGATCGATTCTACAAACCGCAACACCAGCAATTTTTCCCAAGAATACTTCCAAAATCTCTTTTATAATGACAAGAGTCATATCTAGTTTTCTACATTAGGCTGGGCTGGGGTTTAGCCACAGTTTCTGGAACAATCTATAATAGCTTGATTCACATGGAACAGTAAGCCATAACCTATCAAATCCTAGTTTACAAACCTTGATTGATTTGCTCTGTTAGGAAATAATAGAGTAGAGTAGAGTAGAGTAGAGTAGAGTAGAGTAGAGTAGAGTAGAGTAGAGTAGAGTAGAGTAGAGTAGAATAGAATAGAATAGACATTGGAATATAGAATAGAATAGAATAGAATAGAATAGAATAGAATAGAATAGAATAGAATAGAATAGAATAGAATAGAATAGAATAGAATAGAAATTAGAATAGAAATTAGAATAGAATAGAATATAGAAATTAGAATAGAATAGAATAGAATAGAATAGAAATTAGAATAGAATAGAATAGAAATTAGAATAGAATAGAAAAGAAATTAAAATAGAATAGAATAGAAATTAGAATAGAATAGAAATTAGAATAGAAATTAGAATAGAATAAAATAGAATAGAAATTAGAATAGAATAGAATAGAATAGAATAGAATAGAATAGAAATTAGAATAGAATAGAATAGAAATTAGAATAGAATAGAAAAGAAATTAAAATAGAATAGAATAGAAATTAGAATAGAATAGAAATTAGAATAGAAATTAGAATAGAATAAAATAGAATAGAAATTAGAATAGAATAGAATAGAATAGAATAGAAATTAGAATAGAATAGAATAGAAATTAGAATAGAATAGAAAAGAAATTAAAATAGAATAGAATAGAAATTAGAATAGAATAGAAATTAGAATAGAAATTAGAATAGAATAAAATAGAATAGAAATTAGAATAGAATAGAATAGAATAGAATAGAATAGAATAGAATAGAATTCTATTCCCTATTCCCTATTCCACTCCACTCCACTCCACTCTACTCCACTCCACTCTACTCTACTCTACTCTACTCTACTCTATTCTCCCTTAGATGACCTGGTGTGGACTTTCTTAACCATTTCTCTGAGGTGAAGAAGCCAAAAGGACAGCGGGATGTCTTTCCTGCGGAAACGCTTTGGAAGCATCCCAAATTGCACCCTCACCCCATTGTCTTCTCCAATTTGCAGTTCATTTGTACACTATTTCTTTTTAGCTAATTGCAGATGGGATAAACAGATGAGGTCCGGCCCTCACACCTGTCAGAATGGATTTTGGGATGCAGACACATTGCATTTGCCTTGTAAACCACCATCTCTCCTGCTTCATGACAAAGTCAACATCATTTTTTCCAGGCTGAAGCACAAGAGATTTTTTTTCCTCTTCTTCTTCTTATCGGTTAGCCAGATGGTCAGGCTTTATTTTCTCCCCCAGGGCATCATTACTAGTCAAGGCTGGTCATTTCGGTCTTTAATCTAAGCCAGATTATAATCAGCCATTTCCAGCACCGGGGCTGCTGAGTTTTGCCAATGTTTAATAGCTTCCAATGCAATTATTTTTCCCGTTGGCCTAGCAGTAAATGCAGCAAATTGGCATGCCTTTATCATAGGAAATATTCAGCAAGGTGTTTAAAGAAACAGCTTTGTTCCAGTGGGTGCACTCCTCACAGAAATGAAGGTATATTTTGCAGAAACCTGCAAAGGCGAATAAATAGGCGATGAAACATGAGAACGGAACCACCGGTCAGTGGAAGATGAAAGTCAGGCTGGAATTTTTGGAGAAAGGGTTTTTCCCTCCTTGTTATCGCTTGGAGCGAATTAAAACAAAAACAAAAACCTATGCAAGTTACATTACTGCCAATGTCTTCACAAATCTATTCCACATCTGTCAGTCTAACCCAACTCCAGATTCAGACTGTTGCAGCTCAGTATCCTGTTGTGTTGAAACAAAGCAGCCCTTCCCAGTGCACAATTTAAAAAAAAAATGTTTCCAAGTGCATAGCTAATTAGCATTCTTAAAGCCTCCATAAATCGTGGGCACTGCATCACTGGAGGTTTTTAAGAAGAGACTGGACAGTCACTTGTCTGAGATGGTATAGGTTCTCCTGCTTGAGCAAGGGGCTGGACTAGAAGACCTCCAAGGTCCCTTTCAGCTCTATTCTATTCTATTCTATTCTATTCTATTCTATTCTATTCTATTCTATTCTATTCTATTCTATTCTATTCTATTCTATTCTATATCATTCCATTCTATTCTATTCTATTTTCCATTCTCTTCTCCTCTGTTCTCTTCTCTTCTCTTCTCTTCTCTTCTCTTCTATTCTCTTCTCTTCTCTTCTCTTCTATTCTATTCTATTCTATTCTATTCTATTCTATTCTATTCTCCATTCTCCATTCTATTCTATCCTATCCTATCCTATCCTATCCTATCCTATCCTATCCTATCCTATCCTATCCTATCCTATCCTATCCTATCCTATCCTGAGGTCCATTCTGCCAAGCAAAATAGGGCAGGTCTGAACTTCTTGATTTCGCTTCTCATCCAAGAAGCTTCTTCAGCTCCTATTGGATGGTGGCGAATGGAAAGATTTATACTCCTTTCAGACAGCTGGTCATTTGCATTCTTTTAGAGAGTCAAATGTGTATGGAGCCTTCTTGGCACTGCTGAAAAGGCTGTGTTGTGGAGCTGCAGGGTGTTCTCTCCCCCCTGTCTGCAAGGAATATCAATCCTTCCATTCCTCACCATCCAGTCAGAGCCGAAGGAGCTCCTGGGATGAGAAGCGAACCGTCTTCGAAGGAAAAACAAGGCAGTCCAGTTGCCTGTTGAAAAAAAAAAAGCGCCTTTGGGATGTTAGAGCTGGGCGACTGAGAACCTACAGAGACATTTAGACTTGGGAAGCTCTTTTGTCAGCAAATAAAGCCTTCCCCGTATCATTTATTTACCACATTCCTTTCCCTCTCCCTTTTTGCAGAATATCTCAAAGCCGTTTCCCATAAAAGCCAAAGTGAAACAGTTGGCTAAAAAGCAGAGATGAAAGCATTCCACAACAGCAGATGGAAGAAAAGAAGCAAAACACCCTTTCCGCCCTCCCTCCCAAAAAAAAAAAAGACTTTGAGCGAGCCCTTACCCCACCCGCAAGGAAAGGGGAGAAAAATGCAGTATGTTGGAGATGTGAAAGTATGGAGGCTACATACTTTCATGTATGGTGGACCTGTAGAAAAATTAAAGCCTTCTGGAGAAAAATATGGTGGACACTCCAAACCATTTTGAAAAAGCGTATTGAATTTCTACCTCAGTTGTTTTTGTTAGGGATCATAAAAGACTGTACCACTATAGAGACGAACTTAATTTTGAACTTGATCACAGCAGCGAGACTGTTGGTGGGGCAATACTGGAACAAACCAGAATTACCATTACTTTGAAAGTCATAAATATGGCAGAAATGGCTAAAATATCTGCATATTTGAAGGATCATTCAAATGAAAAATATATGTTGGACTGGAAACAATGGATAGACTACATACAAGAGAAACATCAATCAAAGAAAATGTATCTTGCTTATAGTTAAATCTTGATATACCGAGTGAAGAATGTTTACAAGTTTAAAATGATTGTATTAAGTTGAATAGCATTCAACTTGAATTTTTGCTTTGTTTACATTTACAAATATATACTTAATAAAAATTTTTTTAAAAAAATCCTTTATGGCCGGGTTTTTAGTCCATTCCGTTTCACACATGCTACACTCTAAATTTTTCAGCGGCTTCTGCACTCAAACCTTTCCCCAGATGGTTGAAGTAAAAGATTTGGCTGGGAGAAGCTGTAAGCCAAGTCGAGAAGTCTGAAGCTTTGGGAAAAGTTGACAGGAAGTCCCCCATACTTAGCGACCTCAACTGAGCCCAAAACGTACGTCGCTAAGCGAGACGCTTTGGGAGTTCCCCCCCTCCATTTTATAGTCTTTCTTGCCACAGTTAAGCCACTGACGTGGTTCTTCAGTGGCTTTCCCCCGCGGACGTGGCTGGTCAGAAAGTCGCCAAAGGGAGACGCGCCACCCCGGAGACGCTCCAACCGTCGTAAATAGGAGTCAGTTGCCAAGCGTCTGAATTTTTAACGGGGCGGTGCAACGGTCGTTAAGTGTGAAAAACAGGTCATAAGTCCCCTTTTTTCCAGTGCCGTCGTAAATTCGGACAGTCATTAAATGATCCAGTTAGAGCAGCGGTTCTCAACCTTTTTCAGGCTGAGACCCCACCTGCGGCACCCATGCTCGGTGTGACCCTGACCTGCGCTGCGCATGCGCGGGGCGACGGGCCTAACTGCACATGTGCAGCGCGCACGCGATGGGCCAAACCACGCATGCGCGGTGCGATGGGCCAAACCGCGCATGCGTGGTGCACGCACGACGGCCCAAACCGTGCATGCGCGGCTGAGGGGAAATGGGGAAAAAATGGGAAAAAAATGGCGGACTGCGGTGTTTGGCGACCCCTGTGAAACGGTCATTTGACCCCAAATGGGGTCGCGACCCACAGGTTGAGAACCGCTGAGTTAGAGCAAGGTGTCAGATGCCTTAAAATGCACACTTGGGAGTTGCGGCTCAAAGTTTATTCCGCCAGCCGAAGGATCCCTAGAAGGAAAATCTCTCTTTCCGGGGTGTCTCTGTGGCAATTTAAACCCCCCACCATGAAAATATAAGTCGTCCTTGACTTACAACAGTTCATTTAAGTGACGTTCAAAAACTGTGTGCACGGGGCTTCTTTTTTTTTTTTTGATAGTGAGAAACCTGGATTGTCAGAGGAAGTCGGCAGAGCAATGGAAAGGGGGGAAACAAAAAACTTTGTGTAAATGGAAGGTATAATACACAGAGAGAGCTAGAGCTAGAAATAGAGGAAGAGGAAGAGAGAGGGAGAGGGAGAGGGAGAGAGGGAGAGAAAGTGAGGACGAGAAGGAGGGAAAGAGAAAGAAAAAGAAAAAGGGAGAGGGAGGAGGAGGAGAGAGAGGGAAAGAAAGCGAAAGAGAGAGAGAAAAAGAGAGAGAGAAAGAAAGCGAAAAAGAAAGGGAGACAGGGAAGAGGAGAGAGAGAGAGAAAGAAATAGAGAGAGAAAGAGAAAGAAGAGAAAGAAAGAAAGAAAGAAAGAAAGGAAGGAAGGAAGGAAGGAAGGAAGGAAGGAAGAAAGGAAGGGAGAGAGGAAGGAAGGAAGGAAGGAAGGGTGTGACAAAGTGAAAGAGAGAAAGAGAAAGGAAGAGAGGGAGGAGGAGAGAAAGAGGGAGAAAAGGAAGAGATGGAGAAAGAGAGAGAGAGAGAAAAAAAAAGAGAAAGAGAAAGAGAAAGAGAAAGGGAAAAAGACAGCTCCGGATCTTCTCTGCCATCTTGCCAATAATTATCAAACTCCACAATGCCACATCCAGAAATCCATTAATAAACAGATACCACAAAACCTCCTCTTCATTTTACAGGAAGAGAAAAGCTGGCGAACGCAAAGTGCAGATTTACACACAAAATTCGGATCGACACGCCACGAAGCTGGAACAACGTCGAGCTAAGCACCCACGAGCGGAGATGGTCCCACCTTCATTGACCCTTGTTCTGCCCCACCGCTAAAAAAAATAATCCCCTTATTCTCTCCCCCACGCAAAATCAAAATTTTAAATGGGCTTCATCACCAGACTGAACATCTGGAGTGATGGATTTCGGTGCTCTGGCTGCCTAGTCAACGCCACAACAGCCACAAGGCTCAATGTTTATTTACTTCTTCATTTCTTGCATCCAAGACCACCTGAATGTCACTGATCAGGAAAGATTGTGAGGGCTTGACCATTCTAGGCTAAACAGGAGTTTAAGATGAATGTTTCTTGCGCACCAGCGGAGGCTCCAGCCTCGCTAATTAACATTCCAAATTTTGCAGCAATCAGCCATCAGGAGATGCAATTAAAACAGTGCCACAGGGGGAAAAAAAAGTCTTGCTTGGACTCCTGTTTTAATCTCGATACTCCTAGTTTGTTAGTTTGTTTGTTTTTTTAACAGAGCAGAGAGGAAGAAAAACAAGGGACTTATTCCTGCAAATCTCACAAACCAGGATAAAAATGGCAACCGTGTTAAAACCAGCGAGCCCGGGCGATGGTAGGCTAACGCCGTCATGGATCTGCCTGGCTTTATTGAAATGAAAAAGGACATCAAATGTCCCCCAGCTAGGCAAGCTTGGGAGAGCCACAGGATTATTAAATAAATCCTTTTCCAAACAATTTCTCGTCCCTTCTTTAGAAAAAAGGAAAAAAAAAAAAGGCAAGCAATTGGAATATGGGAGAGTTCTGTGCACTCACCAGCAGGAGAGTTCTGTGCACTTTTTTCCCCCGCAAACTTTGAAAGCTGGCTTGTATCCTTTTATGCCGTGGATGGTTGAACCAGCAGCGGTAGTTTATTGACGGATTAATCTTTGCCATCTTATCAATAAAGGAAAATGCAGCACAGGTAGCGCTCAGCTTACCACCACAACTGAGACGAAATTTCGGGATAATTTGTTAAGTGAATTTTGCCCCATTCTACAACTTTTCTCGCCACAGTGGTTAAGTGGATCACCATTGTGGATCAGTTAGGAACCCGGTTGTTAAGTGAATCGGTCTTCCTCCACTGACGTTGCTTGTTAGAAGATCACCAAAGAGGATCACGTGACTCTGGGGATGCTGCAACGGCCCTTGTCTTCAGCCACTTTTTTCACTGCTGTCGTTTTCACTTCAAAGAGTCAATAAACCAACGATGGTAAGTCAAGCGCTACCTGTACATAGTCCAGATCTCAGCACTCCTTAGCTGGTAAAACACCCAGGAAATTCTGATCTTTTTAATCGACAGTTGTTCTTATTTCAACTCCACTTCCCTGAGTGAAGCTCCGTTTTTTTGTAGTGCCTGTAAAAATCAGGCAGGCTTTGATTGACCGCTGACAAGCTACCACCGGACTGTCAAATTTTATCCGCGTTTTGGTTATACTTTAATATTTAATGGGCATTTTTTTTGCCGATTCCAGTCAGGGACCACCATAAAAATATCCATTCATTCAAGGAGCTGATGATTTATTTTCATTTAATAGAGAGGTTTTGTTTTTGTTTTTTCATTCCTATGACTGGAGGATTCAGTAGCCTTAATGAAAAGGAGAGAGCGAGGGAGGGAGGGAGGAAGGAAAAGAGGAGGATGAAAGGAAGGGTGGATGGAAGGAAGGAAGGAAGGAAGGGTGGAAGGAAGGAAGGAAGGAAGGAAGGAAGGAAGGAAGGGTGGAAAGAAGGAAGGAAGGAAGGAAAGAAGGGTGGAAGGAAGGAGGGAAGGGAGGTAGGGAGGGAGAGGGAGGGAGGGAGGGAGAGGGAGGGAATAAAGGAAGGGAGAGAGGGAGGGAGGGAAGGAAAAAAGGAAGGAAGGAAGAGAAAGAGAAGGAGGGAACAAAGGAAGGAATGCAGGATGGAGGGAGAGAGGAAAGAAGGGAGGAAGGAAGGAGAGAGAGAGAGAGACTAGAAACCCAACAAACAGGAGATAATTTAAAAAGAGCTTATTGTAACATAGTTGTTAACACACACAGTGGAACAGAAGCCTCTTACTCAGACACAGACAAGGTTATGTTTCAAAGGCTATGCAAGATACTGTGTGTCACCCCCCCTCTGTGCCCCCAAGGTGATAGACAAGCTAAATAAGTTTAGCTGAAGGATGAAAGAGGACAGAAGAATCTATCCATGCATCTTATTATCACTTTTTAATGCAGGGTAGCAGGAAAGTTAAGGGCACTTCCAAAGCTCGCCAGCTTGCCCGAACAAGCAGAATATGCTCCAGAGCTTGATCAAAAACCATTTTCAGAAATGAGCGCATAGCCAGAGGGCTTTTGATGGTAAACACGGCATTAAAACAGCTTTTGCAGGTTCAAAGTGTTAATATTTCCCGTCTGATTATCCCTAGCAAGAAGGTAAGGAGAAAGAGGGGGGGAGAGGGAGAGGGAGAAGGAGAGAGACACACACACACACACACACAGAGAGAGAGAGAGAGAGAGAGAGAGAAAGAGAGAGTCAGAGAGAGACAGAGTCAGATAGATAGATAGAGATAGATAGATGATAGATAGATAGATAGAGACAGAGAGAGACAGAGAGAGTGACAGAGAGTCAGAAAGAGAAACAGAGTCAGATAGATAGATAAATAGGGAGAGAGAGAGAGAGAGAGAAAGAGAGAGAGAGAGAGAGAGAGAGAGAGAGAGAGAGAGAGAGAGAGAGAGAGAGAGAGAGATGGAGGGGGGAAGGAGGAAGGAAGGAAGGAAAATGAAAGAGAAGACATCTCTCTGTCTTCCTTCTCTCTCTTCCTTCCTTCCTTCCCTCTCTTTCCTCTTTCCTTCTCTCCCTTCCTTCCTCCCTCTCATTCCCATATCCTTCCTTCCTCCCTTCTGTTAAAAAGCAAAAACAAAAAACAAAAAAACAAAACAGAATGGCAGCCTTGATGATGCATACTAGTAACCTCCATCAGAAGGGGGTGAGATAAATTTTGGACTCCCCTGGGGGAAGCGCCCTTTGAAGGAAACCCTCTGAGCAGCGAGAGACGTAACACTTTTTGAATTGCAGGCAAACTGCGATTCCCTTTCAGGCTTGACAGCTGACAACAACCCCAGCTAACAATGGCACATTGTGTGGAAAATGGGGCTCTTGAGTGGCAAAGGTTTCACAATAAGAAACACTTCTCCGGTGCGCCAACTCAGTTTGTTCCCGCTAGGCGCAGCTGGAAACGTCTGCAAGAAAAGCCAGGTCAGAGAACAAGGAGGAATCCAAAGTCATCGTCATCGTCATCCTCCTCCTCCTCCCCATCCCTTCTCCTTCTCTTCCACTCCACACACCATATTCCCCTCTCCCACTGATGATGTATATGAGGTCCTTAATGTCCTCTGAGGTTGCAGACATTTCAGTTACCAAACTAGCTAACGTCATCTGAGCACTGATGATGTTACCTAGTCGGGCCACGAAACGTCTGCACGAAAACCACCCAGCTCAGAGAGCACCGAGGACCCCCCACACACCGCTGATCGCTGTACTATAAATATTCCCTTCTATCGATATATTCATTCCTATTTTCCCTGGAAGCCATTAATACTGTATCAGCCATAATTGTACATATATTTAAAATAAATAAAGAAGGAAGACAAATGTTTGCAGTGTTGTACGGCCAGGTGCATGACATCTCCAAATAGAAAAACCCCAGATGGACGTTATGTCCGAAGCAATGAAAGATTTGCTTACTTAGATTTATTAAATGGAGGGGGCGGAGTTATAAATACTTAACAACACACCTCTAAGTTGAACAGTGTCTTCAAAGCTTCCTACACTTAAGCAGTCAAGCATTTCATAATTCAAAAAAAAAAGGGGGCGGGGAAATGCAACATAACCTAGGATAGGACTATGGCCACCAAAAACAAATGACGGTACATTTGAGCGAGGAAAGACCTTCGGATGTAAAAAGTCCAGAGATCAGAGCTGGCAGCTTATTGTGGCAAAGAAAACAAAGGTGGGCATTTTTTCAATCTATGATCGGACGTTGCGTGTTCGCCCGCCGTTGCAAAACGTCTGTGCCCAGGCATCAAGGGAGGAAAGTCAGACTATACAGGGGACATTGCAACCGTCATAAATATGAGACAGGAGATTCACTTGTCTGAAATGGTATAGGATCTCCTGCTTGAGCAGGGGGCTAGGCTAGAAGACCTCCAAGGTCCCTTCCAGATTCTATTCTATTCTATTCTATTCTATTCTATTCTATTCTATTCTATTCTATTCTATTCTATTCTACTCTACTCTATTCCTTATTCTATATTCTATTCTATTCTATATTCTGTTCTATTCTATTCTCTGTTCTATTCTATTCTAATTCTCTATTCTATTCTATTCTATTCTATTCTATTCTATTCTATTCTATTCTATTCTATTCTATTCTATTCCTTATTCTATATTCTATTCTATTCTATATTCTGTTCTATTCTATTCTATTCTATTCTATTCTCTATTCTCTATTCTATTCTATTCTATTCTCTATTCTATTCTATTCTATTCTATTCTATTCTATTCTATTCTATTCTATTCCTTATTCTATATTCTATTCTATTCTATATTCTGTTCTATTCTATTCTATTCTATTTTATTCTCTATTCTATTCTATTCTCTATTCTCTATTCTATTCTCTATTCTATTCTATTCTATTCCTTATTCTATATTCTATTCTATTCTATATTCTGTTCTATTCTATATTCTGTTCTATTCTATATTCTATTCTATATTCTCTTCTCTTCTATCTAATCAACTGAGTCTGAAAGCCAATTAAATGAAGGAAAGGTTAAGCAATACCTAAGTTTCCCATTCCCCCAAATGGACATCCATTCAGCTACATTAAAATCACAAACGGGGAAGAGCTTCAGACATTTGCAAAGTGAAAATCCCAACAGCCCCATCCAGCCTGGACAATGATAAAGCACCCCACGGGGCTGGCCCTCCGATAGCAAGCGACTTATTAAGTAGAGATAATGGAGACACATAAGCATATCTGCCTGGAGACTTTTCGTGCCCGTCAACGCTGGCATGTTTTAAATACAGAAGATGCCTACAGAAATGCCTGCCTTTTTATTTTGAAAGGGAGGGCCCGGTCTTCAAGGTTGAAAGCGTGCAGATTAAAAAAAAAAAAGGAGAAAAAGGAGAAAAATCAGCCAAGAAACCATTCGGTAGAGCTTCCCCTTGTAATGGTCTGTGGGAATGACCTTGAGGGACTGGAACCATCGGATAAGAGGCAGCGTAGATCTCAGGAAGTGGTGGGTGAGGCAAGAGGCCCAGAAGAGACCCCCCCCAATTTGGGAAGGGGTAAAGGAGATGGGGAGAACTGTACTTACAGGCTTGCAAGATTCTGTTAATGTAGCTTGACAATAAAATAAAGCCTTGTCATGTCTGCTATCTGGCTTGCCTGAGAAAGCTAACAGCTTATACTTCTTAAAAGCTCTTTCCTTCTTCCCTTTCCTCCTCTTCCTTCCTTCTCATATCCATCCTTCCTCTCTCCCTCCCTTCCCTTCCTCTTTCCCTTCCCTTCCCTCCCTTCTCTCTCTTTTTCCTTCTCATCTTCCTTCCTCAGTTCCATCCTTCCCTCCCTCCCTTCCTCCCTCTTTCCTTTCCTTTCCTTTTTTCCTCCCTCCCTCCCTCCCTTCTTTCCTCCCTCTCTCCCTTCCCTCCCTTCTCTCTTTTTCCCTTTCTCATCTTCCTTCCTTCCTCTCTCTCTCCTTTCCCTTCCCTTCCTTTTTTCCTTTTTCATCTTCCCTCCCTCCCTCCTTTCTTTCCTTCTTCCCTCCCTCCCTCCCTTCCTTTCTCTTTCTTTCTCTCTCCCTCCGTCCTTCTCTCCCTCCCTCCCTCCCTCCCTTCCTTCCTCCCTTCTTTCCTTCTTCCCTCCCTCCCTCCCTTCCTTTCTCTCTTTCTTTCTCTCTCCCTCCGTCCTTCTCTCCCTCCCTCCCTTCCTTCCTCCCTTCTTTCCTTCTTCCCTCCCTCCCTCCCATCCTTTCTCTCTTTCTTTTTTCCTCCCTCCCTCCTTCTCTCCCTCCCTCCCTCCCTGGGTAACTGAGGAATTCCTTTCCTGACTTGGGCATAGCCACCCCAATAATAAGGCATAATTTGTCAGACTAATTGGCACGTGTCTGGCTAATGAATGAAAGACATAAAGCATCTCCCGTGCAGATGAAACACAGGAGCCGGCTGGCCATAATTCACCAAATATCTTCAACCATCCTTAGAGCATCAATAGATCAGAATCTCAGCAGCCTCACAAATCAGCCGGTGGCCTCCCTAGAACAGTCAACAGAGATTTGGGGGATAATTAAAAACAGCTTTTGAAGTCAACATTCCTCTTTTCCTTACGTCCTGAAGGGGGGGGGACAAAAAAAAAATCAAAGGTGTGCAAGAATTGGAGTTATGCGGTGGGCCCAGTTCAGTGGAGCAAGAACAGGATGGATCCTCCACCGGTTTGCTACAATCAATTAAACAGAACAAAGGCCATTCAAATGGAATTTCCTGCCTGTGATTCCTACAAAGTCATACCTGTAAATCAGAGGGATATTCAATACAGGTAAGTCCTCAACTTACAACAGTTTTAGCGACCGTTCAAAGTTACAGCAGCACCGAAAAAAGGCAAGTGAGGTCCCATTTTCACAGTGATGACTGGTCCAGCATCCCCTCTGTCACCTGATCAAAATTCAGCCGACTCGCATTTCCGACGGTCGCACCTTCCGACAAGCAAAGTCAACAGGGGAAGCCAGACTCGCTTTCACGACTGGGTTACTAACTTACCGACTGTGGCAACGGCGGCAAGAGACATGGTAAAATGGGGGCAAAACTCACTGAAGAAGTGTCTGGCTTAGCGGCAGAAATCTGGGCTTCCATTGTGGTCGTTAAGTCGAGGACTAAATGCCCAGGAAGAACTTTGGGGGGAATCTCCGAACGCCTTCATTCAAGACTCCCCAAATGTGCCCCCAGCTGTTCTGCCAGTTTGTCCTTCCTGTGCACACAACAGCTTATCATTTGAAATTCGGGGGAGCTGTTCCTTGGTGCCCCAATTTTTTGAGTATTGAAGTCGCCCGAAAGACAGTGGGAAGCTACGCCGGGAAATTACAGGAAGATTGGAGACTGAGAAACTGGGGTCATTTAAAATCTGGAAATGATAAAGATTAAACGTTAAATTTAAATATTAATGCAAAATTAAAGTTAAGAAAAACTTGTTAGGTTATTGCCTAAAAGATGGAATGTCAAATTAATTAAGATATGTATAGACTGAAGATTCTTAATGAATATTAGAAAGGTATTTTTTGTTTGATGGATAGAATAAGAACTGTATTCATCTGAATATGATAGTCGATCTTATGGGGGAAAGAGAGGGGATTTTGCTGTTGAAATACTTTGAGATTTGTACTGATGATATTTAAATGTAATGGAATCAACGGTGCCCCACCGCCACGCTACTTTTCAAATGTGTAAATGCAATATTGGAAAATTAATAAAAAAACCTTGGGATATGAAATTCCAGGAAAATTTTGAGATGTTTGCGCAGTGATCGGCCGCCGACTTCAGCAATTCTGCCCAAGACAGACTTGTCTGGGTGTGATCACTTAAATGTTTTCTTTTTTCTGGGGGAATCTTGACAAGAACTGGCAAGATTATTCTGTCCTACAGCAAAAGGTGAAACGTTGGGGGTCACGGGCCTGAACGGAGAATCCCTGACAGCCCAAAGGTAAATGAGAAGAACAGACGAAAATTGATATGCAAACCGTTCGTTTAGAGCAAAGTCTCCTGTCTAGCAACGTCTGAAATGTTATCCTTTCCATTGTTTTGGGTTTGTTTGTTTATTATTATTATTATTATTATTATTATTATTATTATTATTATTAATTAATTAATTTACCTATTCCTTTCAGAGTCTCTTCAACTGCATGCTGCCACTCTCTGGAGTGTGTGATTGTTTGCTGCAAAGAAATATGTGTTGGGTTTGCAAATCTTTTTTTTTGCAAGAGGTGATGAACTGGAGAGGGGGGAAGGAGGGAGGGAGGGAAGGGAAGAAGGGGGAGGGAGAGGGGAGGAGGAGGAGGGGAGGAAGAGGAGGAAGAAAGGAAGAGAAGGGAAGGAAGGAAGGAAGGAAAGAGGGGGGAAGAGGAGGAGGAAGAGAAGGGAGGGAGAAAGGGAAGGGAAGGGAGGGAGGGAAAGAGGAAAGAAGGAAGGAAAGAAGGAAGGAGGGAGGGAAGGAAGGAAAGAAAGAAAGAAAGAGAGAGGGGGGAAGGGAGGGAGGGAAGCAGGAGGAGGAGAAAGGGAAGGGAAGGGAGGGAGGGAGGAGGGAGGGAAGGAAGGAAAGAAAGAAAGAGAGAGGGGGGGAAGGAAGGGAGGGAGGGGAGCAGGAGGAGGAGGAGAAAGGGAAGGGAAGGGAGGGAGGAAGGAGGGAAGGAAGGAAGGAAAGAAAGAAAGAGAGAGGGGGGAAGGAAGGGAGGGAGGGGAGCAGGAGGAGGAGGAGGAGGAGGAGAAAGGGAAGGGAAGGGAAAGAGGGAAAGAGGAAGGAAGGAAGGAAGGAAGGAAAGAAGGAAGGAGGGAGGGAAGGAAGGAAGGAAGGAAAGAGAAAGAAAGAGAGGGGGGAAGGAAGGGAGGGAGGGAGGGGAGCAGGAGGAGGAGAAGGAGAAGGAGAAAGGGAAGGGAAGGGAGGGAGGAAGGAATGGTGTAAAATACACCATGATCTTTCAGTTGCAAAATATGGAAACCAAATAGCAAATCACCACAAAACAACGGCAACATTAAATTAAACTCTTAGCTTGATCCCCAACTCATCTCAAAAAGCTATACAGGAATGGCCCTGGTTAGGAACTGGATGGGGCACCACAAGGCAGGCCAGTCGGAAAGGCAAATATTGTGGCAAGCTAACTTGCATCTTGTTACCAAGGAAACCACACAGTCCTGCAAAAGGAATGCCAAGGTTTTCCTCAAATAGTGGTGTCTTGAAAGCTGCAAGGTCTTGCCGATGAAATAACTGCTAATAAAAGCAATTATTACCTAAACAAGCAAGAGAAATGTTGTGGCTTCTTCCCAACTTGCTAAAAAGAAGCAAACTTGTGTTTCCCATATCAACAAACACACAGGCAAAAACACTTGTGGCAATCAGAGGCAAAGAAACATAAACGCTCAACAAAATATCCTTTGCTTTAATGCTGAAACACTTCAGGATTATCTCCCACATTGTCTGGGCCAGTTATAGGCTAAACATGAAGCCTGTCTTCTAGATCAAGGATTCTTCTTATCAGCATAGACTGCCACATCTGGAAATCATCCTCACTAGCATCACCTCCATCTCCATCACCTCCATCATCATCACCATCTCCATCACCTTCATTACCATTACCATCAGCATCACCTTCATCTCCATCACCTTCATCAACATCATCACCAACATCTCCATCTCCTTCATCATCACCATCTCCATCACCTTCATCATCATCATCACCAACATCTCCATCTCCTTCATCATCACCATCTCCATCTCCTTCATCATCACCTTCATCATCACCATCTCCATCACCTTCACCATCATCACCAACATCTCCATCTCCTTCATCATCACCTTCATCATCACCATCATCTCCATCTCCTTCATCATCATTACCATCATCTCCATCACCTTCACCATCCCCATCCCCATCACCTTCATCATCATCATCATCACCTTAATCATCATCACTATCTCCATCGCCTTCATCATCATCACCCTCAATATCTCCATCACTTTCATCCCCATCACCTTCATCCTCATCATCACCATCTCCACCACCTTCATCTCCATCATCATCATCATCAATACTTTTCTTTTTGAATATTTTTTTTCCTATAATGCAGCTTGACGGTTCAGGATCCATTTTCCCACCAGGGAGATCCCTACAGGAGTTGCACAGCTGTATTCTTCTCTTACTAACTGTGTCGGGAAACCGCTATTAGATTTCCACTTGATCTCTCAGGTCAAACTTTGACACCCCATTTCAAAAAATGTCCCCCCCATCGCTTTTTTTTCTTTTTTAAACTTGACTCCAAACCCTACGCGCTCTTTTTTCACCCCAGTTATTATTGCTAGTTGGCTGCCGATTGCATGAACTCTGTCTGCCAGTATGTGGTTGCTCTGTTATATCTTATTATATTGCTGTTTTATTACTTTGCATTGTTTTATTTTTAATTATACGGCCGTAATTGATTTGTACACTGCCCAGGAAACCGTGGCATGTTAGTGATTTAGAAATGGAAGAAATAAATGCTGGGAGTTGTTTTTTTTTTTTGTGTGTGTGTTTTTGTGAGAAGACAAAAATCCCTTAAAAAAAACAAAAACAAAAAGTAACAGTAAGAGGAATATCTTTTTCAGGATCTTCAGATCTGTCAAGTTATTTTGCACAAGCCAAAAGGTCTTGAATGTTTTATTCTCCTTCCAATACAATCAACTCCTCAACTTATGCCCACAATGGAGCCCAACATTTATGTTGCTAAGTGAGACATTTGTTAAACAATTGTTAAGTGACTCATTCCGGTTCTTAAGTGAGTCACACAGCTGGTTAGCGAATCTGGCTTCCGCATCGATTTTGCTTATCAGAAAGGGGCCAAAGGGGATCACGTAACGGGGACACTGTCATAAGTACAAGTCAGTTGCCAAGCATCTGGATTTTGATCCAGTGACCACAGGGAAGGTCGTAAGTGTGAAAAAAAGGGAAGAAGTTTCTTTTTCACAATGCCGTCGTAACTTCGGTTAGCAAACAATGTTCCTAAGTCGAGGAGTGCCTGCAACTTCTAGCACACTGTTCCACCTTCCTGACTGTCGCCTTTGCTCGCTGCAGAAAAATCTCGCCTGTCGTTGACCTTCACAATTCACAATCTTCTCTCTGCAATTGTGACCTCACACAGCCGACTCGCAAATCCACCCCCTTAAGAGTTTGCACAAGGACAGCCCAGTATTATTATTTTTTAACATTTCGAAGCTTCTCCAACCTACGCCAGGTGTGCATGCACTCCCAGGTGTTGTGAGAAGGGCACCACTCTTCCTCCCCCCCACCTCCCTAAAAAAGAGCAATGCATTTTAGCTGAACCAGGCACCTAGACCAGAGAGCACAACCTTTTAAAGAGCCTCTAATTCTGCTGACTGCTGACTGCCAACAGTTTGCCAGTTTGACCCTGGCTGGCTGAAGGTCAGCCTTCCATCCTTCTGAGGTCAGTAAAACCAGGACCCAGATTGTTGGGGGTCAAGATGCTGACTCTGTAAACTGCTTAGAGGAGCTATAAAGCACCATGGGGCAATATATAAGTCTGAGTGCTATTGCTATGTTTGTCTGTTTGTCTGTCTGTCTGTCTGTCTGTCTGTCTGCCATGGTGGCACAGTGGTTAAAATGCAGTACTGCAGGTTAATTCTGCCAACTGCCAGCAGTTCCAAAGGCTGTAAAGCACTATGAAGTGGTATAAAAGTCTAAGTGCTATTGCTATGTCTGTCTGTCTATCTATCTGATTCTGTCTCTCTCTGTGTGTATCATCTATCTATCTATCTATCTATCTATCTATCTATCTATCTATCTATCTATCTATCTATCTATCTATCTATCTATCTGACTCTTTCTCTTTCTGACTCTGTTACTCTCTCTCTCTGTCTCTGTCTCTGTCTCTCTGTCTCTCTCTATATCTATCTATCTATCTATCTCTATCTATCTATCTCTGTCTCTCTCTGACTCTCTCTCTCTCTGACTCTCTCTCTCTCTGACTCTCTCTGTCTCTCTCTCTGTCTCTGTCTCTGTCTCTGTCTCTCTGTCTCTCTGTCTCTCTCTATCTATCTATCTATCTATCTATCTATCTGACTGCTTCTCTTTCTGACTGTCACTCTCTCTCTCTCTGTCTCTGTCTCTCTGTCTCTCTCTCTATATATATATCTATCTATCTCTATCTATCTATCTCTGTCTCTCTCTGTCTCTCTCTGACTCTCTCTCTCTCTCTCTCTGACTCTCTCTCTCTGTCTCTGTCTCTGTGTCTGTGTCTGTGTCTGTGTCTGTGTCTGTGTCTCTGTCTCTGTCTCTCTCTCTCTCTCTCTCTCTCTCTCTCTCTCTCTCTCTCTCTCTCTCTCTCTCTCTCTCTCTCTCTCTCTATCTATCTATCTATCCATCCATCCACCTATCTATAAAAGAGCTGTGGGAGAATACAGTATTGCTGCCTAACTCTCCATTCCACTGACGGGAGTTCGATTCTCACAAGCTCAAGGTTGACTTCGGCCTTCGATCCTTCTGAGGTCGGTAAAAGGAGGACCCAGATTGTTGGGGGCCAAAATTCTGACTTTGTAAACCCCTTAGACAGGGCTGTAAAGCCTTGTGAAGCGGTATATAAGTCTTAAGTGCTATTGCCATTAAAAGCGACTCTGTACAGCGCCTAGAAGAGCCATCAAGGACGCACCGGTGCTTGTCAACCTTGACAGATTTAAAAAGAGGAGTGAAGGGCAGGCCAATCATAGGTCAGTCCATGATTGACAGGGCATCTTATTTCTAGCTCAGGAGTGAAAGTGTGAAAAACAGTCCCAAGTCCCTTTTGGCAAGGCTGTCGTAACTTTGAACTAAATGGACTGTTGTAAGTTGAGGACTGCCTGTATTATCAAATGTGTACCAATATTCTTCTTTATTGGCACTTTTATTTCCATTATGCAAGAATGCAGAGCTTAAATTCAGGTGCATCCTTCCAATTTTACTGTTTCACCTTCCTCTTTTTTTCTTTTTTTCTTTTTAAACTCGGACTTCTCGTGAAATCTGGACAAGCATAGATATCCCGCCTCTTCTATCCCTGCTTTTTTAAATGTCGCACTTTGCATTTCCCCCTCCGGAATTCATAAGAGGGAGACTTCACAGGGGATGGAGCACCCGTGTGCTTGAAGAGAAGGTGGGGCGATAGTTAATTTGCAGCCCACAGGCACCCACCAGCATTAAAATGCACCTTTACAAGAATTCTCTCCCCTTCCCCTCTTGCAGCCTTCTTTTTTGGGAAGGACTCAGGAAATGGGTTGTCTATTGTTTAGGTGGGGTTTTTTTTTTTTTGTACTTTTGTGCAAGTGCTTTCCTGACTCTCTAGGGCTCAGTTAGCTGAGGATGGCAGCGTAGAACACCTGTTTAGTTTTGCAAGTAGGGAAGCCTCCCCCCCCCCCCACACACACACGCGTGTCTTACTGAAATGCACACCTATTAGGGAGGGAAGGGGAGGGGGAGAAAGAGAGAGAGAGAGAGAGAGGGAGGGAGGGAAGGGGAGAGAGAAAGAGAGAGAGAGAAAAGAAAGAGAGAGATGGAGGGAGGGAGAGACGGAGAGAGGGAGAGACGGAGAGAGGGAGAGAGGGAGGGGGAGAGAGAGATGGAGGCAGGGGGAGAGAGGGGGGAGAGAAAGGGAGAGGGAGAGAGAGACAGAGGGAGAGAAAGAGAGAGGGAGAGAGGGAGGGAAGGGGAGAGAGAGGGAGAGAAAGAGAGAGAGATGAAGGGAAGGGGAGAGAGAGAGAAAAAGAGAGATGGAGGGAGGGGGAGAGAGAGGGAGGGAAGGGGAGAGAGAGAGGGAGAGAAAGAGAGAGAGATGTAGGGAAGGGGGGAGAGAGAGAAAAAGAGAGATGGAGGGAGGGGAGAGAGAGAGAGAAAGAAAGAGAGAGAGATGGAGGGAGGGAGGGGGGAGAGAGAGAGAAGAATGAGGCAGGCGAGAAGTGTAGGAATAGATGGAAGGAGAAGGAAGGCTGAAGGGAAACCAGGAAAAAAAGGGGGGGAGACTAAGAAACTGCAGAATGGGGTCCAAAGGAAAGGAGAAGACAGCTATCAACACCGTCCCCATCCACTCAACCCCTTTTCAGCATCTTTCCTAGTACAAGGCACCCCCATTGCAACCAAGTGGGTTAGATCCTCACCCCTGCCAAGCTTCTGGGGTGGGGGGGAGGAATTTAAACACCCCCCAAACTGATGAATCTTCTCGAATGAGAAGCGAAACGTCTTCTCCTTCTCCTTCTTCTTCCTCAAGGAAAAAGGGTCAAGTCGCCTTTTGCAAAAAAAAAAAAAAAAAAAAAAAGGCACCTTTGAGCCAAGTCCGAACCCGGGATGGGGAATCTAGACAGAGGTAAAAAGAACCGAGGGGGAAGCCAGCCAGCCAGCCGGCAGCGGGCTTTCCGGGACACGGGTGAAGCGGGTGGTGGGAAAGCAAAGCCCTGAACCTCGCTTCCCCCCCCCCCCCGTCTTCCTCAACTCTCCCCCCCCTCAAAAAAAAAAGAAAAAGAAAACGCAAGAAAACACAAGGCTAGCTTCGGACAAACAGACGAAAGGGAGCCTCGCTTCTCCAGGAGCGAGTGGCGAAGAGATGGGGGGCGCACAAGGACCCCCAGGAAGCCCCCCCACACCCACCCACACACACACTAGGAGCAGAATAGGGGGAAAGACCGGGAGGATGGCAGGTGTGTGTGTGTGTATGGGGGGTCCTCGTCCCCCCTGACTCACCCAGAGTGAAGGGCACCTCCGAGTTATCCAGATGGGGTACCCCAGGAAGCCAGGCACTCACACACAAACAAACACCAGGAGCAGAAGAGGAGGGGTGAGAGACCAAGAGGAAGGCAGGTAAGGCGTGTGTGTATGGGGGGCGCCTCCGTCTCATAGCCCTAACTCACCCAGAGCGCCCTAACTCACCCAGAGCGAAGAAGGTCAGTTCCCTGTTATCCACATCTGGGGGGGGCACGAGGACCCCTGGGAAGCCCCCCCCACACACACATCAGGAACAGAAGTGGAGGAAGGGAGGGAGAGACGAAGAGGAAGGCAGGTAAGGTGTGTGTGTGTGGGGGGGGTCCCATCTCATCCCCCTGACTCCCCAGGGTGAAGAAGGCAGTTCCGTGTTATCCAGATTCGGGGGAGGGCACAAGGACCCCCAGAAAGCCACACACACACACACCAGGAGCAGGGGGGAGAGACCAAGAGGAAGGCAGGTAAGGTGTGTGTGTGTGTGTGTGTGTGTGTGCGTGTTGGGGGGCGCCTCCGTCTTGTCCCCCCCCACTCACCCAGAGTGAAGAAGGGCAGCTCCGTGTTATCCAGATTGGGGGGAGGGGGTCTACGAGTACCCCAGGAAGCCAGACACTCACACACACACACACACCAGGAGCAGAAGAGGAGGGGGGGAAAGACCAAGAGGAAGGCAGGTAAGGCGGAGGTGGGGGGGGGTCCCATCTCATCCCCCTGACTCCCCAGAGTGAAGAAGGGCAGTTCCCTGTTATCCAGATTCGGGGGAGGGCACAAGGACCCCCCAGAAAGCCCCCCCACACATACACACACCAAAAGAAGGGGGGAGACCAAGAGGAAGGCAGGTAAGGCGGAGGTGGGGGGGTCCCATCTCATCCCCCTGACTCCCCAGAGTGAAGAAGGGCAGTTCCCTGTTATCCAGATTCGGAGGAGGGCACAAGGACCCCCCAGAAAGCCCCCCCCACACACACACACCAAAAGAAGGGGGGAGACCAAGAGGAAGGCAGGTAAGGCGGAGGTGGGGGGGTCCCATCTCATCCCCCTGACTCCCCAGAGTGAAGAAGGGCAGTTCCCTGTTATCCAGATTCGGGGGAGGTCACAAGGACCCCCCAGAAATCCCCCCCACATACACACACCAAAAGAAGGGGGGAGACCAAGAGGAAGGCAGGTAAGGCGGGGGTCCCATCTCATCCCCCTGACTCCCCAGAGTGAAGAAGGGCAGTTCCCTGTTATCCAGATTCGGGGGAGGGCACAAGGACCCCCCAGAAAGCCCCCCCCACATACACACACCAAAAGCAGGGGGGGAGACCAAGAGGAAGGCAGGTAAGGCGTGTGTGTGTGTGTGTGTGTGTGTGTGTGTGTGTGTGTGTTGGGGAGGGAGGGGGGCGCCTACCGTCTCGTCTCCCCCCCCCCATCCCCGGACTCACCCAGAGTGAAGAAGGGCAGCTCCGTGTTATCCAGGTCGTCCTGCACCGCCACGCGCCGGGCACTTCGCTCCGGACGAAGAGCAGCAAACGCGAGTCAACGCCGCCGCCGCCGGGAGGCACCGAGCCCGGAGCAGCAGCAGCAGCAGCCGAGGCGGCGGCGGCAGCCGGAGGGGAGGCGCCCGATGCCCCCGGAGGGCCGCCGCCGCCGCCGCCGCTCCTCCAGGCGAGGTCGCTCTCCCGCAGCACCGGCAAGGTGGACACCGTCACCGTCTTCTCCCGGCACGGGCTGCCGCTCCCGGGCCGGCCTGGCCGGCTGTTGGCGCCTCTGCTGCCGCCTCCTCTCCCGCTGCCGCCGCCGCCGCCGCCGCCGGCTCGGCTTGCACCGCCACGGCCCCGGGCCCGGCCCCGCTGGCCAGCAGCAAAAGCAGCGGCAGCAGCGAGGGAGCCGGGCAGGCAGAAGCGGCGGAGGAGGCGGCGGCGGCCGGGAGGAAGAGGAGGAAGCGGCGGCGGCGGAGCAGCGGCCAGCCGCGCGCCCCTGCCATGGCGCGGGAGAAGGCGGCGGAGGAGAAGCAGCAGCAGCAGCCGCCGCCGCCGAGCCCGGAGCACCAGCAGCAGCCGCCGCCGCCGCCGCCGCAGGAGCCGCTAGGCACAGCCCACCTCGCCTGGCTCCGCCCCCTCCCCAGTCAGGCTCCGCCTTGCCGGGGGAGACCCCCCTCCCACCCCACCCCACCCCTCCGGGCACCGGGGAGAGGCGGCGGCCGCAGGGCTTGGAACTTTCCCCGCCGGCGGGGTGGGGGGTGAGGGGGCGAGGAGTCGGAGAAAGGAGAAGGGTTATGTGGGGGGGGTGGAAATGAGAGAGGAGGAGAGAGAGGGGGGGTCTTCCGAGCTGGGATGGTTTGGGTGGTGGGCGTTTGGGTGAGTCGACTAGGGGTCGTGGCCAAGGGATTGGAAGGAGGAGGAGGAGGAGGAGGAGGAGGTGGTGGTGGTGCTGTTGGAGCTGGGGAAGGGTCTTCGTGCAGATGTCTCATTACCGCTCTGGGTACCATCATCAGTGACTGAAGGGAGTGGGTTGGGTGGAGAGGAGGAGGAGGAGGAGGAGGTCATCCTCGGCGTTGTCTTGAGTTGGGGGAATCTTCTTGAGTCGGGGGGGGGGGAATCTTCGTGCAGATGTCTCATTACCGCTCTGGGTACCATCATCAGTGACTGAAGGGAGTGGGTTGGGTGGAGAGGAGGAGGACGACTGTGGGGTCCTTGGTGCTCTCATCACCCAACTAGGTAAATGTCATCAGCGTAGAAGAGAGGGGGGATTTGCAGAGAGGAGGAGGAGGAGGACTGTGGGGTCCTGGGTGCTCTCTGAGCTGGGGGGGGGTCTTCTTGCAGACGTCTCATTACCCAACTAGGTAACATCATCAGTGATTAAAGGGAGTGAGGTGTGTGGAGAGGAGGAGGAGGAGGAGGAGGAGGAGGAGGATAAGGGTGGAGTCCTTGGTGCTCTGTGATTCTTGCAGACCTTTCGGGACCCAGCTAGGGAACATCATGAGAGCACCAGGGTGATCGAAATTCAGAGGCTTGGCAACTGGCGTGTATTTGTGACAGTGGTCAGTCGCAGCGTCCCAAGGTCACGGGATTCCCTCTGGCGACCTTCTGCAAGCAAAGCCAATGGGGAAGCATAAATGTGGCAAGGAAGGTCGTAAAATGGGGGACAGAAATGGATGCAAGGCAAGAACTCTATGCAGTCCCATCTCTCTCTCTCTCCCTCCCTCCATCTCTCTTTCTCTCTCTCTGCCTCCCTCCCTCCCTCTATCTCTCTTTCTCTCTGTTACTCTCTCACACTCCCTCTCTCTCCCCCTCCCTCCCTCCCTCTTTCTCTCCCCCTCCCTCCCTCTCCCTCTCCCTCCATCTCTCTCTTTCTCTCTCTCCTCTCCTCTCCCTTCCTTCCTTCCTCCCTCCCTCCCTCCTCTCTCTCTCTCCCTCTCTTTTTCTCTCCCTCCCTCCATCTCTCTTTCTCTCTCTCTGCCTCCCTCCCTCCCTCTATCTCTCTTTCTTTCTCTCTGTTACTCTCTCACACTCCCTCTCTCTCCCCCTCCCTCCCTCCATCTCTTTCTCTCTTCCTCCCTCCCTCCTTCTCTCCCCCTCCCTCTCCCTCCCCTCTCCCTCTCCCTCCATCTCTGTCTCTTTATCTCTCTCCTCTCCTCTCCTCTCCCCTCCCTCCCTCCCCTCCCTCCCTCCCTCCCCCCCCCCTCTCTCTCTCTCCCTCCACCCACCACCCACTTGTCTATTACTGCTGGGTTTCCCCTTTGGCAACAGATTCCTGTTCGACAATTGACTTTGCAATCACAACTTGGAGATGAGCCTCAGGCAAGATTGTGGATGAGTTACCCTTGCCATTTTGTAGGCAACTGAGTTTATAATACATGCACCATTTCCAAAGGTGACGGAGCTGCTGCTTCCGTGGGGCTGAACCCACCTAGGGCTGGCAAACAGGAGGCAGCAGGCCGCCTCGGAGTAAAACTACTTTTAGTAGTTTGCCCTTTCGAAATATCAAACTGCTGGATAGGCAGAAAGGCTGTGGGGGGGGGGGGGATTCCGACTTCAGAGTTCAGATCCTGCTCCCATCTATAGTAGCTAAACAGCTGTTGTGACTTGATAGCCTGTTTAGCGATGTGTGCAGGAGAACAGGGATGGCGCCCTGAAAACGCAGCATCGGATCCCTCACGTGAAAGTCTTTGGCACTGTTTGAAAAGGTGTTGAAAAGGTGGCTGGAGTTGCAGGGCCAAATGCTAAGAAATAAAGAAGCCTCCAGTGTCTAAAGAAACTGGTCCTTCTGGCAGGTCTTCTGCTTCCTTGCTTTTTGTCTCACAATTTAGGACGGTCTTTTCCATTGAACGATCCTACCATCGGTGGACTTTTGAAGGAGGACTTGTAGGGCTGCAACCTTTTCAAGCAAGGAATACACCAGAAACTAAAGATAATGACTTTCTTCTTCTTCTTCTTCTTCTTCTTCTTCTTCTTCCTTCTTCTTCTTCTTCTTCTTCTTCTTCTTCTTCTTCTTCTTCTTCTTCTTCTTCTCTTCTTCTTCTTCTTCTTCTTCGTCTTCTTCTTCTTCTTCTTCTTCTTCTTCTTCTTCTTTCTTCTCTTCTCTTCTTCTTCTTCTTCTTCTTCCTCTTCCTCTTCCTCTTCTTCTTCTTCTTCTCCTCCTCCTCCTCCTTCTCCTTCTCCTCCTCCTTCTCCTTCTCCTTCTCCTCCCCCCCCCTCCTCTCCTCCTCCTCCTCACACATCCACTCCCTTCAATTACTGATGATGTTACCTAGTTGGGTAAGGAAACATCTGCAAGAAAACAACCAAGCTCAGAGAGCACCAAGGATCCCACAGTCCTTCCTTTCCTTTTCATCATCATCATCTTCTTCTTCTTCTTCTTCTTCTTCTTCTTCTTCTTCTTCTTCTTCTTCTTCTTCTTCTTCTTTCTTCTTCTTCTTCTTCTTCTTCTTCTCCTTCTTCTTCTTCCTCTTCCTCTTCCTCCTCCTCCCTTTATGGACAATGATCCATGATCCAGTTCCTTATCATCAGATTCTTACACTTAAACCACAGAGAAATATCCAACTCTGTTATTACACATGTTTATCCATCGTGTTCCTTTGATCATTAAAAAAAAGTAGTATTTTCCCTTCTGCAAATCACGATCACCCATTTGTGTATATCTGTTAGTACACACATACAGCGTTCCATAAAAGAATGTAATTTGTGATACATGCTAATTAAATTTCAGCGTTGCCCAATAGCCATTTGCCAATCATATTTTTTCCTGTAATTACCATGGTAAGAAATACGTATGAAGATGAATCGTCTTTTAATAGCTTCTCCCATAAATGAAATGTCTGCATTAATAAAGATTTGCTCTAAAATATCTTTGACCAGTGCTTGACTGGTTATTAATGGAACTTGCCCGGGCATTGAATTCCTTGCATGTTGCAATAAAGTAATAATTTATTGAGCTACAAAAGACAGGCTTCTTTCATCTTAGTCTAGAATGTATGTTAAAAGCTTTTCTTTCTTTCTTTCTTTCTTTTTTGCAAGATGTTCAAACGACTAACTTTTAATGCATGACCTTAGCCAAGCAGAACCATGATAGAACGGCACTATTAATGCCACCTGGATTATCAGCAGAGAGAACAATAAGTGAATAAATGGGTTAATTACAACCACCACACAGAATTTAATTAGAAACATCTCTATTCCTGCCAGAATCTCAATTATCAGCTTCTACTACTTGGGGGACTGCGACTATATGGGTGTCAAAATTTGCTCTGGGCGTAACATTTGACAGAACGGTGCTTGGCTCAGAGGCTAAATTATTGTTTTTCCCCCTCCCTCTCTTATCTTTTCCCTTAATTAAAATTAAAGAAAATATTAAAGAGTAGAGTTTGGATTGCAAGGATCTGGGGTATTAGTGACATAACACGGAGATTGCTTTTATTCCATTCTTTTTTTTTCCCCCTCAAACTGACTGTTGCAGTTTTAAAATGTATTTATTTTGGCTTTGTTAAGCACCTATTTTGTAGTAACCTGTCATGGGTCACAACATCCAGTGCTAAATAAATGTTAAGGGTCAAATTAAAGGAGATAGGGATGTGTGAGCAGAGAGTTATGTTAATGATTTTTAAGCCAGCCAGAGTCACCTGTATGTGAGCTAGGAAGCCATATAAATTTGCTTAATAAAATTCTCCCTCCGGAGCCACAGGTTTATGAGCTGGACAATAGAACAGAATTAGAATAGAATAGAGTAGAGTAGAGTAGAGTAGAGTAGAGTAGAGTAGAGTAGAATAGAATAGAATAGAATAGAATAGAATAGAATAGAATAGAATAGAATAGAATAGAATAGAATAGAATAGAATATGGACTAGAATAGAATAGAATAGAATAGAATAGAATAGAATAGAATAGAATAGAATAGAATAGAATAGAATAGAATAGAATAGAATATGGACTAGAATAGAATAGAATAGAATAGAATAGAATAGAATAGAATAGAATAGAATAGAATAGAATAGAATAGAATAGAATAGAATAGAATATGTGTGTATTCTACACAACCCTTAACAATCCCATCAAAACCACTGACTGACAGGAAAGCCCGGAAGCAGGATCTTGCAAACTGAGATGCAAAGGTTAAAAGTGCTAAAAGAAAAAGGTTGTGTATTTTACAAAACAGACCTCTTTGTGCAACAGAAACTTGGTTCAGCTACATGTGGAGGCCCTCTGTTGGAAACATTTGGGAAAACATGATTATCATTCAACTCAGCGTTTGTCTTGGGTCTTGAAAACTGACTACTGTGTGCAAAGGCTTAACAAAATATTGACAAGATGCAATAGGAAAATCCCAGTTGCCTGCGAATGACATGACTACGGAATTTCCTGCTCAGGTAGATAGTTTTTCCTTTAGATTTTGGCTACTACCAACTCGCCTATCCTGACCCTAATCTCTACTAGGGTTAATCAAGAGTTTTGTTTCATCTTATAGGTGTTTGAGTCTACATCACACAATTAAATCAGTTAACTATGCACCCCAGGATCCAGCCTTAGATTCTATTCTATTCTATTCTATTCTATTCTATTCTATTCTATTCTATTCTATTCTATTCTATTCTAGTCTAGTCTAGTCTAGTCTAGTCTAGTCTAGTCTAGTCTAGTCTATTCCATTCCATTCCATTCCATTCCATTCCATTCCATTCCATATTCTATTCTATTCTATTCTATTCTATTCTATTCTATTCTATTCTATTCTATTCTATTCTATTCTATTCTATTTTCCTTTTCTTTTCCTTCCTTCCTTCCATCCATCCCCTCCCCTCCCCTCCCCTCTCCTCCGTTCCATTCCATTCCATTCCATTCCATTCCATTCCATTCCATTCCATTCCATTCCATTCCATTCCATTCCATTCCATTCCATTCTATTCTATTCTATTCTATTCTATTCTATTCTATTCTACTCTATTCTATTCTATTCTATTCTATTCTAACCTCATGGCAGCACAACAGAACACAGTCAGTGTGGCTAGTTACTAGGCAAGATCTGTTCAATTTGTACATATTTTAATCTTGCGTTTTATGTTTCAAATATGACGTCCTGTAGCCTGCCTTCCTTTAACTGTGATGCTTCTGACACAAATAAACGAATAATAAACAAACAAAGGTGGTCCTGAACAGTTAGTTGCCTCTCCGTCCTGTTAAAAAAGTAAAATATGAGAATATTCAAACAAAATTCCTTGCAAAGCTGGCGAATGCAGATTGGCAAGTTCCTGTGAGTTTTATAAGGGAAGGCAGGCCCCAATAACACCCCCCTCCCCCCCACACACGTTGGGTTTTTATAGGAAAATTCAACCGCCATAAAAAATGCAACAACATTAATGAGCCCAAGTGGTGGGGCCTGTCAATGTTGAATTATTTGCAAAATCCGCCAGCTGAGTACATATGGCACCATCTGGGATGCTTCCTCATCTTCCAGAGTAAATTAACTCAAGGCATTTTTAGGGAGTGAAAGATTTGGAGGGAGGCATGTGCCCTGAAACTTTAAACAGGCCTGTGCGGGTGTCACATCTCTTGCAAAGGATGGACCTGGTGGAAGGTTTGTGCAGCTGTTCCTCTCACCCTTCAGCTGCTGACTTTCTCTGCCCTTCTGTACTTTCCGCTCTTCTTCCTTGGACCTGTCACATCTCCAGAGACCAAGCCGCAGTGGAAAAAAAATGATTCTGGGCAAAAGACTACGAGCAGAGAGGCTGGGAATCCCTTCATGCACAACTGGCCTTTCATTGTCTGTCTCCTAGCAGGCTTGCCAGGATTTGCTTCTGCAGCCAAGGAGAAAAACAACAACAACAGAAGCATCTCTCTTCCCCCCCCCCAGCTTAATTTTACTCTCTGGAAGCTCTCTCTTTGCTCTGACTTAGCAATTGTGCCTGTAAAAGGGGAGGCGTGAAGGATCAGGTCCACACGTGATGGGCCAGCTAAACTGCTTTGTTGGCTCCAGAAGTGGTGGGCGCTCCATCACTGGAGATTTTTAAGAAGAGACTAACAACACTAGCAGATGAAGGAATAGGAGGTACCTGGCTATCATATCTGCAACTGCAGTCTAGGTGGCAAATAGACAGGAAGAAGGGCTTATCCCTGACAGACGAGAATTTAATTGACCAGATTAGAAAGCAGGGGATCATGCATATCAAACGAGTGTACGGTGTTCTGATAGAAATGGACTCTGAAACTGTGCTAGTCAAGAACTGTATGGTAAAGTGGGAACAAGATTTTGGGCATCCTATCACGATGGAAACGTGGGAGGAAATCTGGGTGAGAAATGTAGAATTTACGAAAGCGCAACATCTACGGGAAAATTTCTACAAGATGTTCTATAGGTGGCATCTAGATCCGAAAAAAACTATCATACATCTATCCAGACACCCAACCTAAATGCTGGAGGTGTGGCAACGGGGAGGCTACATATTTTCATGTATGGTGGACATGTAGAAAAATTAAAGCCTTCTGGAGGAAGATATGGTGGACACTTCAAACCATTTTGAAAAAGCGTATTGAATTTCTACCTCAGGTTTTTTTGTTAGGGATCTTAAAAGATTGCACTACCACTGAGATGAACTTAACTCTGAACTTGATCACAGCAGCTAGACTGCTGGTGGGACAATACTGGAAGAAGCCAGAAATACCACCTATTGAAGATTGGACTTTGAAAGTAATACATTTGGCAGCAATGGCGAAAATTTCGGCATATTTGAAGGATCGCTCAAATGAACAATATATGATAGACTGGAAACAGTGGATAGACTATATACAAGAGAAACACCAATCAAATCAAATAAAATGTATCTGGCGTATAGTTGAGGCTTGAAGTGAGGAGTGAGGAATGTTTACCAAATCAGACGTTTACAAAGACTAATACTTAATGTTGTATTTTATGTTCTATGATGATTGCTTCTTAATATGATCTTATGTTTAATGTTGATTGCTTTAATAAAAAATTTTAAAAAGAAGAAGAAGAGACTGAACAGCCGCTTGTCTGAAATGGTATAGGGTCTCCTGCCTGAGCAGGGGGTTGGACTAGAAGACCTCCAAGGTCCCTTCCAACTTCTGTTACTCCTTCTGTGCACAGGAATCTTCTTATTAATGGTTGAAGCTAGACAAAGGTGCATGGAATTCAAGGGAGGCTCAGCTTAGTCCGGTTGTGGCTACATAAGGATTCTATGCTGATTCCTCTACTCCTTCTCCTCCAGAGATGTTTGCAGAAAAGCAATTTCAGCTCTAAGTTTGAAGAATTCAGGGGAAAAAAATCAAAATAATTGAAGGGAGGGAAGCTTTATGGCTTTCTTGGGGAGCAAAGCCCAGGCCTAGGCTAAAACCCAAGTAATGAATGTGGTGTGATAGATGTGAACTGTCCATCTTGAGCAGGGGTCTTCAAACTTGGCCCTTGGATGACTTTATTATTATTTATTATTATTTATTTAATTTCTATGCCGCCCTATTCCGAGAACTCAGGGCGGCTCACAACATGATAGAAATTACAATAACATACATAAATATAAAAACCCTTAAGTTAAAAAAGGAAAAACCAATCATCCACAAACATACACACAAACATACACTGCTAGGAGCAAGGTGTTAGCTGCCCAGGCCTGCCGGCAAAAGTGTGTTTTAAGCAATTTACGAAAGGCAGAGAGGGTGGGGGTGATACGGATCTCCGGGGGGGGGAGTTGATTCCAGAGGGCCGGGGCCGCAACAGAGAAGGCTCTTCCCCTAGGCCCCGCCAGGCGACGCTGTCTGGCTGACGGGACCTGGAGAAGGCCCACTCTGTGGGCCCTAACCGGCCGCTGGGATTCATGAGGCAGCAGACGGTTCCGTAAATAACCTGGTCCGATGCCATGTAGGGCTTTATAGGTCATAACCAACACTTTGAATTGGGTTCGGAGACCAATTGGCAGCCAATGCAGCTCGCAGAGTGATGCCGAAATGTGGGCATTTCTAGGCAAGCCCAACACTGCTCGCGCGGCTGCATTCTGCATTACCTGAACTCTCCGAGCGTTTTTCAAAGGTAGCCCCATGTAGAGAGCATAGCGTGCCTGGCTGAGGAATTCTGGGAGTTGAAGTCCACAAGCAGGGGTCTTCAAATTTGGCTCAGGAATTCTGGGAGTTGAAGTCCACAAGTCATCCAAGAGCCAAGTTTGAAGACCCCATGGTCTGGAGAGATGGTTTTACTTTCTATAGCATACGGGGCTGAACGGTGGGCTCCGTGCTGTCTGAGCTTGGTGGTTTTCTTGCAGACGTTTCATGATCCAACCAGGGGACATCATCACTACCAATGAAAGAGAATCTTTTTCTCAGGGTTGAAATGAAGAGCCCTTGGTGGTTTTTTTTGAAGACGTTTCATGACCCTAACTAGCTAACATCATATTACCTAGTTAGGGTAATGAAATGTTTGCAAGAAAACCACCCAGCTCAGAGAGCACCAAGGACTCCCCCCCCACCCCAACGTCATCAGTGCTAGTAAGGAAGTGGTGTTTGCTCCTATTTTAAAATGAGAGCACCATGAAGCCCCCCAGCCATTGTTCAAACTGGGTTTGGCCTTTTTTTAATGTTTAATTCTCAAGGATCTGAGATAGGCAGATGTTATTAGAGAATAGAGGTGGAAGGGACCTTGAAGGTCTTCTAGTCCAGCCCCCCCTTAAGCAGGAGAACCTACACCATCTCAGAAAGGTGATTGTCTAGTCTCTTCTTGAAAATCTCCAGCTATGGAGCGCCCACGATTTCTGGAGGCCAGCTGTTCCACCGGTTGATTGTCCTCAGTGTCAGGAAGTTTCTCCTGAAATCCAGGTTGCTCCTCTCCTTGATCAGTTTCCAGTCGTTCTTTGATACGTGTGTGTCTGTACGCTTGCACACAAACCTATCAACGTGACGTTTTAATCTCCTTCTCTCTCCTGTGGGCACTCTGTCTGCCTCTCATGCGCAAATATACGTAACCAACCAATTAGAAGTCCGAGAAAGGAAGGCTTCAGCATAAAAGGATTGGTATTATCAATCCGAGTGAAAAAGCCTACTATTAGAAGCTTTTTTTTTTTTTTGGACATTACAGTTTCCCCTGCTATGGCCTTAGCAACAGATTCTCACAGATATCCAGATTACAAGCTGCTTCTGCTGAGAGATTTGTATCCCTGACATTAAAATGGATGGGGGGGGGACAGGAAAAAAAAAAACCAACCCCTTCTGAACTCAAATGGAAAATCTACTGATAGCCTTTATTTAACGTATTCCTGGATCCTACTGAGTGGCGAAAGACTTTAAGAGATTGGAACCCTGTCTGCAGTTCCAAGTTTGTAAATCAAATATTTTTCAGGAGAGAGAGAGAGATTTTGAGAGAGAGAGAGAGAGAGATTTTGAGAGAGAGAGAGAGAGAGAGAGAGAGAGAGATTTTGAGAGAGAGAGAGAGAGATTTTGAGAGAGAGAGAGAGAGAGAGAGAGAGAGAGAGAGAGAGAGAGAGAGAGAGGATTTTAAGAGAGAGAGAGAGATTTTGAGAGAGATATTTTGAGAGAGATATTTTGAGAGAGAGAGAGAGATTTTGAGAGAGAGAGATTTTGAGAGAGAGATATTTTGAGAGAGAGAGAGAGAGATATTTTGAGAGAGAGAGAGAGATTTTGAGAGAGAGAGATTTTGAGAGAGAGAGATATTTTGAGAGAGAGAGAGAGAGAAAGAGAGAGAGAGAGAGAGAGAGAGAGAGAGAGAGAGAGAGAGAGAGAGAGAGAGAGAGAGAGAGAGAGAGAGAGAGAACCACTAAGGAAGACAACAGAGATCAGACCTTTAACCACATCTTGGCAACTTCTAAAATGTGTATTCTCAAGACGCAATTAACGGAGTCAGTGGATTTGAGTGCCATGAAACATTTTTTTTTTAAAAAAATGGTTCATTGCTTTCCTTTTTAATTAAATCACAAATCATCGGAAGTCTATGGAGAGTCCAATCACCCAGGTCATGGTTGTCCCTAAAGTGCTTTTTCTGGCTTCTTCATTGAAAACCGTCAGAAAATAACCATAGACATCAATAAAGACCTCAAATATAGAAAACAGCAACATAGCAACATGGATGCACGTAAGAGCGGGGGGGGGGGACAAATACTCACCCAGCAGGTCACCCACTCCCAGGATACCCTGAGAATTCAAAGGGCAGCCAATTAACCTGTAGTGGAGAATTTATTTAAAATGCAGAGAGACAAACACGGACATCAGAACTGTAATGAAAAGCATGACGGCTTTTAATGAAGAAATCTGCTCAGAGGGCACCATTGAAGTTAATCGGTGCTTGATTTCCTTATTAATCCCTTTCCTTCCACAGAGGCAAACCCAACATACCCCAAACATTGAAAATGGAGAGGGGGAGGAAGAAGAAGGGACAGAGAAAGAGAAGGAGAGGGAAGAGAGAGGGAGGGAGGAGGGAGGGAGAAAGAGACAGAAGGAGAGATAAGAGAAGGAGGGGGAGAGGGAGAGGGAGAGGGAGGGAGAAGGCAGGAGAGAGAAGGAGAGGGAAGAGAGAGGGAGAGAGGGTGGGATAGGAGAGAGGGAGGGAGGGAGGAGGAGAAGAGAGATAAAGGGAGGGTAGGAGGGGGAGGGAGGGAAGGGAGAAGGAGAGAGAGAAGGAGAGGGAGAGGGAGAGGGAGGGAGAAGGAGGGAGAGAGAGATAAAGGAAGGGTGGGAGGGGGGGGAGGGAAGGAGGGAGGAGAGAGAGAAGGAGAGAGAAGGAGAGGGAAGAGAGGGAGGGAGAGAGAAAGAGAAGAAGAGGAAGAGGGAGGGAGGGAGAGGGAGGAAGAAGGAGGGAGAGAGAGAGAAGGAAAGGGAAGAGAGGAGAGAGAGAAATCTGGCAGCTTTTAGTAAAATAAATACAATGGATGTGAGCAAACAAAAATAACAGGATGAGAAAAGCAATAAAAAACAGTTTCAGGATATTAGACCTTCAATTTGGGATGATAAATGGATGGCATTATTGGCAAAAAAAAAATAAAAAATAAAGAGAAAGGTAGAGGTTTCTTTTTCTTCATTTGGATGATTTAAAAAAGAAACTCAAACTGCATCCCTTGGGATCTCTTTCTTTTAGTCTTTGTGCTGATTTTTTTTTTTTTTGCACACATTTATTTAAATGCCTCTCTTCCAGCCTGATGGAAAAGAAATAGCTTTGAATTTCACTTGGCCTCTCCAAAAAAGATTTGGGGAAATTCACATGGGCAATGGGGGAAAAAAATGCATGAAATTCTTTGGGTTTTTGGCTACAGAGGTAAGGGTGTGTGTGTGTGTGGGGGTCAAGCTATTTTCCAAAGCACCAAAAAAGGCAAGCCGAGAAACAATGGGTGGAAATTCACCCAGGGAGAGAAGCAACCTCGACATTTGCTAGTCTGGATTATAGCTTTGGTAGCCACAACTGCACAACTGAGGACAGGTTGTTGAGTGGGGGGGGGGAATCTTCCAGGTGCCATTTTCTCTCCTGCAAGCTTTGCATGAACTGCACCACCCCAAATGCAACCCACCCTCTCCTTTTTAACTCACTCACCCCACCCCACTCTAGAGACCAAGAATCTCTTCAGGCTTCTTAATAACTAGCATTACTTCTGTATTAGGTGGGGTTTTTTTTCCGTCTGCTTCTTTTCTTCCTCCACCGGAGCCTGCAAACCGTTCAAATTAAGATCGCCTTGAGCTTTCTCCAGCTGGTGAAGGAAATATTTCCATGTACTGTTACGCCTTCGGCTCCCCTTGCTCAATTTTTCTGTCCCTCCAAGCAAGCTAGACACCGGGTTCTGCTCCTTCCCCAGTTTTCGGGGACCCCTGTTAAGGCAGGGATTCCATTTCTGGTGAGAAATGCTGACTGGGCGCCCCTCGAAGTTAGGGATGGAAAGCAATTTGATTTGGAGCGAAGGCTGTAGTTAAGAAGGCAGCTTCCAAGGAGGCAAGTGGGTTGACATGTGCAGCTGCCCCTTTGAGTTCTTCCTCTGAGCAGGTTTCCCACAGTTGCTGTATAAAATTCTCATTTCCACACTTGAAAATGCAGCGCTCGTTCCTGCATATAATGACTACAGTAATTCACATTAATCTCTGACTTTTAAAGCTTCTATCTATTATTTTTTGGGATGAGATTTCTTCTGGGCTTATTTATTCCTCCTATCCATCCCTCCATCCATTCATCTATTATCCCCCGGTCTATCTTCCATCCATCCATCTGTCCAACTGTGTATCAACTATTGATATATTTATCTGACTTGTGTCTGTCCATTGTCTTTCTCTCTTTTCTTTCTTTCTTTCTATCTATCTATCTATCTATCTATCTATCTATCTATCTATCTATCTATCTATCTATCTATCTATCTATCTATCTATCTATCTGTCTGTCTCTCTCCCTACTTACATATATCATTTATCATCTATGTCTGTCTGTCTGTCTCTCTATCATCTATCTATCTATCTATCTATCTATCTATCTATCTATCTATCTATCTATCTATCTATCTATCTATCTATCTATATCTATATCTCTATTTATCTATATCTCTATATCTATCTATCTATCTATCTATCTATCTATCTATCTATCTATCTATCTATCTATCTATCTATCTATCTATCTATCATTTATTATCTTCCTTCTCCATCCATCTATCCATCCAACTACCCGTGTTTCCCCTAAAGCAAGACAGGGTCACACTTTCTTTTTATCCCCAAAAGCCCCACTATGTCTTACTTTCGGGGTACGGCTTATATTGATTGGAAAACAATTGTCAGTTTTATTTTAAGTATTTTAAGTATATTAAGTATTTTAAGTATTTTAAGTATTTAAGTATTTTAAGCAGGAGGCGGAAGTGGGCAGGAGTAATATGTCTTACTTTCGTGGTACGGCTTATATTAGCCGACCCCCCTAAAAACCCCGAAACGTCTTACAATCGGGGGTGTCTTACTATCGGGGAAACACGGTATGTATCAATCTATTGATAATCTCTCTCTCTCTCTCTCTCTCTCTCTCTCTCTCTCTCTCTCTCTCCATCTTCCATCCATCCATCCATCCATCTTTTTATCTTAGAAGTGAAAAATATGTTTAGGAAATTGAAAGCTTTGCATCTTTCTTTTTTCTTTCCTTTCTTTCTCTTCCTTCCTTCCTTCCCTCCCGCCCTCCCTCCCAGTGGTTAGAATGCACTATTGCAGGCTAAACTCTGCCCACAGACTGGAGTTTGATTCCTCCTTCCATCCTTCCAAGCTCAGTAAAATGAGCACCCAGATTGTTGGGGGCAAGATGCTGACTCTGTAAACCGCTTAGAGAGGCCTGTGAAGCCCTGTGAAGCGTTATATAAATCTAAGTGCTATTGCTATCTCTGGAATTCCTCTCCATTTAAGGGAAACTCTTACATGAAGATCAAGGGCACTGGGTCTTGTCTAACTTCCAGATGTTACAGATGTCAAATCTCAGTCAACTCAAGGCCTCCTGGTTGTCCGTCTCTGCTTTATATAAATTACAGAAAAGGAGCCCGTGGTCGCGTATCGTCAAAAGTCATTCCATCCATGACTCGAGCTTGGCGCCAAGTAGAATTAGAGCGGCAGATCAAACGTAATCAGGTGAATTAGAGTGTCATTCCCAGGCCTGAAGGTCCACGGTGACCAGTGGGCTTGCAATGAAGTTCCATAATCAGTTGCTGATGATAAAAGAAAAGAAAAAAAGAAAAGAAAAGAAATTACGCTCAGAATGATGCTTCTCTGCTGGACCCATTTTGTGACCTGCTCTCACTGAAGGCTGCCTGGTCTCCTGCATTCCCATTTTCTCACTTCATTTCCCCCCTCCCCATTTGATTGTTACATCTTGAAGGCTATAGTTGCCAGGGCAACCCCACGATGGAACAATTACGCCGATGCAACCAATCTCTTGCCCCCTTCAAAGAAATGGCTATTTGACCGTCCTCCCATTCATCCTTTCGCCTCTTGAGCAGAAACCTATCAGCTTGCTTGTGGAAACGCAGCTTCAGTGTAGGAGACAGGGAGAGAAGTGTGCTGTACAAGAGCGTGGGTGTTCTAAGTCTTGTCCATTGTGTTCTTCTAAGAATCTAAGAAATGTGGTGGAGGAGGAACAAACAATAACTTCATGCTCTGCTCGCCAGCTCTTGGGAAGCCTCTGGTTAACCATGGTGGGCGACTGAGATGGACCATTGACCTGATCTAACACCGTTCCAAAGAAGGAACTTGTCTGGATCACTCTAAGTTTGTTCTAAACCGGATTCCCTTCGGTGGCCTTATAGACAAGCAAGATTTCACATCGCTAATCTTCCAGAACAGAACAGAACAGAATAATAGAGTTAGAAGGGACCTCTAGGTCCAATTCCCCTGCCCAAGCAGGAGACCTTACGCCATTTTGGACAGAGGGCAACCCAGTCTCTTCTTGAAAGCTTCCAGTGATGAAGCTCCCACCACTTCTGCAGGCAGTTCTACCGGTTGTTGTTCCTCAGTTAATGACAACTAATTCCTTACTGCCCTGCAAGAGACAGTCGTTGTTGGTATTGTGGTTAAAGTATTGGACTAGGATCCCAAAGGTGCTTGTTTCAGGAAGCAACTGGATGTCCTTCTTTTTCTTTGGAGACATTTTGCTTCTCCTCCAAGAAGTTTCTTCAGCTTCTCTGGAGAAGTCTGAAGCTTTTGGAGGAGAAGCGAAACGTCTCCAAAGAAGGACGTGCATTTGCCTCCTGAAAAAGCATCTTTGGGATAACTACGGCCTGGATGACTGAGGGTCTCCATAGATTTTGGACTGGAACTAAGAAGGACCATCTTCTCGTCTTCCCACAGCCACAGAAGCTAACCTGGCGATGAATTGGGTCAACCTCTCCCTCTTCCTGACCAGTGGACCTCCTAAGATGGTGACGCCGATGGCAAATGAGAGGAAAAGGCGCAAGAGCCTTGAATCCTAGAGGAAAGAAAACTGAAATACAAATCGAATATATAAACAGATGACTGAACATGTTCCCCTGCAGATTGTTTTAGGGGCCAGTGGCTATATTTTCTTTCCAGTCTCTTTTCGGCTTGCATAGGTGAGCTTCTTAGCTCCGTGAGGATAGAGAAGGGAAGGGAAGAATGGGGGAGGGGGGGAAGGAAGATGAAAGATATTGCATTTCAGGTGAAATAGCTTCCAAAATGGTACATTTGCTTTCAAAGCGCTGTTTCGAATGCATATGAACCCGTTTGCCTGCAGCTAGAAGAAACAAAGCTATTAAAGTTCAGATAGCTGGTTGGTGGGGGGTTTTTTTGTGTGTTTTTTTTTATTTTTTTATTTTTAACCAAATGATTCTGTCTGGTTTCTAGCTCTAAGGAAGAGCGAAAGAGCGAACTGGGGGGGGGAAGAGAGAAATGAGTCAGGTATCTGCCAGCCGAAAATGCATCACACCTATTGGGATTCTCACTGCGGGGGAGTAGGGGGTAAATCCAAGCTTCCAGTTGCCTTTAATTGCACCTTGGAAAGTTACTCAGCCCCTGGAGAACCCAGGAGCTAGGCCGTTTTCTCTCTTCGCCCCCTGTTTTATTTCCTTCACGCAACACAACCGATTAAACAGGAGTCATGAGAGTTGGCTGAGCTGATCAAGAGCGATTACTTCTCAGCTGCAGTAGATCTTTTCTGCCTGAAATGTGTTTATATGTGTGTGTGGGGGGGGAGAGGAATATGAGAGACACCCCAGGGAGAAAAAAATGAGGGCTTAAGGTGGGCACGATCCGATTTTTCCAGTTTATCTGCTTCCTGAGGTTGTCATAGAATCCTAGGGTTGGGAGAGATCTTGGAAGGTCTTCTAGTCCCACCCCTAATCCAAGGCTGGAGGTTTTATACCATCCCAGACAAATGGCTGTCTAATCTTTTCTTGAAAACCTCCAGTGATGGAGCACATTAGAAGGGAATGGAATTAGAATAGAATAGAATAGAATAGAATAGAATAGAATAGAATAGAATAGAATAGAATAGAATAGAATAGAATAGAATAGAATAGAATAGAATAGAATAGAATAGAATAGTAGAGTAGAGTAGAGTAGAGTAGAGTAGAGTAATAATAGAATGGAATGGAATGGAATGGAATGGAATGGAATGGAATAGAATAGAATAGAATAGAATAGAATAGAATAGAATAGAATAGAATAGAATAGAATAGAATAGAATAGAATAGAATAGAATAAGAGTTGGAAGGAATAGAATAGAATAGAATAGAATAGAATAGAATAGAATAGAATAGAATAGAATAGAATAGAATAGAATAGAATAGAATAGAATAGAATAGTAGAGTAGAGTAATAATAGAATGGAATGGAATGGAATGGAATGGAATAGAATGGAATGGAATAGAATAGAATAGAATAGAATAGAATAGAATAGAATAGAATAGAATAGAATAGAATAGAATAGAATAGAATAGAATAGAATAGAATAGAATAGAATAGAATAGAATAGAATAAGAGTTGGAAGGAACAGAATAGAATAGAATAGAATAGAATAGAATAGAATAGAATAGAATAGAATAGAATAGAATAGAATAGAATAGAATAGAATAGAATAGAATAGAAGAGTAGAGTAGAGTAGAGTAGAGTAGAGTAGAGTAGAGTAGAGTAGAGTAGAGTAGAGTAGAGTAGAGTAGAGTAGAGTAGAGTAATAATAGAATGGAATGGAATGGAATGGAATGGAATAGAATAGAATAGAATAGAATAGAATAGAATAGAATAGAATAGAATAGAATAGAATAGAATAGAATAGAATAGAATAGAATAGAATAGAATAGAATAGAATAAGAGTTGGAAGGAATAGAATAGAATAGAATAGAATAGAATAGAATAGAATAGAATAGAATAGAATAGAATAGAACAGAACAGAACAGAACAGAACAGAACAGAACAGAACAGAACAGAACAGAACAGAACAGAATAGAATAGAATAGAATAGAATAGAATAGAATAGAATAGAATAGGAGATGGAATGGAACAGAACAGAATGGAATAGAATATAGAATAACCTTGGAGGTCTTCTAATCCAACCCCCTGCTCAGACAGGAAACCCTCAATCATTTCAGACAAAAGACTGTCCAGTCTCTTCTTGAAAACATCCAGTGTTGGAGCACTCACAACATCTGAAGGCAAGCTGTTCCATCGGTTAATTGCTGTCGCCGTTAGGAAGTTTCTCCTTAATTCCAGATTGCTTCTCTCCTTGGTTAGTTTCCATCCGTTGCTTCTTGTCCTGCCTTCAGGTGCTTTGGAGAATAGCTTTACCCCCTCTTCTTCGTGGCAACCCCTGAGATATTGGAAGACTACTATTTTGTCACCCCTAGTCCTTATCTTTATTAGACTAGACATACCCAATTCATCTCCAGGAACCAAGCTGTTCCCTTAATTAATCGTTCTCCCCATCAGGAAATTCCACCTTTGTTCCAGGTTGGCTCTCCCTTTGAGAAACTTCCATTTATTGTTTCTTTAAATCTGTTTTCTTGCTATAAGGTGGATTTTATATATGCTCAGGTATGGCTTAGATCAATGCCTACAATCATCAATAACCATACATACGCTTTGGCCACTCCTGTAATGTATTTAAAAGGGGAGTGTTGCTCATGTCTGATTTCATTAGAGCAGCGTTTCTCATTAAGATGTCTGAACTTCAAACTCCCAGAATTCCCCAGCCAGCTTGGAATTCTTGGAGCTGAAGTCCAGATGTCTTCAAACAGCCAAGGTTGAGAAACATTGCATTCGGCTATCCAGATTAAATCAAATCAAATCCACGGTACGAACCATTATGGAAGTGGTCTAGAGTTGGTTCTGAAGGGAACTCATTTAAAGTTAGGGGGACATAAAAAAGGCAATGGGCATCTCCTTTTTCTTCAAATGTTTTTCATTCACTTGTTTGATCTCATTCCTACACTGTCATGTAGGGAATAAGAACTACAGAATCCAAACAATGATATTTTTCAGGATTTTTTTCATCCAGCCATGGAATTCTGCTAGAGGAAGACCCGGGACAGGAGAAAGCACAACATTGCAGGAATAAAGTAATGGGAGAAAACTCTTCCAAAGAAAATGGCGATGTGAAGATTGCATTGGCTTTTCTTTTCTCCCATTTTTCCCCTTCTCTTCTTTAAGTTCTGGCTAGCCTAACCCAGCTCCTAGCAGATTCAGCATTTTTCCAGGAACAAGATGTGACCTCACAAAGCAGACCCCGGCGCTTGTTATTTCATACTTACCTGCCAGGCTGGGTGCTAATCAACCAGAAAAATGGGAAATGACAAACCACAAAGAGACAGCCACGCAATCTGAGGTTCATTAGCTCTCAGCCACCTTTTAAATCGCCAAGAAATGCACAAAAAATCGAGGCAGGAAATGGGGAGAAGAAGACCACCACTGATTAGATCCACTTTCCACCCGCTATGGAGCGAATTGATCAGAATACAGCTGGAAGGGACCTTGGAGGTCTTCTAGTCTAGCCCCCTGCTCAAGCAGGGGATCCTACACCATTTCAGACAAGTGAGTGGCATTGCTCCGTGATATGGAGTTAGCTAAAACAACCTGAAGTGGATCAGAGGCAATGCAGTCCGAGATGATAGCATTGAAAGAAAAACCATCAGGTCCAGTTCCAAGCTGGGAGTAAATCAAATGGAGGCTAAGATGCTGGAAATAAAATGGAGGCTGGCTGTTTGGAAAAGAAGGTTTACTGATGATCAGAACTGACAACAGCATGCAGGCCTGGGACAGCTGACCAAATGGAGTTGAGAGTGGGCGGTTTTTTATACTTTCTTTTACACCTTCTCATGGCTGGCTCTGTGGGCAAAAGGGGAGATGCAAATCCTAGCTGTTTGTTCACTTTTGCCTAATGGTGTTGCTTATCTGGAGTCTGGGTTTGCTCTTTGCTTAGGAATGGATTTAGCAAATCTGCCTTTCTAAAAGGTGGCCTCTTCCTCAGTTTCTGCTTGAGGGAGACTGGGGCTGGTTTCTGCCTCCATTAAGATCTTTCTCCATTTCTCCTTTATAGGAAATATTCTGTCTTGCCTTTGTAATATCCCCCAAAATATTTCATTCTCTGAGGGCAGGTGCTGACTCCCTACAATAAGATAAAGCTTTGCCATTTCTAGAGGTTATCCATCTTCCAAAGGTCATGCAGTCTTGTGAGGAAGGGAAGAGGGCTGTTGATCGATGGGGAGAGTCCCAATGATGTGGTGGCCATAGAGACAGAGTCCAAGTCAGGAGTAGGCCACTACAGCCATTAAGCTGCCAACGGCCTCCAACTACCATTTTGGCCCCTTAGACGCCCCAAAACTCTGAGGTATTATTGTCCTTGATATGGAACAAGCCGAAGAGCTAATTCTACGTTGTCTTCCTTTCTTCAAGGCATCCCACCCCAACGTTTGATTGATTCTTCATATATTTCCTAGACTTTTCTAGGGTAATAAGGCATGCAATGACAATTGTGGGTTGCGCGAGTCAAGACTACGTCACTTGGGCAGATACAACGTTGTAAACCAGGTTTGAATTGGAAATTTTTGAATGTGTAGTTTGGGAGACGCTCCCTGATTGGGTGGGTTTTGTAAATTGGGCCAGTGTGTGACGTTGGAATAGGGTTTATTCAATTGTACAAAATATGTGATGCGCCCACCGACATTGTACTTTGTTGGACAAAGCTGAAAGTTAAGCCTTTTCTACAAATCCAGTTCTTGCCTTTAATCCTCAGATCTAATTTCTTTTCTTTTCTTTTTCTGTTGGCTCCTATTAACACCTTTCTGCTTCAGCCTGATATTCCTCTAAATTCACACTTCAAACATTGTGAGTTGCAATCATTATTTCGCTTTCAACGAATGGAAGAATTCCAATCGTAACAAGCATCCAGATTGGCAAAGGCTGTGAAATCCCATGCCAGTAAAACTATTTAGAGGCAGACAGCATATTCAGTTGAAAAGAAGCCTTTAATTACCAACCTCCTTCCTTTCTTCCTTTCCCTCTCCCTCCTTCCCTTCCCTTCCCCTTCCTTCCTCCTTTTCTTCCAATTTCCCTTCCATCTCCTTCCTTCCCTTCCCCTTTCTCCCTCTCTCCCATTTCCATTTCCATCTCCTTCTTTCCCTCTCCTTCCTTCCTTCTTTCCCTCTCCCCTTCCCCTTTTTCCCTCCCTCCCTCCCTCCCTCCCTCCCTCCCTCCCTCCCTCCCTTCCTTCCTTCCTTCCTTCCTTCCTTCCTTCCTTCCTTCCTTCTCTCTCTCATGAAGCTTGTGTTTGATGGAAACTTATCCACTCCACTATCATTTGACTTTCATCACGCAAATACTGAATCGCACACACCTTTTTCAAGCCCATACTTGATCCTTGACCACATGGCAGGGCTTACAAGTCCATCCACCAGGTGACGCTGGAACGAGAAGGAAAATGGGTTAATTTAAAATAAATGCAGGTAGCCAATTGTTCTGCTCGTGCCTGGCCCTTCCCTCAAGACAGGCGTGCAAGCTCTGTGCTTGTAGTTCTCGGCTCTTAAACTGTGTTCACCTTATTTCACAATTCTGGGGGTGGGTGGGCACGATGCAGAAAAGCAGGCCAGAATTGAATTCCAGAGGCTGCCGTCCTCTGCTCCGACAAAAGGACCATTCTTTTCCAGAGATAAACTTATGCAGATTTCACCGACAGCCTAATTACCCTAATTCTAGGCTTGGATTCCATCTGTCTTCCAACTCTCTGATTCTATGACTGCAATTTGCTGGACTCACCCAACCAGATTGGCCTTAATGGGCTGACTGCATCAGTCTTATAAAAGATTTGTACTCCGCGTCTAAGCAAAGGGCATTTGCTCGAGAGAGGCAACGCCGGCAAAGGATGAGTTGGGAATAGATTTATGCGATACTGCAGCTCAAAGCAGCCTATTGTTCCGTGACTGGAGTGGAGTGGAGACTGGAGGCCAAAGCATAAGGAGAACAATTGCAGTAACTGGCTATGTCTAGTCCAAGGAAGAGAAGGACTAAGGGTGGCAGAGTTGCAATGTTCCAACATTTTGAGAGGCTGTCACCAAGAAGAGAGGGTCAACCTATTCTCCAAAGCACCTGAGAGCAAGACAAGAAGTAATAGATGGAAACTTATCAAGGAAAGATCCAGCCTAGAACTAAGGAGAAATGAGGGATCCTTGGTGCTCTCTGAGCTCGCTCGTTTTCTTGCAGACGTTTCATTGCCCTAACTAGTTAACATCATCAGTGCTAGTTGAAGGAGAAATTTCCTGACAGTGAGAACAATTGATCGCCGGAACGACTTGCCTCCAGAAGTTGTGGGTGCTCCAACCCTGGAGGTTTTGAAGAAGAGGTTGGACAACCATTTGTCTGGGATGGGATAGGGTCTCCTGCTTCAGCAGGGGGTTGGGCTAGATGACCTCCAAGGCCCCTTCCAGCTCTGTCGTTCTATGTTCTAACATAGAGACGGACTAGGGGAGACATGATAGCAATGCTCCAATATTTGAGGGGCTGTCCCAGAGAAGAGGGGGGTCAACCTATTCTCTAAAGCCCCTGAAGGCAGGACAAGAAACAATGGATGGAAACTAACCAAGGAGAGAAGCAACCTGGAAACAAAGGAGAAATTTCCTGACAGGGAGAACAATGAACGGAAGTTGCTTCCAGACATTTTGGGTGCTCCAACACTGGAGGTTTTCAAGAAGAGAGTGGACAGCTGTTTTGTCCGAAATGATAGAAGGTTTCCTGCCTAAGCAGCGGGTTGAAGACCTCCGAGGTCCCTTTTCCAAATCTGCGAGTCTGACTTCACAAATCCAGCGCAAGAGGATCGCATCGCAGCCTGTTCCAAAATCCATTTCGACTCCCTTCCCCATAGCAATTAGGCCTGCATTACAATGTGAATTACTCATTGTGTTCTGCTTAGAGTCATCCCATTATTGCCTGGAATGGCTCTGAAATTGAATTGTGTTGCAAAGACAGCCTTGCTGTCACCATTCTTTGTCAAGCCACAGTTCCTCCTCTCGCCCCCCTGCCTGACAACATGCAATTCTTCTGCAATAGACTACAAGAACGAGTAGGGGAGGGGAAAAAAAGAAAGAGCAGGAAAAGCGGTAAATTACTAGACATTTATATGGTAGTCATACTAATGAAGGAAGGGGTAAATTGCAGTCTGAGGCCTCAGAATGTTGTTGTTGCAGTCCCTGGATCTTCCTTCTTTCCCCATCTTTTAAAAGACAAGTTGCTGCCTTCAGTTGAATAAAATACAAAAGAAAGATCACGTAAAGTAACGAACAACAACTTAAGGGGGGTGTCTATGGAGCTTCTCAGTCACCCGGACCATGGTTGTCCCAAAGGTGCTTATTTTCCTTGAAAATGTTTCACTTCTCAACCCAAGAAGCTTCTTCAGTTCTTCAGAAGGCAACTGGACTTTGTTTTTCCTTGAAAGACATTTAGCCTCTCACCCAAGAAGCTTCTTCAATTCTGATCAAAGAATGGAAGGCGTCTTCTATCCTTCGGTCAGGACTGAAGAAGCTTCTTGGATGAGAAGTGAAGGTCTTCAGGGAAAAAACAAATCCCAGTTGCCTTTTGAAAAAGCACCTTTGGGGACTTCAGAGTTGTTGTTGTTAGTTGCGAAGTCGTGTCCGACCCATCGCGACCCCATGGACAACGTTCCTCCAGGCCTTCCTGTCCTCTACTATCTTCTGGAGTCCATTGAAGCTCACGCCTCCTGATTCAGTGACTCCATCCAGCCACCTCCTTCTCTGTCGTCCCCTTCTTCTCTTGCCCTCCATCTTTCCCAGCATCAGGCTCTTCTCCAGGGAGTCCTTCCTTCTCCTTAAGTGGCCAAAGTCCTTGAGTCTTGACTTCAGGATCTGGCCTTCTAAAGAGCAGTCGGGGTTGATCTCTTCTAGGACTGACCGGTTGGATCGCCTTGCAGTCCAGGGAACTCGCAGGAGTCTTCTCCAGCACCAGAGTTCAAAGGCCTCCATTCTTAAGAGTAGCGCTACCCAAATAGATGACCAGAGGTTTATTTTAATCCCATCCCTGAACGGAACTGCTTTTACAAACCAAACCCAGAAAGCGATCCATCACGTTGAATTGAATCTCTTGGACATATGTCAGGCAAAGCAAACCATCTTCCCCCCGCCACCAATCATTTGTGAAACCTGAAGTTCATCGATCCAACTCAGCTATTGGCTTTCCACCTCGAAATCTATCTGGATCAATTTGCTGAACCAAACAAGAACCGTTTTCCAAATCAATCCGAGGCCCGGAATTGAGATTTTGCTTAATTGGCCCCGGTGTTCCTAACACAGATACGAAAAGAAAGGAAAACAGCCATTTCCTTCCAAAAACTAATCTCCTTTGCCCCCCCCCCCCGCCCCATAGCTCTGCTCCATGTACCGGTAGGACAAATGTAGACCAATAGGGAAAAAAATTGTAATTGTTGTTTCCTGCCTCCCTTTTCTCCCTAAACGTTTTTGAGCAAGGTTTAAGCAAATGATTCTTTTTTAAAAAAAAAAATAGCTTATAATATAAAATACAAAAATACAAAAGCAAATTGTAGGCCACAGTGGGGAGGGGAAAGGGAAAGAAAAGTGAGGGAGAAACTGGAAGCTTTTAAGAAGAGACTGGACAGCCATTTGTCTGAAATGGCACAGGGTTCCCTGTCTGAGCAGGGGCTTGGACTAGATGACCTCCAAGGCCCCTTCCAGCTCTATTCTATTCTAAATGTGAGTTAGAAGGACAAAATGCACACATTATTCCCCCTAGTTGGACATTGAGAAATATATTATGTTGTTGTTATTATTACTACTACTACTACTACTATTACTATTATTATTACTAAAGTAAAAAAAAGAAAAGGCATTGACTTCTGAATTCCTCTGTTGCAGCAGAATGAAGCATTAACATCCAACCTCAACTTTTTACTTTTCCATAATAGAATAAACGAGCCATTTCTGTAACAGCAAATCAATCTAATCAGTAAAACCCCAAATCAAAGTTTCGGGTTTTTTCCCCTCCTCAAGCACAAAGTGCAGAAGCTTTGTTTCCAAGTAGAAACGAATGCACTTACATTCTTTTCTTTGATCAAAACGGTCAATTTAGCCATCTCTGCTAAACTCCATCGGCAAGTAAATGTATTTGAACCTCTTTCCAGCTCTTGATTTTAATAGAGGATTAGGTACTCAGCTTTAAAGATACTTGCATGAGCTGAGCTGGCTGATAGGCAAGAAAATCCAAATGCACAGATATAGGATAGGGGGTTCCTGGCTCAATAGTAGCAACTGTGAGAGGGATCTTGGAGTCCTAGTGGACAACCCCTTAAAGAGGAGCCAGTCGTGTGCTGCAGCTGCCAAAAAAGCCAACTCAGTGCTGGGCTGCATTAACAGAGGGATAGAATCAAGATCACGTGAAGTATTAATACCAATTTACAAGACCTTGGTAAGGCCACACTTGGAATCCTGCATCCAGTTTTGGTCACCACGATGTAAAAAAGATGTTGAGACTCTAGAAAGAGTACAGAGAAGAGCAACAAAGATGATTAGGGGACTGGAGGCTAAAACATATAAGGAATGGTTGCTGGAATTGGGTATGTCTAGTTTAATGAAGAGAAGCAGCAGGGGGGACATGATAGCAGTGTTCCAATCTCCCAGGGGCTGCCCCAAAGAAGAGGGAGTCAAGCTATTCTCCAAAGCCCCTGAAGGCAGGACAAGAAGCAACGGATAGAAACTAACCAAGGAGAGAAGCAACCTGGAACTAAGGAGGAATAAGTGAGAACAATTAAACAGTGGAACAACCTGCCTCCAGAAGCTGTGAATGCTCCAACACTGGACATTTTTAGGAAGAGACTGGACAGCCATTTGTCTGAAATGATATAGGGTTTCCTGCCTGAGCAAGAGGTTGGACTAGATAGAAGACCTCAAAGGTTGCTTCCAGCTCTATTCTATTCTATTCTGTTCTTCTATTCTACTCTATATTCTATTCTATTCTATTCTATTCTATTCTATTCTATTCTATTCTATTCTATTCTATTCTATTCTATTCTATTCTATTCTATTCTATTCTATTCTATTCTATTCTATTCTATTCTGAGTTTCTGAATGAGGCCTGAACCATTCTGCATTGATTGGGAGGCAGTTGATTCCATTTGATGCTTTGACACCACCACCCCCTTTCGCAAATTGCAAATCAAAACAGCCAATTGACCGAATGGCCTTCAAATTGAATTCAACGGGATTGTGTAAGAAATCCATTGTGTTCCCGCGTAGCCTATCGCTTGTGCTGGCTACAGAAAGGGTGGCAGCGATACCTCCTAATCTTTTCTTAAAAACAACAACAACAACTGAGGGTTGGGGGAAATTTCCCCAGGAAGAAAATTGAAGGGGGAAATCACTGAAGTGTGGCTCAACATTTGCAGCCAAGCTGAAAAACTGCCCTTGCATTGCCCTCCGTCCCTCTCTCTTTTCAGCTCTTGGGAAGAGGCTCAGGGTTCCACTTATTTTATCACCCAGAGACTAAATCTTGGAAAAGTGGACACCTCCGAGAATGATCCCTCTCATTTTTCCCTTATTTGAAACGTACCTTATTTGAAGCAAGGAGAGAATTAGCAAAGCGTTCTCCCTGCACTTGGCTCAGGTGTAATTCGTTTCTGCCACTGTCCGTATGTCAGCTTTGATTTTAATTTCAGATACTGTCAGAATGCGATTAGAGGACTATGACAAACTGGAAAAGGATACCCCATTTCATTGCTGTTGCATTGAGAGTTGTTGAAACAAGCTGTATCTCTTTCTCTTCCTTACCCATTTTAGGATACTTGGGCAAAATCTGGTCACCGTGTTAACATCTCAGCAACAATGGAAAGAGATGTTCTCTACCTCTCTCTCTCTCTCCTCTTCTCTCCTCTCCTCTCCTCTCCTCTCCTCCTTTTTTCCACTCTCCCTTTCTCTCCACTCAACTCATCCCACTTTTAAAGGGAACATACACAGTGTTTATATCTGGAAATACGAAGCTTAATCTTAGATGCAATTTCATTCATTTTACTTTTCAGTCATATGGTTTGAAAGCAGATACAGGAGCTATGAAGGTGTGGAAGAAGCCCTGAACTCTTTGGGGTCAATTAGCACATTTAGAATTTGGGAAGCAAGAAATTTAAAGAATAAAATAAAGTAGAGTAGAGTAGAGTAGAGTAGAGTAGAGTAGAGTAGAGTAGAGTAGAGTAGAGCGGAGCGGAGCGGAGTAGAATGGAATGGAGTAGAGTAGAGTAGAGTAGAGTAGAGTAGAGTAGAGTAGAGTAGAGTAGAGTAGAGTAGAGTAGAGTAGAGTAGAGTAGTGTAGAGTAGATAGGATAGGATAGGATAGGATAGGATAGGATAGGATAGGATAGGATAGGATAGGATAGGATAGGATAGGATAGGATAGGATAGGATAGGATAGGATAGGATAGGACAGGACAGGACAGGACAGGGTAGGGTAGGATAATAACTTTGTTGTCACTTTAAATGTACACTAATCAGCATACATTAAAATGAGATTTCATTGCATACAGCTCTCAAAGAGTAATCTCCTCCAATATACACTGCATAAACATTCTCCTTCTTTCTCAGTATGGTCAACATCTCTCTACCTGCCCTGTAGGAACAACAATTCCAGGGACTAAGACAATATGAAAAAGTGATCACTTCATCTATTTGTCTCCAAAGCGCCTGAAGGCAGGACAAGAAGCAACGGATGGAAACTCATCAAGGAGAGAAGCAACCTAGAACTAAGGAGAAACTTCCTGACAGTGAGAACAATGAACCAGTGGAACAACCAGCCTCCAGAAGTTGTGAATGCTCCAACAGTGGTGGCTTTTAAGAAGAGACTGGACAACCATTTGGCTGGAATGGTATAAGGACTCCTAATTTGGATATGGGATTGGACTAGAAGACCTCTAAGGGCCGTTCCATGACCTCTGATTCTACGGGGGTTATGTTACTGGCCCTAACCATGATGGGGTCTGCTTTCTTATGGCTCCCGTGCCATGTTTCACATCCTTTAAAGTTCATCAGCCACCCCCAAATGGTTTACTATTGCTGGTTTCGATAAAAACAAGCTGAATTAAACGTGTAGGAGAAAAAGAAAGAAAGAAAGAAAGAAAGAAAGAAAGAAAGAAAGAAAGAAAGAAAGAAAGAAAGAAAGAAAGAAAGAAAGAAAGAAAGAAAGAAAGAAAGAAAAAAAAAACAGACCGGCTTGACGCAACAGACTAAGCCCTCCGAATCTAATCAAGGTTAACATTAATGAAGCTCAGCAAGCTGCTTTCTCTAATTAGCCCTGTTTGCGGGAAGGTAGTCAGCAGGTTGTGTGAATGCAGCCAGCGTGTTCCAAGACCTCTTTCAGTCCAATCAAATGAAGAGAACTGTTAGCTATGCCTGTCCTGTCATTTTGCTTTCCTCACATATCACTGTTGTTCCTCCCCTTCGACTCTTCATTCGCAGCTCGGCCTGTCCTATTTAGTTCCTTCTTGCTGCCTTCATCCCGAGTGTAAGAAAGAAAGAAAGAAAAAGTCTATTGATCTGAATTCTATTTCTGGCTGGATCAGAAAAGGCAGGCTAGCAGGAGTGCCCAAATGGAATTGCTGCCGAAATCTATGGCTAGGCGCTCAAATTAGACTGACCTGGTTTTTGTTGCGCACACAGAAGGCTGAAACCTTCCGAGAGTGAGGTTTTTTCTAGTTCTGCCACCAAGGATACCAAGCTTGAAAAGATCCAGAATCGTAATTGGATTGCACATCAGGAGAAGCACCAAAGAAAAAAAAGAAAAAGAACAGGCCGGCTTTTGAATTCTCCAGAATGCTTTCCTCTTCTTCTTGTGCCGTATCCGTTATCGGACGTTGGTGATCCTGTTTTTATCAGCAGACGCACGAACAAGTGCTGCTGTGCTTTCTCCAAACCAATCCCTTAGATTTTGAAGCCACGATGTTCTTCTTCTGCCTGGACCTCATTGGCCTTCCATCTTTCCCTGGAGGATTAAATGGAATATGACGTATTTTTTTGGGTGTCGCATCACCTGTCCGAAGTATTCTAAACATTCATTTTTTAATTGTTTTGATGATTTCCCTTGGCTTTCCCAGGTGGCTTATTAGCTCCTCACTTCTGATCTTGTCAACCTAGCTTATACGTAACAGCCACCTGTAAATCCTCTATTCTATTCTATTCTATTCTATTCTATTCTATTCTATTCTATTCTATTCTATTCTATTCTATTCCATTCCATTCCATTCCATTCCATTCCATTCCATTCTATTCTATTCTATTCCACTTCCATATTCTATTCTATTCTATTCTATTCTATTCTATTCTATTCTATTCTATTCTATTCTATTCTATTCTATTCCACTTCCATATTCTATTCTATTCTATTCTATTCTATTCTATTCTATTCTACTCTACTCTATTCCATTCCACTTCCATATTCTATTCTATTCTATTCTATTCTATTCTATTCTATTCTATTCTATTCTATTCTATTCTATTCTATTCTATTCTATTCCACTTCCATATTCTATTCTATTCTATTCTATTCTATTCTATTCTATTCTATTCTATTCTATTCTATTCTATTCTATTCTATATTCTATATTCTACTCTACTCTACTCTACTCTACTCTACTCTACTCTACTCTACTCTACTCTACTCTACTCTACTCTATTCTATTCCTTAATTCTATTCTGTTCTATTCTATTCTATCCTGGAATTCCCTTATGAAGCTTAAATTCCACTTCTTACCAGCCACAGACAAGAGACCAGACAGTTATTCTAGATTTTCTCTACCCTGATTGAACCTTGTTGATCTTTACAGCTTGCAAATCGAACGCCTTCTTCTCCTCCCCCCCCACTTATGATTTTCATCTTTTGTACTGTACATGACAAAATACTGGACCGTCACGAGCTTGGCAAATAGAAAACAAAAAACGAAACAGTCTCTGATGGATGTCTCCTTGCCAGGCCATTCCTCTTTTCGCCGATGCAGTCCACTAGGAGACTTTCAAATACTCTAAAAACAATAGAAGAGATTATAAATGATATCCCTAAAAGAGCCAAACAGATTGCACCCAGCCGCTTGAAAAGCAGTCGCTGGCAGAAATGAAAGAGTAGTGAGGGTGGGGAAAAAATAAAAATGGAATGATCCGTCGGCTAAAGCGATGGTCTTGCTGTATTTGATGGAACAGCCTAACAAACCACAGGAGAAGAGAGAGGGAGAAATTATATTGATCGGCCTTAAAAGAATGGTTTTAAGAAAGTACCGGTGAGGAATCATGAAAGCTCACCCCCTGTTCTTTGGGTTATTGAACTGTAACAGGATCCACATTTGTATGATTTCAATGAAAACCTATTCTTCCCTGAAAGAGGGTCTTGATAACCTGAATTCTTGTTTACCAATAAAGGAGAATATTTGTCCCTCAGGGTGGAAATGAAGGGTTCTTGGTGCTCTCTTGAGTCTGGTTGTTTTCTTGCAGATGTTTCGTTACCCAACTAGGGAGCATCATCAGTGCTAGTAGGGAAGAGGATTTGTTGAGGGGGGGAGGAGGAGGAGGAGGAGGAGGAAGAAGAGGAGGAGGATGACTATGGAGACCTTGGTGCTCTCTAAGCTTGGTGGTTTTCTTGCAGACATTTCTTTACCCAACTAGGTAGCATCATCAGTGCTAGAAGGGAGTGGGATTTGCAGAGAGGAGGAGGAGGAGGAGGAGGAGGAGGACTGTGGGGTCCTTGGTGCTCTCTGAGTTTGGTGGTTTTCTTGGAGATGTTTCATTACCTGACTAGGATACACCATCAGTGCTAGAAGGGGGTGAGGAACCACCAAGAACATTCCCACCAAGACTGAGAGGGCAAGCCCCTTGTAAATTGAAAGAGAGCAAACCACATTCCCTGCTAGCAATATCTTCAGCTCTAGAAGAGTGTGAAGTTAACCAGAGCAAATTCTGCTCCCTTCTAGTACTGATGAAGTTACCCAGTTTGGTAATGGAACATCTGCAAGAAAGCCACCAAGCTCAGAGAGCATCAAGGACCACTCAGTCTTCCTCCTCCTCCTCCTCCCCCCTGCCAGTTCCGCTTGCTTCTAGCACTGATGATGTTACCTAGTGTGGGTCATGAAACGTTTGCAAGAAAACCACCTAGCTGAAGCACCAAAGACCCCACCATTCTCTTCCTCTTCTCCATTCATGCTCCTCTCTCCTTCCTCTCCTCCTCCTCCTCTTCCTCCTCCTTCTAGCACTGATGATGTTATCTAACTGGGTAATGAAATGTCTGCAAGAAAACAACCAAGCTCAGAGAGTACGAAGGACCCCATAGTCATTGTTCTCCTCCTTCTCCTCCTCCTCCTCCTCCTCCTCCTCCTCCTCCTCCTCCTTCTCTTCCTCCTCCTTGCAATCCCCACTCCCTTCTAGCACTGATGATGTTATCTAACTGGGTAATGAAATGTCTGCAAGAAAACAACCAAGCTCAGAGAGCATCAAGGACCCCATAGTCATTGTTCTCCTCCTCCTCCTCCTCCTCCTCCTCCTCCTTGCAATCCCCACTCCCTTCTAGCACTGATGATGTTATCTAACTGGGTAATGAAATGTCTGCAAGAAAACAACCAAGCTCAGAGAGCACCAAGGACCCTCACTCTTATTTACTTTCCATGGCTGCAGCTCCTAAGGCATTTAACCTCAACTGTTCCTGACAATCAAGACATGGTAGACTTTATTAAAACAAACCATCCCTGGCTCTTTAACCCTGCCTAATAAGCATTTGCTCCCTGTCTTGTTATGGCGAAGTTGTACTACACATCCCCTGTGGAAATTTCTGAGCCAACTGTCCTCCCCCCACCCCCCACCCTCTTCCTATTATTACAGCAATCTCTTTCTCTCTTTCAACAAGCATGCGCCCAACCTGATGTTTATCATCCTTTGAATTAATGTGCCGCTGTGTTCCTTGTCATTAGGGTGACATTGTATCAAAGACAGAATAAATCTATCCAACGAGCTGGGCCCTGATAAAAGCTCGGGAATTTTGATTAAAAGAAGTTTAAAGGCAGAAATGGGGCCCACTGGGGATTTCAGAATGCAAGAGATCTGATCGAAATAGATGTCTGTTACCAGGAGGGATTGATGGACCATCCAATTTTCAGTCCTTTGGAAGCTCTTTTTCTGTACAATTATTACATTTTTATTGCAAAATTAGGGACGTCGGGTAAAAATAATAATAATAGAAGAATTGAGGATGGAATGGAAAAGAACCTAGAACTTAGTTGGTGGAGCCATTATATATATATGTAGATCTTTGGTTCTTCGGGTTTTCTCCCACGTAGAATTTGAAGTGTCTTGGCGACGTTTCGACGAAGTCTCATTCGTCATCTTCAGGCTGGTGCTTTCGGCTTCGTGCTTCTAGGAGCAATGTGTGACTGTAGCTGTTTCTTCCTTTTAACTGCCAGTGGGGGTTTGAACTGATTGGCTGGGAGCTCGGCTGTGTTCTGATTGGGTGGAGGTGTGTTCTGATTGGTTAGGGGGTTGGCTGTGCTCTGATTGGATGGGGGGTTGGCTGTGCTCTGATTGGCTGGGGGAGTGTTCTGTTTGGGTGGGGGCTTTGTTGTGCTCAGGTTAGTCTGAGTTGCAGGGGGATTAGAGATGGTGAGCTGCATAGCCGTTTGGCTTTATATATATATATATATATATAAATTGTTAACAAAGAAATAAGGGATTTCTGAGATAGCTATTTCGAGTTATTTAACTCTCTTCAGTCAGAACTCACCCTTTCCGGGATTCGAACCTGGGCAGTCTGCATGCTAGGTAGAAGCTTTAGCCTCAAGCCACAGGCTCTCTCCCGCTTTGTTAACAGTCAGGGAGTGAATATGTGTGTCAAGTGGTTATTTTTTTAGATTGCACCCTGTAAACCCAAATATGGGAGGAAGAAATCATTCTTTCCTTTGCTTGTTTCAGCTCAACCCAGAGCCATCTGCAAGCACAAATATATATATATGTTTTTAAAATTGTTAACAAAGAAATAAGGGATTTCTGAGATAGGGATTTCCTGTGCTTGCAGGGTGCAATCTAAAAAAATAACCACTTCTCACACACACACACACACACACACACACACACACACACACACACACACATATTTAGGCTTGAGGCTAAAGCTTCTGCCTAGCATGCAGACTGCCCAGGTTCGAATCCCAGAAAGGGTGAATTCTGACTGAAGAGAGGTAAATAACTCGAAATAGCTATCTCAGAAATCCCTTATTTCTTTGTTAACAATTTTAAACAACATATATATATATTTGTGCTTGCAGATGGCTCTGGGTTGAGCTGAAACAAGCAAAGGAAAGAATGATTTCTTCCTCCCATATTTGGGTTTACAGGGTGCAATCTAAAAAATAACCACTTGACACACACACACACACACACACACACACACACACACACACACACACACACACATATATATATATATATATATAAAGCATGGAAATTAGCTAGCCAGCTAATTCCAGAGATGAGAATTGTCTTCTTGTCCATGATTTGTTCAGCCTTTAACCAGGCACAAAGAACCAGGACCGTATATTAAGTTGCAACTAAGAAGATTTATAAACCTGTAGAGAAGAATTTAGTCAACTAACGTTCAGTACTAAATTGGCACTGGATAAGAGTCAACAAAATTATAAAGGAGTTGCCATTTGTGGCAACGTAATGATTCTAAGGCTGATTCCTCTCTTGACTCTGCCTCCTGGGGCTCTGCCTACATGTTCCCAATTACTAAGACCTCCTAGAAATTTTGTTAGCCACGATGCGTCTTTGCAACTCAGGAACATTTGGTCTTAAATATAGGAGATCTGCACACCATCTTCTGCTTTGCCCATCCCCTCCCAATTTATTCTCACACCACTTTGCCTTCCATAGAAAAACCCAACATAACTAAAAGCTCCATCAAAGCATAAAGGCAATTCCAGACCAACAAGCTGAAAAATAAAACGGGGACTATATTAACTTTAGAAACAGACGTAGGAATCTGATCCAAGCGGTTCTCGACTTACGACCACAGCTGAGACCACAATTTCTGTTGCTAAGAGAAATGTTTGTTGAGCTTTGCCCCACTTTTTACCCCTTTACTTGCCAGCCAATCACTGCAGTTCTGTGAAAAAATTATTTATTTATTTATTTATTTTATTTGTTTAAACTTATATGCCGCCCTTCTCCCAAGACCCAGGGTGGCTCACAACAAGAATACAAGTAAATGGTCACAAGTCACTTTTTTTCAGCGCCGTTGTGACTTGGAAGGGTCGCTAATTGTTGTCAGTCAAGGACAACCTGAAGTCTGAAACCCACAACACACCAGCAGAGATAAAAGAGGCAGGGAAACACCATTTTTGTCTCCCTCTCCATATTTATAGATACACGCCCTCCCTTCCGGGGTTCAGTCCTGTTTAAAATGACAAATGTAAGGAGAAACCAACCCAAACCGATTTGGGGTGGTGGTGGTGGTGGCTGAGCAGAGTATATTTTCTAGGATCCAAAACACGGCCGTAAGAATTTTTGGATTTCAAAGCGCCATGGTGTTTTCCAACTTTGCAAGGTGAGTCACTGTTAGGTCCCCTTTTCAGTGCCCTTCCGTTCTGCTGGGGGCGGGGTGAGGAGGAGGCCCTGGGGGGGCGAGCCTTTTTTTTGCTTCTGTTACAACGGCTTGAGAATTAGGGCGAGGGGAATCATTCTGGGAGATGAGATGGACTCCCTCTCAGCTGGTTCAAGTCTGACTCCAAGGTCATCCAAGGTCCCTGAGGATGACCCGTTATCTGCCTTGCACCTCAGCATTCTCAAAACAACCTGGCAACATTTACACCGGCTGCTGGTGGGCGGGATTGGGGAAAACGAAAGGATTGCTTTGTGCTTTTCGCGGGACCGTTAGATTGTGGCTCTCTGTACTGCAATCACTTTCTCTCAGTAAAAGTTTTTTGATTAATCCTAGGGAGTCAAGAGTCATGCTTTTCCGAGACAGCCGACTGGAGCAGGTCCTTACAGTCACCAGCGCAGACCAGACAAGGGCTACCTACATGGGGCTACCTTTGAAAAATGTTCGGAGACTTCAGGTAATGCAGAATGCAGCCGCGCGAGCAGTGTTGGGCCTGCCTAGAAATGCCCACATTTCGGCATCACTCCGCGAGCTGCATTGGCTGCCAATTGGTCTCCGAACGCAATTCAAAGTGTTGGTTATGACCTATAGAGCCCCACATGGCATCGGACCAGGTTACTTACAGGACCGTCTGCTGCCGCATGAAACCCAGCGACCGGTTAGGGCCCACATGGTCGGCCTTCTCCAGGTCCCATCAGCCAGACAGTGTCGCCTGGCGGGGCCTAGGGGAAGAGCCTTCTCTGTTGCGGCCCCGGCCCTCTGGAATCAACTCCCCCCGGAGATCCGTATTGCCCCCACCCTCTCCACCTTTCGCAAATTGTTAAAGACACATCTTTGCCGACAGGCCTGGGGCAGTTAACATCTTGCCCCTAACCAGTGTATGTTTGTTGTAAGTTTGTTTTCGGATGATTGGTTTTTAATCTAGGGGTTTTATAAATGTATTTAATGTCAGATTTCTATATGTTATTATCTATGTTGTAAGCCGCCCTGAGTTTTTGGAATAGGGCGGCATAGAAATCGAATTAAATAATAATAATAATAATAATAATAATACCTCTGGAGGGGACTGTTGGGGAGCAGCTGAGATTTCTATACCTGCAGTAACAGGTGATCAACTGCATTGGTTGTTCTCCTTTGCAGCCCATGGGTCTGTTTGCCAGGAGTTGTGTCTTGGAAAGGAAGTCTCTCTAGATCTGACTTATGATTTCCTGCTGTCGTTAACGCGCACAGCAGCTGCAACGGTGATGCACAGAGGACCCTTTGCAAACGTTTCTATTGATTGGAAGTGAATAATTGCTGCCTTCTCCTCCTTTTTTTTTCCAAGGCTGCCCTGGTGGGAGTAAAATAGAAGTGCTAAGTAGGATTAATAACCACTTTTCATTACTTTTAATGCAAACTATTGATTTTGAGACAACGTCGGGCAGGGATGGTTTATTACGATCAGACAATAAAGCCGACTATATGAAATAATTGAGAGTAATCTTTGGGCTTTCCCTTCGTGACATCCGGACATTATGTTCGATGTACTCGGAGACATTTATGGCAAAGTCTATCCAAACGTTGGCAGCTTAAGCACTCTGTAAAACAACACTTTGCCGGCTCAAGTGGTATAAATAATCGGCCATAAAGCTGAGAAATTGGGCTTTAATTTGATTCCATTCTGTCAGAAAGGGGAGGGGAGGGGGCAGTAAAAGGAGGAAGAGGGGAGAACGAGCGTAACACCATAATTGACTTACATACTTAGGGCAACAGCTGGGGTGAGAAGGAAAGGTAACCTGTTCATTGATTCTCTGGAAATTATCTAGCATTTTTGCCCCAAAGGTGCATTTTCAAGACTTTCATTGTTTTTCCTTGAAGACGTTTCACTTCTCACCCAAGGAAGCTTCTTCAGTTCTGACTGAAGCTGGATGAGGATTGAAGAAGCTTGAACGAGAACTGAAGAAGCTTCTCGGATGAGAAGCGAAAACGTCTTCAAGGGAAAATAAAGGAAGTCCAGTTGTCTTTTGAAAAATCACCTTGGGGACCACCATGACCTGGATGACGGAGAACCTCCATTGACATCTGGTCTTTCTGTCACAGAGGAAGACTATGATTCCTTGGCAGGATATCTCCCTTGCATTCTGAAGTCCCCATTTTGGTATTTCCCCTTAAAAAGAGGGTCAGGAGCAAGGCAGTAAAAAAGATGCAACAGAATTGTCAGACACAAAAAAAACCCAGGAATGTTCATTGAGTTCTAATCACTGAAGATGTTATCATTGCTACCCATACCCAAGAATCTGGTCAACTAAAAGTCAACGTGAAATTATGGTTTATGGTTTATGGTTTATTGGATTTCCATGCCGCCCTATTCCAGGAACTCAGGGCGGCTCACAACATAGATAGAAATCTAACATTAAAATACGTTATTAAAAAAACCCTTAATTAAGAAAACCAGTCATTCAAACAAACATGCAAGCAAACATACACTGGCTAGGGACAAGATGTTAACTGCCCCAGGCCTGTCGGCAAAGATGTGTCTTCAGCAATTTGCGAAAGGCGGAGAGGGTGGGGGCAACACGGATCTCCGGGGGGGGAATTGATTCCAGAGGGCCGGGGCCGCAACAGAGAAGGCTCTTCCCCTAGGCCCCGCCAGGCGACACTGTCTGGCTGACGGGACCTGGAGAAGGCCGACTCTGTGGGCCCTAACCAGTCGCTGGGTTTCATGGGGCAGCAGACGGTCCTGTAAGTAACCTGGTCCGATGCCATGTAGGGCTTTATAGGTCATAACCAACACTTTGAATTGCGTTCAGAGACCAATTGGCAGCCAATGCAGCTCGCGGAGTGATGCCAAAATGTGGGCATTTCTAGGCAGGCCCAACACTGCTCGCGCGGCTGCATTCTGCATTAGCACTAGATAAGCATCAATGGAATGCACAGGGGACTGGACTGGGTCTCTTGTGACTGCACAATGATTCCAAACTGATGACGCGCTTAACCCCACCTTCCAGCTCAGCTTGCTCATCTCCTACAAGAATGGACAAGCCCAGAAGGAGAGAGGAAGATGCCCACTCGGATAAAGGCTTATAGGATCGATCTCTCTAGATGCTTATAATACCTCTATAGTATCTCTCTGGATGAGATACTTTGGTTGAACTCCTTGGATGTCACCAGCTGTTTTGAGGAGCTGTCCTCGGCATCCCAGTGGGGGAAAAAAAATCTCCTGCCCCCTTTGAACAGTATATGTGGTCAAGTAAAACTGGAAAAGGACATGTTCCTTCACATCTAAAAGTCCCTTCAGCTTGCCTGGAGGGAGGCAGGATCTGATTCAAGAGATCTTGCAGGGTCCAACGAGTAGGTGCAGCAGGGAGAGCAAGCTAAGTCGAATTGAAGCTTAGTTTATGTTTATTCGTTTGTTTATGTTTATTCACACTTATATGCCGCCCCTCTCCGAAGACCCGGGGCGGCTCACAACAAAAACACAACAACAATTTAAAATCAACCACATTCATACCCTACACAAACACAATCAATTCATAAGCACTGATGGCGGGACACTCTTAGGGCCGAATGGCAGAGCTCAGCTCATATGCCCCAAGCCTGTCGGCATAGATATGTCTTCAGCCCTTTCCGGAAAGCTAGGAGGGAGGAAGCAGTACGAACCTCTGAGGGAAGCTGGTTCCAGAGGGCAGGGGCAGCAATGGAGAAGGCCCTTGCCCTAGGCCCCACCAGATGACATTGTCTAACAGATGGGACTCGTAGGAGGCCAACCCTATGTGCCCTAACCGGTCGCTGGGATTCATGAGGCAGAAGACGGTCCTGCAAGTATCCTGGCCCATTGCCATAAAGGGCTTTATAGGTCATAACCAACACTTTGAATTGTGTTTGGAGACCAATTAGTAGCCAGTGCAGCTCATGGAGAGCTGGAGTGATATGAGCATGTCTTGGGAGACCCAAGACAGCTCACGCGGCCGCATTCTGGACTACTTGCAGTCTCCGGACATTAGTAAGGAAGATTCATCTGACTTCTTTTTTGGTCTGTCTACATGGTACGGAAAAGTAGACCTTGCTTGCTTCCAAAATGGAGGTATCCCAAGTGCTTATCTAGATCTGTCGGCTTCATTCCCCCCTTCTTTTTCAGTTACGTTTCCAAGATGTGTTTCCATGGAACATTATCTCTTGAGAGCCACCTTCAATGCCATCTGCTGGCAGAATTGATCAGGTCTCGGCGGTAAAGAAATTTGGGGAAGAAGCAAAAATGGAAACCAGCAGCTTTGGATGAATTGCCTCAGTCCTTCCAGACATTAAATAAATCAGCCAGTGGCTTAAATGGTCTTTCCCCCCCCCCTCTGCTTTGCTCTCCCTAGAAATTCAGTCACAGGATCCGCCAAGAAGTTCCTCTTGCCGTCAGCCAATATTTGGGAATACATGTGAAATAAATAAGAACAAGCAGCTTGATGTCTCTGCAGGAATGGCTCTGCAGCCAAAGAGTTCTGCACCCAGTCTACGAGAAGTTTCTCTTTTCATTTCAGTGGCTGCTTCTCGTGGTTTGTTTGCTTTGAAGACAGCAAGACCCTGGGTTGCTGCTGACTTGTGGCTTTCAATTTTTGTGCTGTCACAAGTGGGATTGGTGTTTTCCAAGTTTAGAACAGAAGAGAGGTGGGGAAGAAAGGAGAGAGAGAGAGAGAAAGGAGGCAGGGGAGAAGAGGGGAAGGACATCACTCTAAAGTTGGACAGGAGGCTTATGTCATCTAAGGCTGGCTTAGATCTTCTTCCCAAAAGTATAAGCTAAGCTCATAAGCTTCTAAGCTAGTTTGCAAAGTGTAAGCTAAGCTGGAACCCCCAAGGAGGAAACTGACAGATCTCTTCTTTCAAAAATTAAAATTAAAAAAAAAATGCTTCCAGAAAACTGTCCACAAGATCATCAGGACTCAAAAGAAACTTCTTCTTCTTCTTCACCACCATCTGTTTTTCTTCTTCTTCTTCCTTCTTTCCTTCTCTCTTCTCTCATACATCAAGTCTGTTAAATTTAGTAGACTAGACTAGACTAGACTAGACTAGACTAGACTGGACTGGACTGGAATGGAACAGCACGGAATAAAATATGGAATATGGAAGATGGAAGAGAAAAGAAGAGGAAGAGGAAGAGGAAGTGAAGTGAAGAGAAGGGAAGGGAAGGGGGAATAAAGTAGAATAAGGAATAGAATAGAATAGAATAGAGTAGAGTAGAGTAGAATAGAGTAGAGTAGAGTAGAGTAGAATAGAATAGAATAGAATAGAATAGAATAGAATAGAATAGAATAGAATAGAATAGAATAGAATAGAATAGAATAGAATAGAATAGCAGAGTTGGAAGGGACCTTGGAGGTCTTCTAGTCCAACCCCCTGCTAGGCAGGAAGTGGTTGTCAAACCGTCCTTCATATGTTTTAGCCTCCAGTCCCCTAATCATCTTTGTTGCTCTTCTCTGCACTTTTCTAGTGGGTTTAAGTAAAGGCGTACTAATTTATTTCACGAGATCTCAGCGAATCCAGATGTTGGTTTAGCCACAGGCAGCTTCTTCTTTTCAGAAGCAACTATCAACATGAGCTTGGAATGGAGTCCACACTCAGGTGGATGAGCCTTTAATGTAGCCGACGAGAGAAGATGGTTTGGTAGACAAAGAGGATGGAGTCAGGTTGGACTTTCCTCCTGTGGCTTTGTGGTTATAAAGTTGACAATGTCGTCATGGCAACTCAGCAAGCCAGCAGAGATAGTTTCCCCATAGCCCACAAAAGCCAGCATTTGTAGCTAAGACAATAATCGGAAATTCGTTTCCGAACTAGCTTCCAGAAATCTCTCTATTCCCCAAAGGAAGTGCCTGATTACCGGTAAGTCAGAAATAGGAAATTCTTTTTCTTCTTCTTCTTCTTGTTATTATTTTATACAATTTGGCCTTCTGATTCCAAACATTCCCCTTTCTCTAATCAGGCTGGAGGAGAAAAGCGATCATAAATGCCAAGTCATCTTTTGTGTTGAGTTGGGTTGTCTTCTGGAGATAATTGGGATGGTGGCCATTGTCTCCTTCTAGACAGTGTTTTCAGCCTTCCCGTGTAGCCCACCGCTCTGCCACGTGCTCAGTTAAACTGTGAATGCTGGTCACAAGATAAGAACTACTGTCCAGCTGAAAAGATTATGGAGAAGTCAATTCCTTCCAGCTTCTCAATTGATCAATGTGTTTATTTATTGCAGGGGTCTTCAAACTTGGCCCTTTTATGACTGGTGGACTTCAACTCCCAGAATTCTTCAGCCAGCCTGCCTGGCTGAGGAATTCTGGGAGTTGATGTCCACCAGTCATAAAAGGGCCAAGTTTGAAGACCCCTGATTTATTGCAATGTTTGTAGCTTGTTTGTAGCTTGTTGTAGCTTCTTCTTCTTCTTCTTCTTCTTCTTCTTCTTCTTCTTCTTCTTCTTCTTCTTCTTCTTCTTCTTCTTCTTCTTCTTCTTCTTCTTCTTCTTCTTCTTCTTCTTCTCCTCCTCCTCCTCCTCCTCCTCCTCCTCCTCCTTCTCCTTCCCCCCTCCCCCTCCCTCTCCTTCCCCCCCTCCTCCTCCTCCTCCACAAACCCCACTCACCTCTAGCACTGATGATGTTCCCTAGTTGGGTAATGAAATGTCTGCAAGCAAGCAACCAAGCTCTGGGAGCAGCAAGGACTCCAGAATCCAACCTTGAACAATGTCCATTCTCTTCTACTCTTGTTCTTCACTTCATTATATTTGAAACGAAGTATCATGTAGTCTTTGATAGCCTTTGCAGCTATTTCTTTTCCAGTCATTACAAATCCCGGAGACAAGATTTTAATGAGGCCAGAGGTCCTGGGTTGAAAGTGACAGCAGGTTCCCAGAGACGTCTCTCCGAAGCCTACTGAAAAATATCTGTTTTCCCTTTGCCACCACGTGTCTCATTTTCATCGCTCACAAATTGCCTCTGCTAACGCAGGCGGCACCCTGTGACTTGGTGACTTCAGACACTGAACTTCAGCGCCGTCATCGCCCGTCATCCGGCCCTGAGTAATTCTGTACTAGGAGTCTGACATTTCCATCTGGGTCGGAAGGGAGGTGCTGGGGAGTGGAGGGCGTGAAAGAGAGATAAACTGATTAAAATTCAACCAGCGCAGCAGGCTTGGCTTCTAAAGGTCGGAGAATCCAGAAGACGATCAACTGTAAAATAATTCAACATTTAGAAAGGTGAGAGAAGTGGGGATTTCAAAAGAGAAGGGAAGTGCTCAGCTCTTTGCTGGTCTGATATTAACAGAAAGGCTATAATTGCAGTCAGTGCAATTATGATCTAAGCAAGAGACTCGGCGGGGCTGAAGTAATTCTTGCATCTTGACAGGCCAGGATGGGAAGTTTTGATCACGGTGGAGAAGATAGAAGGTCCTCTCCAGATAATGTTTTAGAATAGAATAGAATAGAACTGGAATTTCTGTCAATCCGTGTCTGACGTTTCTTTTTTATGTCTATGTTTTATGTATTGTACATTTTCATTTTTGTACTTTTAAAGTTTGTAAATACTTAATAAGGTTTATTTAAAAAAAAAAGAACTGGAAGGGACCGTGGAGGTCTTCTAGTCCATCCCCTTGCTCAAGCAGGAGAACCTATACCATCTCAGACAAGTGACTGTCCAGTCTCTTCTTAAAAACCTCCAGTGATGGAGCGCCCATGATTTCTGAAGGCCAGCCGTTCCATTGGTTTATTGTCCTCACTGTTAGGAAGTTTCTCCTTAATCCCAGGTTGCTTCTCTCCTTGATCAGTTTCCAACCATTGTTTCTTGTCCTGCCCTCTGGTGCTTTGGAGAATAGCTTGACCCCCTCTTCTTTGTGGCATCTCCTGAGATATTGGAAGACTGCTATCATGTCACCCCTGGTCCTTCTCTTCATTGAACTAGTCATACCCAATTCCAGAAACCATTCTTCATATGTTTTAGCTCTGGAGAATGCATCAATCTCCTCTTCTTTGTGGCAGCCCCTGGTCCTTCTGTTCATTGAACTAGACATACCCAATTCCTGCAACCATTCTCCATATGTTTTAGCCTCCAGTCCCCTGATCATCTTTGATGATGATGTTGGTGATGATGACGTTATCCATTCAGTTGTGTTCCAGCTCTTGGCCATCCTATGGGCCAGGTCTCTCCACAACGTCCGACCTTGCCCTACTTCTTTGAGTAGTTTGGTGCTCTGGGAGTTCTAGGAGTTGGGATCCCGAGATTTAAACCTGGGGCCTTCTTCAGGCAAGCTATTAGCTGCACCTCTAAGCAACAGTGCCATAAACATTTTAGAACACAAGAACATAAGAAGAGCCATGCTGAATCAGGCCAAAGCCCATCGAGTCCAGCATTCTGTGTCACACAGTGGCCCACCAATTGTACATGGGGATCTTGAGCAGAAAAAGAAGGCAAAACCCTCCCTTTCCCTTGACCCCCAACAAATGGTACTCAAGGGAATCCTGCCTGCCTCAACCAACATAGAGGCGGCACATGGACATCCGTTTTAATAACCACCGATACACTTGGCATCCATGAATCTGTCTAACCCTGCCTTGAAGCTGTCAAGGCTGGCAGCTGTCACGACCTCTTCTGGAAGTGAATTCCATAAACCAACGACCCTCTGGGTGAAGAAATATTTCCCTTTATTTGTCCTCACTTTCTTACCTATGAGCTTTAGGGAGTGCCCCCTTGTCCTGGTATTGTGTGATAGAGAAAAGAATTTTTCTCTATCCACCTTTTCTATCCCATGCATGATTTTATAGTCACCCCTTAAACGCCGTCTTTCAAGGCTGAAGAGACCAAGGCGTTGCAATCTGGTTTCATAAGGGAGGCGCTCCATTTCCTTGATCATTCTTGTTGCCCTTTTTTGCACCTTTTCCAGTTCCATTATATCCTTCTTGAGGTGCGGTGACCAGAACTGTACACAGTACTTCCATTTTGAGTGATGGGTGGTGAAGGCTTTACCATGCCAGAGCCTGGCCTTTGCAATCCATACATTTTCCTCTTTTTTTCCCCCTCCCTTTTTGCAAGGCTTAGCGACACCTCTCCTCAGTGCTGTTTTTGACGGCCAATATTTCTGAGGTAAACTTGGACAACTGCTTCTTTTCTGCCCGTCTCATTCTCCGGCTGGCATTTGATGCGCAAGGATTACAAACAATTTTCAAATCAAACATGTGTTAAATGTCACCTTTCAGCTTCCTGCTTTCGGTAAAAAGAATTTTAAGATGTCAATTTGTCCCCCTTCGACGCTCCCTCGCCCTGGTGCCGGAGTTGAGCTAAGGAATAAACATGGCAACTTCTTTCAGGAACATATTACCGCAATTGGGACCTGTCAGAGGCATTATAAATTGCATCATAATTAACAAATCCCAAGCGACCACCTTTTCTTTACCAGATTTAGAGCATGTCAGCCTCTGCAGTGAATCTGTGTTAGATTTCTGAATTTATTTCATTCTTGGGATTTTTAAAAACACTTGGATCCATGCTGAAGGGCTCTTGCTGTTTATGTCTTATTTTCCTTTTCAGATAAAAACCAAAAGAAAAAGAAATATAAGAAGAAAGCAGTTGTTTTGTAAATCTATCTCTTTTTTTAAAAAAAAATTATTGGCCAGGAATATGTAAAAACACTCCTCATGATTCTATTGATGAAAGTCTTGACTAGGAAATGGAATATGGAGCTGGAAATATTGAAGGAAAGGAGGAGTAGCGATATTAGTAGCACTTCCCTCAATGTGGGGAGGAGAGGAGGAGGAGGAAGAGAAGGAAAGGAGGAAAAGAGAAAGAAGAAGAGGAAGAAGAGGAAGAGGAGAGGAGGAGGAGAAAAGAAGAAGGAGAAGGAGAAGGAGAAGAAGAAGGAGAAGAAGAAGAAGAAGAAGAAGAAGAAGAAGAAGAAGAAGAAGAAGAAGGAGAAGGAGAAGGAGAAGGAGAAGGAGAAGGAGAAGGAGAAGGAGAAGGAGAAGGAGAAGGAGAAGGAGAAGGAGAAGGAGAAGAAGAAGAAGAAGAAGAAGAAGAAGAAGAAGAAGAAGAAGAAGAAGAAGAAGAAGAAGAAGAAGAAGAAGAAGAAGAAGAGGAGGAGGAGGAGGAGGAGGAGGAGGAGGAGGAGGAGGAAGAAGAGGAGGAAGAGGAGGAAGAGGAGGAAGAAGAACAGGAGAAGGAGGAGGAGGAGGAGGAGGAGGAGGAGAAGGGACAACAACCATTCTCTTCTAACTTCTAGTTTCCTTGTAGAATATCCTGAATTTTGAAATCTCAAGACTTCAAATGCTGCACGTAAACATGTCACACTCAAGAAGGTCAAGACCTTTGTCTCATCCCAGAGGTGCAGCTATGCAACAATGGACGTACAGGAAGGCAAAGTCCAACTGAATCTCGGCTAAAGCTCCCCAAGACAGTTTGACAGCAGAATGGATGGAGAAACCGGTGGGGTGATCTTCAAGCTTGTCAAGCTAGGCGATGATCCGCCAGTTGGATTCCAACCCTGATTGGAGTTGGGCTCAGAGAGTGTTCCCTTCCAGTTCTCTGATTCTATTAAATAATGCAGAGCCAAATGTTCCATGCAGTTGAGAAGGGACAGAGCTCGGCGTAGGAAAACAATATAATCAGCCTGCCAGCTTTGTCTGCCAGCCATCTTTCCTTGCCAAGGTGTAGGAGACAAAGAAAAGCGAGCAGTTTCAGATTCCGCAGTAAAAGACTCAAGAAAGCCACTTCCAGGATCTGGAAATGTTCTCCCCTTTTCCCAGCTTAGAAGCACGAATTAGAAAAATCTCAGAAGGACGCTTTCTCTTCTTCGGAGACCTCTTCCATATCCTTCATCTCCAGTCTCCTTCCTTTCTCCTTGACTGCTCACCTCTGAAATCAACAGCAGAGCCATTACCGTTCCTGCTTAATGATCAAGTAATGATTCACAGGCTCATCTTTGCCACCCAGACTGCCTGAGGCACAGATGGCTCTTTTTTATATCCAGGCGATGGAAGCCCCAGAGATTTGGTCTCTCTGGATGAGAAAGTTCTGGAGAAGGTTGGGTTTTTTCCCCCTTCCCCCCCCCAACACTTTGCCAACTCCCATTTCTTTCTTTCTGCACTGCCTTTGGATTATGGAAGGTAAGAGAGAGAGCAAGCATTGGCAGCTCTCTGGGTTTACTCAAAGTTTTAAGGCCCAAGTAAGCAGACTGGCAGAAATGTGGATGTAATTCAGCAACAGCTGGAGGCCGACTTCACTTTTGCTCCTGTGCATCTGTTAATGGAATAGGGTATTAGATCTGCTTTGACAGATGTTCTTTTGGAGCTCCATGCAATGCTAGAAGAACCCAGAGGAGTACTTCCTATTCCAAAACAGCTCTGAACAGAAAGTTCTGTGGAATATTTTTTCCTTGTTTTAATCATTCTTGTTCAATGTGATGGAAAGTTAAACTATCTTCCTTCCTTTCTTCTTCTTCTTCTTCTTCTTCTTCTTCTTCTTCTTCTTCTTCTTCTTCTTCTTCTTCTTCTTCTTCTTCTTCTTCTTCTTCTTCTTCTCCTCCTCCTCCTCCTCCTCCTCCTCCTCCTCCTTCTTCTTCTTCTTCTTCTTCTTCTCCTCCTTCTCCTCCTTCTCCTTCTCCTTCTCCTTCTCCTCCTTCTCCTTCTCCTTCTCCTTCTCCTTCTCCTTCTCCTTCTCCTTCTCCTTCTCCTTCTCCTTCTCCTTCTCCTTCTCCTTCTCCTTCTCCTTCTCCTTCTCCTTCTCCTTCTCCTTCTTTTTTTTCTTCTTCTTCTCCTCCTTCTCCTTCTCCTTCTCCTTCTCCTCCTTCTCCTTCTCCTTCTCCTTCTCCTTCTTCTTCTTCTTCCCTTCTCCCACAGCCTACTCCCTTTTTCCTTGTTTTAATCATTCTTGTTCAATTTGATGGAAAGTGAAACTACCTCCTCCTGCTGCCCCATAAGGTCTCCCCTCTCCCTGCTTGTTTCTTACATTGTTATTAAAGAATTTCAGTAAGACAGCGATAACATGAACTTCACTTTTAACAATCGAAGAAATCCAGAGAAAGCAATAACGTTTCTGATCAATATCAAAATGCACGTACCTCCTCCAATAATTAATGAGAAACAGGAAAAAAGGCAACAAAAACTGGATTATCTGAAATAATAAGAATAAAAACAACAACACAGAGCCAATCCAGACAGGCAGCTCAAAGGGATCAATGACATTAAACCGTATTCCAATGTAAATCGAGATTTAATAAGGAATACGCAGCAGAGGGGTCCAAAACACAAAACAAAGCATAAACAAAAAAAATAACTTTTCTGTTTGGGTTTTTTTTTTTTGTTTTTTTGTTTTTTGAGATGCTAGATGGGTGCTTTGGAAACACGACGATTTGATTCATCTCGTAAATGAATCTAGCTGATTCCCTTCCATTAAACCTTTGGCAGCCTTGGGCATCAGCGACTTCCATTTATAGAGGAAAGCCGTGTCTGATGTTCCAGGGTGATAATTCTGCTCTGAAGAGGAGGCTTTGGAGATGTTCATTCCAAGGCCCTAACATACTCTTTTTCCACTCACTCCCATCCCCCCTGATTTCCATCTGTTGTTTGCTGGACTTTTCACCAACAGATGTCTTTTTATGCATTTTCTCCTCCATCAGAAAATGTTGCCGGTTAGCAAGGAGAACAAATAATCATCAGAAAGCAACTGGAAGATCGGAGTGAAGTCCCAGATGGAGAGATCTCCTTAACCAGCATATCCACATCCACATGCCCTTGTCCTTCTCCTTTTAATGGAATAATAACAGAATAAACAGGGTTGGGAGAGACCTTGGAGATCTTCTAGTCCAACCCCCCCCCCACCATTTGTCTGAATTGGTAGGGTTTCCTACCATTGGACTAAAAGACCTCTAAGGCCCCTTCCAGCTCTAGATTCGAGTCTCGTCTGCTTGCTGTTCTGTGCTGTTCTGTTCGGTTCTGTTCTGGGCTGCTTGCTGCGGCTGCGTCAGCGATGATTATCTAGGTATGAGTTGATGAGTCTGGACATACCAGGGGGCTGAGTGGGAGAGGGTCTCCTGACTGTGCTGGGGGCTGGACAGAGAGTCCGACACTATGGCCCGGACAGAGCGTGGCGTGGCGTGGATGGGAGTGTGGTGGCGTGGAGTGGAGTGGCGTGGAGAGTGGACGATGGGACGTGGAGAGGAGTGGATGGCATGAATGGAGTGTGACTCTAGTCTTCACTCTATTCGATTCTATGCATTCGATTCTATTCGATTCGATCCTCCCATTCGATTCAATTCTATTCTATCTATTCTATTCTATTCTATTCTATTCTATTCTATTCTATTCTATTCTATTCCATATTCTATTCTATTCTATTCTATTCTATTCTATTCTATTCTATTCTATTCTATTCTATTCTATTCTATTCTATTCTATTCTATTCTATTCTATTCTATTCTATTCTATTCCCATTCTTCTCTCTATTTTCTCTTCTATTCTATTCTATTCTATTCTATTCTATTCTATTCTATTCTATTCTATTCTATTCTATTCCATTCCATTCCATTCCATTCCATTCCATTCCATTCCATTCCATTCCATTCCATTCCATTCCATTCCATTCCATTCTATTCTATTCTATTCTATTCTATTCTATCTATTCTATTCTATTCTATTCTATTCTATTCATTCCATTCCATTCCATTCCATCATTCCATTCCATTATTATTCTATTCTATTCTATTCTATTCTATTCTATTCTATTCTATTCTATTCTATTCTATTCTATTCTATTCTATTCTATTCTATTCCATATTCTATTCTATCTATTCTATTCTATTCCATTCTCTCTTCTATTTTCTATTCTATTCTATTCTATTCTATTCTATTCTATTCTATTCTATTCTATTCTATTCTATTCTATTCTATTCTATTCCATTCCATTCCATTCCATTCCATTCCATTCCATTCCATTATTCTTCTATTCTATTCTATTCTATTCTATTCTATTCTATCTATTCTATTCTATTCTATTCAATTCTATTCTATTCTATTCTATTCTATTCTATTCTATTCTATTCTATTCTATTCTATTCTATTCCATTCCATTCCATTCCATTCCATTCCATTCTATTCCATTCCATTATTATTCTATTCTATTCTATTCTATTCTATTCTATCTATTCTATTCCATTCCATTCCATTCCATTCCATTCCATTCCATTCCATTCATTCTATTCTATTCTATTCTATTCTATTCTATTCTATTCTATCTATTCTATTCTATTCTATTCTATTCTATTCTATTCTATTCTATTCTATTCTATTCCATTCTCTCTTCTATTTTCTATTCTATTCTATCTATTCTATTCTATTCTATTCTATTCTATTCTATTCTATTCTATTCTATTCTATTCCATTCTATTCCATTCCATTCCATTCCATTCCATTCCATTCTATTCCATTCCATTCCATTATTCTTCTACGGTATTCTATTCTATTCTATTCTATTCTATTCTATTCTATTCTATTCTATTCTATTCTATTCTATTCCATTCTCTCTTCTCTTCTCTTCTCTTCTCTTCTCTTCTCTTCTCTTCTCTTCTCTTCTCTTCTCTTCTCTTCTCTTCTCTTCTCTTCTCTTCTCTTCTCTTCCATTCCATTCCATTCCATTCCATTCCATTCTATTTTATCTATCTATTCTCTCTTCTATTCTATTCTATTCTATTCTATTCTATTCTATTCTATTCTATTCTATTCTATTCTATTCTATTCATTCATTCCATTCCATCCATTCCATTCTATTCCATTCCATTATTATTCTATTCTATTCTATTCTATTCTATTCTATTCTATTCTATTCTATTCTATTCTATTCTATTCTATTCTATTCTATTCTATTCCATTCTCTCTTCTATTTCTATTCTATTCTATTCTATTCTATTCTATTCTATTCTATTCTATTCTATTCTATTCTATTCTATTCTATTCTATTCTATTCTATTCCATTCCATTCCATTCCATTCCATTCCATTCCATTCCATTATTCTTCTATTCTATTCTATTCTATTCTATTCTATTCTATTCTATTCTATTCTATTCTATTCTATTCTATTCTATCTATTCCATTCTCTCTTCTCTTCTCTTCTCTTCTCTTCTCTTCTCTTCTCTTCTCTTCTCTTCTCTTCTCTTCTCTTCTCTTCTC
>JARGCV010000853.1:0-42500 GCA_034064705.1 Bothrops alternatus
TGATTCTAGGGATCTTTGTCTTTTTAATCCCAGCTTCCTGGCTCTGATCTTTCTGAAAGATTATCACATCTGCATTTCTGCAGACTTGGTTTCTGTTTGGGGCAGAGAGACGGGGGGGGCATTATGCCTTTGGGAAATATATTCTGCCTTTTTAAATATTTCCCAAAATATTTCTTTCTCTGGATTCTTCCCACACACACACGCAGGTAATGTCTGGCACTAGATAATTGAGAACATGATGGAGATGCTGACTGTAAATCCTGGGACCATGCTTTTTCTGGAATGTATTTTTAAAAATGATTCATTCTAAATCATATTTCAAGAAATGAGAAACAAAGCTAATTTACTTGAGCTGCTAATTTACTTGAGCTCCTTAGATGAGGTTTTATATATATATAGGTCTTTGGTTCCTCTTTCTCCCACATAGAATTTGAAGTGTCTTGGCGACGTTTCGACGAAGTCTCATTCGTCATCTTCAGGCTGGTGCTTTCGGCTTCTGCTTCTAGGAGCAATGTGAGATTTTAGCTGTTTCTTCCTTTTAACTGCCAGTGGGGGTTTGAACTGATTGGCTGGGAGCTCGGCTGTGTTCTGATTGGGTGGAGGTGTGTTCTGATTGGTTAGAGGCTTGGCTGTGCTCTGATTGGATGGGGGTTGGCTGTGCTCTGATTGGATGGGGGGAGTGCTGTTTTGGCTTCGCGTTCATGGTCGTGCTATACAGTTCACCATCTCTAATCCCCTTGTAACACAGACTAACCTGAGCATAACAAAGCCCCCACCCAAACAGAACACTCCTCCAGCCAATCAGAGCACAGCCAAGCCCCTAACCAATCAGAACACACCTCCACCCAATCAGAACACAGCTGAGTCTCCCGAGCCAATCAGTTCAAACCCCCACTGGCAGTTAAAAGGAAGAAACAGCTACAATCACACATTGCTCCTAGAAGCAGAAGTCGAAAGCACCAGCCTGAAGATGACGAATGAGACTTCGTCGTAACGTCGCCAAGACACTTCAAATTCTACGTGGGAGAAAACCCGAGGAACCAATATATGTAGGTCTTTGGTTCTTTGGGTGTTCTCCCACGTAGAATTTGAAGTGTCTTGGCGACGTTTCGAGTCGTCATCTTCAGGCTGGTGCTTTCGGCTTTGTGCTTCTAGCAGCAAATATACATATATGTTTTCTGAGGTTTTTGCCGGAAGTTTGTGTGTAGGTCTTTGGTTCTTTGGGTTTTCTCCCATGTTAAAATTTGAAGTGTCTTGGTGACGTTTCAACGAAGTAGATATAAATTGTTTATATATATATAAATTGTTTGTTTGTGTGTGTGTGTGTGTGTGTGTGTGTGTGTATAAATTGTATATATAAAAATTGTATATATATATATAAATTGTATATATATATAAATTGTAGGGGAAAAAAAACTTTCCGAACTTGGATGAAAAAGGCAACGATTTCAGGAGTGGCCAGCAGAGGGAGAATAGAAAGAAAATGAAAAAAATGAATGTATGTTTTTATTATTGTTATTGTTATTGTTAAGAATGGCATCTACTGTAGATTTAAAAGAACCATCTCAGACCATCTCAGGAATGTGATACTATTGTTGGTAGCAGTCAGCCAGTTGTTTAAATTGGTTTTGGCATTTTTGTGCAACTACTGACTCCTTCCTTAGGATAGGGAGATATGGATGTTTGATGTTATTAAAGGTATCATCCCAGGATATAAGCTGTTCTGAGTAAAGCTGTCTTTTGCAATTGACCAATAGGAATTTTGCACAACCATAGAATAGGAGATATCTGGCTCCATAGTCGTAACTGTGAGAGGGATCTCGGAGTCCTAGTGGACAATCATTTAAATATCAGCCAGCCGTGTGCTGCAGCTGCCAAAAAAAAAAGCCAACACAGTGCTAGGCTGCATTAACAGAGGGATAGAATCAAGATCACGTGAAGTGTTAATACCGCTCTACAAGGCCTTGGTAAGGCCACACTTAGAATATTGCATCCAGTTTTGGTTGCTACAACATTAAAAAAAAAAAGATATTGAAACTCTGGAAAGGGTGCAGAGAAGTAGTAACAAAGATGATTAGGTAGACCGGACACCAAAACATACAAAGAACAGTTGCAGGAATTGGGTATGTCTAGTCTAATGAAAAGAAGGATTAGGGGTGACATGACAGCACTATTCCAATATCTTGAGGGGCAGCCACAAAGAAGAGGGGGTCAACCTATTCTCCAAAGCACCTGAAGGCAAGACAAGAAGCAATGGATGGAAACTAGAAGGAGAGAAGCAACCTAAAACTAAGGAGAAAAGCAATCAACCAGTGGAACAACAGAAGTTGTGGGTGCTCCATCCCTAGAGGCTTTCAAACAGAGACTGGAGAAGCATTTGTCTTTGAATGTTATAGGGCTGGAAGACCTCCAGGTACTTCCTACTCTGTTATTTTGTTCTGTTATTCTGGTCTTGACCCCTTTTATCTAAGTTACGCTTGATTCCCTAACTCCAGCCTTTTTTCAGCGTGGCTCAAGCAGATCCTTCTAAAATGTCCTTCAAAGTTTTCGTAGCAACTGGAATCATAGCCCAGAGGTGCTGAGCTTGTCTCCGATCAATTCCATCTCGTTCCATCTTGCGCTAGCTTTAAGCACAGACTGAGTGTTCCTAGTCCTGCATTATAAATATTTATTTATGCGTTTATATTTTATGCTTTTACAGGCCGGTAAAAAAAAGAAAGAGAGTGAAAATAACTAAACAAGTTTACAGGCAGTTACTTCGGTGTGTAATGGAAATCGTAATCAGCAAGTCTTCTCCTTGGCGGGGGCATCCAAGCATTGTGGTGTTAAATACCATTTAAAAACAGCTCAAGCTGGCTAGCTGCCCGCAGCATAAATGCACCGGGAACTGGTGCTCCATAACTTCCGTTCATTTCCAAGTAAATCGTTTCCCTGCGTCTTTATAAATATTTTCACTCCCCCTGGTGACAACTCACCCCAAGTCCTTAAAATTACCTTTCAGGGTTTTTTTCTGTTTTGGGGGGGGATTTTTTTTTTTTTTTTGCAGGATAATTGCATTTTTACGGACAAACAGATTGGAATCTGTCAATTCAGAGAGGATGAAGGCCTCAAAGAGAACAATGCCAAGAATCCAAGAGTGGCGGGGTGTATTAAATAGTACACAATACACCCAGAGAAGTATGCCTTTTATAATGCTTGTGTGCTATACAAAATGAGATAAAGTTGTGGAGTTAGCCTGGGGAAGCAACTCGTCAGCACCAAGCTGCATGGGGCCTCTTAAACTCTCACCCACTCCAGTGTAATAATGCAAATAATATAGAGCAGAGTTGCTTAGACGTAAGAGGAGAAATCAAATTCCCTTTGTGAGTCTGAAGCCTCCATATTTAAAGATGGAACAGGCACAAAGGCAGCATCAGCTCTAGAATAGAATAGAATAGAATAGAATAGAATAGAATAGAATAGAATAGAATAGAATAGAATAGAATAGAATAGAATAGAATAGAATAGAATAGAATAGAAAATATGGAATGGAATGGAATAGAATGGAATGGAATAGAGCAGAGCTGGAAGGGACATTGGAGGTCTTCTAATCCAGCTTCCATTCAAGCAGGAGAACCTATACCATCTCAGAGAAGTCTCTTCTTGAAAACCTCCAGTGATGGAGCACCCACAATTTCTGAAGGCAACTTCTGTTCCACTGGTTGATTGTCCTCACTGTTAGGAAGCTTCTCCTTAATTCCAGCATGCATCTCTCTTTGATCAGTTTCCAACTATTGTTTCTCGTCCTACCCTCTGGTGCTTTGGAGAATAATTTGACTCCCTCTTCTTTGTGGCAGCCCATCAAATACTAGGAAACTGCTATCATGTCACCGCTATTTCTTCTTTTCTTTAGACTAGCCAAACCCAAGTCCTACAGCTGTTCTTCGTATGTTTTAGTCTCCAGGCCTTGGATCATCTTAGTTGCTCTTCTCTGAACTTTTTCCAAGGTCTTAGCAACCTTTTTGTAATATGGTGACCAAAATTGGCTGCAGTATTCCAGGTGTGGCCTCACTAGGGTTTTATAAAGCGGTACTAATACTTCACGTGATTTTGATTCTATGTCTCTGTTTATGCAACCCAGGATTGTATTAACTCCTTTGGCTGATGCTGCACACTGCTGGCTCATAGTCAAGTGATCGTCCACTAGGACTCCAAGGTCCCTCTCACAGTTTGCTGTTTGTGAGCAGATCTCACCCAATCTGTATTTGTACCTTTGATTTTTCCTGCCTAAACGTAAAACTTTGCTTTTCTCCACATTAAAACTCATTTTGTTGGCTAGGGCGCATTGTCATTCTGTCATTCTGTATTCTGTTAAGAAGTCATGGATCTTGTAAATTGTCAGAATAGAGGTGGAAAGGACCTTGGAAGCCTTCTTGTCCAACCCCTGCTCAAACAGGAGACCTATACCATTTCACAGAAGCGGCTGTCCAGTCTCTTCTTATAACCTTCTAGGGATGGAGCACCCCAACTTCTGAAGGCAAGGTGTTCCGCTGATTAATTGTTCTAACTGTCAGAAAATTTCTCTTTATTTATAGATTGGTTCTCTCTTTGATTAGTTTCCATCCATTGCTTCTTGTCCTGCTTTTAGATTCTTTGGAGAATAGATTGACCCCACCCCTCATCTTTGTGGCACCCCCTGAGATATTGGAAGACTGCTATCATGTCACCCCTTGTTCTCCTTCTCACTAGACTAGTCATACCTAATTCCTGAAAATGTTCTTCGTATGTTTTAGCCTCCAGCCCCCTAATCGTTCCTGTTGCTCTTCTCTGCACTCTTTCCAGCATCTCAATGTCATTTTTTTTTTTTTTTTTTTGCATTGTGGTGATCACAACTGGATGCAGCGTTCCAGTTTTGACAGATTCTCTATTCAGCTTGAAAGATTCTATATTTAGGATAAGGTGACGCTGTCTGGCATCACTGTTGTGAACTAGCCAAGTGATTCAGCACCGCCTCATGGTTTACACTATATGTGTGTGTGTGTGTGTGTGTGTGTGTGTGTGTGTGTGTGTGTGTGTGTGTGTGTGTGTGTGTGTGTATACACACACAGATATATTTTTGATTTTTAGGGTAGTTATTATTCATTTGGGGGGGATAAGGACAGATAATTTACATTTCCTGATTGCCAGCCAGATATTATTTATCATCACCTTTACCCATCTCCTATGAAGATGACAAATGAAGGTATATTAAAGGACCTTAAAACAATATGATACACGGTTTCCCAAACTTTTAAAAGTTTTGTTGAGTTGCATTTCCACTGTAATTAGTTTTACTGCTTGTTGTCCTTTTTAATCAAATCCTGTTTTAAGCAGACATCAGAATGAGATCTGATTTTCCAGAGGGGGCAAGAATCTTTTGGCATTCTGTTTAGCACTACAAAGAAAATACCCTGGGAATTATGTAATTCTAACATTCAGATAAATAAATAATCGTGTTTAGCACTGAGGGTGTAAATCAGCAAACTTTGAGGAGAGGAGCCTAGCTCAAAAATATTCTGTAATGAACTGCAAATATGCTCCAGCCTGGAAGATTATTAGTAGAGAAGTTGCCAAAGGAAAGAGAGAGAGAGAGAGAGAGAGAGAGAGAGAGAGAGAGAGAGAGAGAGAGAGAGAGAGAGAGAGAGAGAGAGAGAGAGAGAGAGAGAGAGAGAGAGAGAGAGAGAGAGAGAGAGAGAGAGAGAGAGAGAGAGAGAGAGAGAAATAGATGATAGATTGACCATTATAAATAGATGCAGTTAGATGGATATAGAGAAATAGATATAAATAGGCAGATTGATTTAGAGAATAAAGGGATAAATGATATAAATCTGATACAGATAGATAGATAGATAGATAGATAGATAGATAGATAGATAGATAGATAGATGAGACAGAAAAATAGGTAGATAGACAGAAATGCTGTATATAGCTAGATAATAAATAGCTAGATGATAGATGAATAGATAGATATAGATAGGTGGATAGATGAATTGATAGTTCAATAGAAATAGATGATAGTGACATGCAGATGTAACTAGAAGCAGATAGAAAGACACAGAGAGATGGATATAAGAGAGAGATGATAAAGAGATAGATAAATAATATAAAACTGATTAGACAGATAATTGATTGATTAGTCTTAAAACCATATTAAAGAAAATAAAGGTAAAAATACAAGGCACATTTCCAGCGTTAACTAGGTAAAAGAAAATGGAATAGTAAAATACATATGTGCTATAATCAATATTCAGATAAATGCATTGCCTTTACATGATACTCCCATCTGTTCGATATAACGGATTCTCGGCTGAACTGCCTTGTCTATAAACCCAGCGCTTCTGCTAACTACATATGAATTAGAGGTGAGGAAGAAATAGGACAGTCTGTGATTGAGGTCCCGATAGGCTGTTCTTTCAAGTAGGGATTTTTAAATATCTAAGCAAAAAAAAAAGGCAATCATAATTAAAAATAACTCTGGCCACCTCTGTTGCGTTGATTAACTTCTGCTGATCCGTCAGATATCAAAAAGACGTGTGCATCAAAATGCAGGCACATTGCTTGATTCTCCAAACAGGCTTTTTCCTTCTTTCCAGATCACTCATATATATTGTTTGGAAAGAGGGCAAAAATGCTCATGCAGAGATGGGTAGAAGTTTATCCCCTGTACACTTTATTGAAGCAATATTTGTGAAGACTTTTTTTTTTTTTTTTTTGGTCACGGCAGTGCAAAATTCAGCTTCAGGCCAAATTTGTAGTTCTGGTAGAACTTTTTGTTTTCAATTTTTTTTAATCAGTTTATCATGGCAAAAAACGCAAAATACAGTATAAAGAAAAATTGAAAGTAAAGAGAAAATAAGGGAGGAAGAAGGGAAGAGAGAAAAGTGTAGGATGGGGGGGAAGGGAGAAAAAAACATTGACTTTGCCGATTTAGATAGGTTTCACGATATAGAAATGGCTGCTATGTATTATTATATAAAAGTAAAAAGCTGAAGTTGTATGTTATTATTTTATTCTATTGCACCAAAAGGAATCAGAATAAAATGGTAACATACAACTTCAGCTTTTTACTTTTACATAATAACACATAGCAGCCATTTCTATATCGTGAAACCGATCTAAATCGGCAAAACCCCAAATCAAAGTTTCATTTTTTTTCCCCGCCTCGGGCGCAAAATCCAGAAGCAGTTGCCAAGTAGAAACAAAATTAACGGTGTTCTTTTCTTTTTAATCGAAGCGGTCAATTTGGCCACCTCTGCTAACTCCAACAACTTTGGCAGCCATTCATCCCTCTTGGGAATCAAAATATCCTTCCATATTTTTTTGTGCATAAAGTAATCTTGCCACCCTCAGGGTATATAACAAGAAAATTCCAATTTTTTTTCCCCAAGTTCTTTATCCATTTGACCAGGGGTGTCAAACTCACTTTCACTGAGGGCTGCATCAGCATTGCAGTTGCCCTCAGGGGGCTGGATGGGTGTGGCCAGGGTGGGTGCCGCCTACTGGGTGGGTGTGGCCTACTGGGTGGGTGTGGCCAGCTCTACATCGTTCATGACAAGGGTGCCTGTGGGGGCCTGGGCAGGAGTGGGACCGATCTGAGGGTCTCTGGCAGAAGGCGGTGGGACCAGGGCAAGTGCCAAGGCATGGTCCACTGGAGGAGCCTCACTGTTCCTCTCAGGCCATGGAGGGGCTGGGTGGTGGTGCGGGCTGCCCGGAGCCCTGGGCAGCAGAGGTCAAAGGCCCAGCCTGGCCCTTGAGGACCCGCGGCACCAAGCCCAGCCCCACTTCTCCAAGGGGGTGCCCAGGTGCACTTACCTCCTCCTCAAGGCTGCTGCTGCTGTGCTTGCTCTCCTTAGCCAGGTTGTTCATGATGGGTACCAGGGCAAAATCAGAGGGATGCCCATTCCCTCTCCATGGGAGGAGACCTGGCTTTGTATCCAAAGCTTCCTTAATAATAGGATGGGAGACCCCAGCATAGGCCAGGAGGAGGGGGCAAGGGGATGGTGAAAGGGCAGCAGGACAGGATTAAGGTAGGACTTCCCTCGGACCCTCCCTCTCCTTTCCTTCTTTCCTTCCTTCTTTCCTAAGTACAGAGTGGTGGGAAAAATATTTGAGATGAGGGAGGAAGAAAAACAGGCAAGAAACACAGCTGGGGAGGTGTCACCCTTTGTGAGGAATGAAGAAATGCACCATCGCCTGGAAGTGGCCCGTGCAATGGTGCATTTCTTCATTCCTCAACAAAGGGGGACACCTCCCCAGCATGCACCCAGGGGGCAGGGCCGACGCGGCAGGGGCTGGTTCCTTACTGTTTCCAGATGGCCTTGTGGAGCTAAGACTGGATGCGTTTCAGCATAGATGGCCACCACAAAATTGTACATTGGCTCCCAGCCGGCCTGGGCCAGGGCCAAGGCAGAGGGGGCTGTTCCCTCACTGTTTCCAGGATGGCTTCGCGGGCCACATGAAACCACTTCATGGGCCGCATCCGGCCCCCGGGCCTTGGGTTTGACATGCCTGCATTAGATCTTGAAGAAAAAAGAAATCTCTGGTTTTATCCTGAGGTTCACTTTAAGAATCTTCTGTATTAAGATGTGAATCTTACTCCAATCTTTCTTGGCTTGTAATTCTAATAAAGCAAACATAAAGCAAAGCAACTTCACATGCTAGTAAGGTAAAGTTTAGATGCCCTAGTAGCATGCTATGTAAACTATCTGAAGATTCGTGAATATTCTCAAATATAAAATAAAACATTCCAAACTGACCTTCAAATAGACTTGAATCTTTAAGGTCCTTAGTGCTTTCTGATCTTGGTTGTTTTTCTTGCAGATGTTTCATGACCAAACTAGGTAACATCCTCTCATAAGATACAAGTGGTTTGCTTTGTTATCCTAACAATAGAAGATTATATTTGTAGCTTAGAGTTGAACTATGGAGTCCTTAGTGCTCTCTGTGCTTGGTTGCTTTGTTGCAGACATTTTATGACCCAACTAGGGAACATCATCAGTGGGAGAAGGAGGAGGAGGACTGCTGTGGGTTCCTTGGTGCTCTCTGAACTTGATTGTTTTCTTGCAGACATTTCATTACCTAACTAGGTTACATCATCAGTGCTAGGAGGGAGTGGGTTTTGCTCTCTATTTACATACAAGTGTTTTGGCTAGAAGAGAGAATTTGTAGCTCAGAGTTGAACTATGGGGTCCTTGGCGATCTCTGATAGTGGGTGCCTGCCTTACACCTCACTATTCCCCAAGATTTCATCCTTTTCACACATAATCCTCCAGACTATCTATGCCCCCGAAGGATCTCCAAACTTGAAAAAAATCAGAGTTAGAGGACGGAGACGGTCCTCTTCCCCCTACTCCACGTCACCACTGCAAACATGGATATTTCTGTAGATAATATACTAGAGGAAGTGGCTGAAGCCTTAAAGAACAAAAATCACAGTTCAAATGACAGGGTTGAACCCCAAACCAAATCAAATGTTCTAGGCTGCTTATCTCTTGACTGCTCATTCATACCAAGAGTCTATGTTTGTGTTTGCAGATCTTTTTTCCATCATTGATCTCAAAGACAAAACATAGTTGATTTCACCGACACAATTTCATTTTTATTGCTTTGCTCACAGTTCATTGATTAGCTGATGCTGGGCAGGGAATCTTGCTGGTCAGCTAATCACCTCCCTGCTGTTGGAATTAACTAAGAGCTGAAGTCATAACCAAAGACCAGTATAGGCTCTTAGCGCAAACTGGTAGGAAATCAACGTTCCCTCTGGTTTCCTGCCTCCCTGGACGAGCGGAAATGAGACGGACAATGATAAATACTTATAATAGCTCTGAACCATATTTCGCAACAGGGAGGCTAAGAAATTGTCTCAGCCTTTCATTTCCACAAAGGAAGTGACTTTAGAAAGGAGCCTACAGGGTTCCCCCCCCTTTTTTTCTTTTTAATCTTCACACATTTGTACTAAAAGCTGCTCGGGGTTCCTTGGGAAATTGGTAGGGAAATAACTGTGGTGTTTTGTTTTTTTTAAACTGGCATGTTCTCCAGTGTTTCTGGTGTCTTGGAACTGTTGCTGTGGGTTGCAGGTCAACGGTTGATCAGATTAAAGCAGGAAAGAGAACTAGGGAAAGAAATGGAAAAGGAACAAATTTGCCAATGGGATGGTCCCAACCCACTCGTGCTGGCAGGAAGAGCCTGCTGAAGACACCCTTGGTCAAGGATGTCTGTGGAGATTCTCCGTCATCCAGGAGGCAACTGGACTTTCTTGTTTTGTTTTGTATTTAACACATTTCATTTCTCATCCAAGAAGTTTCTTCAACTCTGACCAGATGGTGGAGAGTGGAAGGATTTATACTCCTTGCAGACAGCTGGTCATTTGCCTTCTTTTAGAGAGCCGTGGGGCCACTTGGAGGTTTATCTGTGTCCTCAGGGTCACAGTGCAAATGGTGCAAATGGGAACTGCTGAAAGGACTATGTTATAGACTGGACTTTCTTGTTTTTCTTTGAAGACGTTTCGCTTCTCATCCAAGAGGCTTCTTCAGCTCTGACTGAATGGTGGGGAATGGAAGGATTTATATTCCTTGCAGACAGCTGGTCATTTGCCTTCTTTTAGAGCAGTGGTTCTCAATCTTTTTCAGGCTGCGACCCCGAACCTGCGCCGCGCATGTGCGGTGCTGCCCCCTGCGCCGGCCGAGGCATAGGCCGCCGCCCGTTTGGGGCGGAGGCAGGCAGGCCCAAGTGCTCAGGTGCTCCTGGGCGGCCGTGGCGGCGACGGTGCAGGGCAACCACGGGCTGGGCCACCAGCTGGCCCAGCCCAAAGGAGGTAAGCCACCCGCTGGGCCCCACACGCACCAAAAACCCTCCCTGCGCCCGCCGGCCTTCCACCTCCCACCCCTGGCCCTCTTTTACTTACAGTTTTAGTAGTTGCTCAGCAGGGAGGGGTGGAAACTTCCGGAGAGCTCGCCTTCGCTGCAGACAACTCGCAGCACCATTTGCAGGCTGGGACTTTTGGCAGGCTCAGCAGGGCAGAGACAGCCTGGACAATTCCTATTGGCTTTTGAAAGCCAATAGAATTAGACTCTATTCAAGAGAGTCTATTCTATTGGCTTTCAAAAGCCAATAGAATAAGAGGGAGTAGCACAGCAAAGGAAAAGGGGAAAAATGGTGGACTGTGTTGTTTGGCGACCCTGTGAAATGGTCGTTCGACCCCAAATGGGGTCGCGACCCACAGGTTGAGAACCACTTTTTTAGAGAGTTGTCTATGCAGACAACACAGACTCATCCCCAACAGCCTGCGCCTGTCTTCAACGGGGAAGGGACCCAGGGCAGAAAACATCCTGCAGCCAAGAAGGGCTCATGCCCATTTGTACAACTCAGGTGACCTTAAGGACACAAACAAGCCTTCAAGTGTCCTCAACAACTCTCTAAAAGAATGCAAATGACCAGCTGTCTGCAAGGAGTATAAATCCTTCCATTCCTCACCATCTGGTCAGAGCTGAAGAAGCTTCTTGTATGAGAAGCAAAATGTCTTCAAAGAAAAACAAGACAGTCCAGTTGCCTCCTGGGGGAAAAAAGCATCTTTGGGACATTGTCAAGGAATTTCATCAGGCAGACTCCAGCAGAAGAGCCTTTTCCACCCTCTGGAACATCCTGCCCCATGAGGTGAGATTAACCTCTATCCTTTTGGCTTTCAAAAAGGAGCTGAGAACTTGTCTCTGCCAACCAGCTTGGGATCCTGATGGGGACATCCCATTTTGGAGGTGGCTAGTAGATTAGCAGAAGATCCCACTTCCGTTCCATCTATGCATTGTTTCTTTTTATCTACTGCATTGTTAATTTTAATGTCTATGTAGATTCTTCCATACTAAAAAGCAGAGACATTACCCTGCCAACAAAAGTGTGTATAGTCCAGGCCATGGTTTTCCCAGTCGCAATGTATGGCTGTGAAAGTTGGACCATAAGAAAGTATGAGCGTCAAAGAATGGAGACCTTTGAACTACGGTGCTGGAGAAGACTCCTGCGACTGCAAGGTGATCCAACCGGTCATTTCTAGAAGAGATCAACCCCGACTGTTCTTTAGAAGGCCAGATCCTGAAGTTGAAACTCAAGTCCTTTGGCCACCTAATGAGAAGGAAGGACTCACTGGAGAAGAGCCTAATGCTGTAACTTTGTCTCTTCTGAAGGGACCTTAGCTCCTCGACACTGTTGGCCTTACTTTTGAGGTAATAGAAGCTTAAGATGAACATCAGGACACACGGAGTTCTAAAAGGGTAGGCAAAGAACTGCAGTTTGTCATTATATAGGCCATTATGTCAAAATTGAAAAGCCCTCTCTCAACAGAGGGGGAGGGATACGACATCATCTATCTCCAGTCTACAACATGGTCCTTTCAGCAGTTCCAAGAAGGCTCCACAGCCATTTTCATTACTCAGGAGACCCTGAGGACACAGATAAACCTCCAAGTGGGCTCAATGACTCTCTAGGAATGCAAATGACCAGTTTTCTGCAAGGAATATAAATCCTTCCATTCTCCACCATCCGGTCACAGCTGAAGAAGCTTCCTGGGTGAGAAGTGAAACATCTTCAAAGAAAAAACAAGAAAGTCCAGTTGCCTACTGAAAAAAGCACCTTTGGGTCAATTGTGACCTGGATGATGGAGAATCTCCATATAAATTTATCATCACCTAAACTTTCATGGATTGTACTCCACTAGCAACATCATGGCATCCGGCCCTCTCAATTCCTGGCAAATAGATGGGGAAGAAATGGAGGTAGTGACAGATTTTATCTTCCTGGGCTCCAAGATCACCGCAGATGGGGACTGCAGCCAAGAAATTAAAAGACGCTTGCTCCTGGGGAGGAAAGCTATGGAAAATCTAGACAGCCTACTAAAAAGCAGAGACATCACCCTGCCAACAAAACTGTGCATAGTCAAGGCCATGGTTTTCCCAGTTGCAATGTATGGCTGTGAAAGTTGGACCATAAGAAAGTATGAGCGTCAAAGAATGGAGACCTTTGAACTACGGTGCTGGAGAAGACTCCTGCGACTGCAAGGTGATCCAACCGGTCATTTCTAGAAGAGATCAACCCGACTGTTCTTTAGAAGGCCAGATCCTGAAGTTGAAACTCAAGTCCTTTGGCCACCTAATGAGAAGGAAGGACTCACTGGAGAAGAGCCTAATGCTGGGAAAGATGGAGGGCAATAGAAGAAGGGGACAACAGAGAATGAGGTGGCTGGATGGAGTCACTGAGCTTCAATGGACTCCAAAAGATGGTAGAGGACAGGAAGGCCTGGAGGAATGTTGTCCATGGGGTCACGATGGATCGGACATGACTTCGCAACTAATATTAACAACAACAATGTAGATTCTCAGTCATCCAGGCTATGGCTGTCCCAAAGCTGTGTTTTTTTTTCCCCAGAGGCAACTGGACTTTATTTTCCTTGAAGATGTTTGGCTTCTTATCCAAGAAGCTTCTTCCGTTTCTTGAAAGTCTTCAACGATAAACAAAGTCCAATTTCCTTTTGAAGAAAAAAAAAAACACCTTTGGTTTAATTTTAATGAGTTAACTTTTCAGTGCCAATGTTTTAGTGTTTTTAACTGTCTCTATTGTCCCAAAGGTGCTTTTTCCAAAAAGGCACCTGAACTTTCCGCTTCTCATCCGTGAAGCTTCTTCAAGTTGGATGAGAAGTGAAATATTTTCAAAAGAAAAAGAGAAACAAGAAAATCCAGTTGCCTTTTGGAAAAAACACCCTTGGGACAACCATCACCTGGATCAGGGATTCTCAACCTTGGCAACTTTAAGACTTGTGGACTTAAGTCCACAAGTCTTAAAGTTGCCAAGGTTGAGAACCCCTGACCTGGATGATGGAGAATCTCCACAGACCACTATCTCTATTATTATTTGTATTATTGTAAGCCACTCAGAGTCACTTGATAGAGAGATAGGTGACATATAAATTTGATAAAGAAATGCATGGAAAATTAATTGCCTCTGCATCAAATGAATATGTTCTTTTATTTTAAATCAATGAACGTTGAGAGTTACACATTCAGTTGTTGAGTGTGGAATTCAGCATAGATCTATAAGGAAGAGAGCTGCTAACTCCCACTCTCTGTGAATTTGTTTCAGCTTTCATGAACACAGATGCTTGACTCCAATTATAGCTATGTGGTTTGTTCATGTGTAAATAGAAGGTATTCATCAGTTAACGCTAACCATCTGCAGAGGGAAATAACCTCCTTTCCTTCACACCCTACTTGCAGACTTCTCACGAATATCTAGTTTGCCACTGTGAAAATCCAGCGATTGGATCAGACAAACTTTCAGTCTGATTTAATACTGATTTTCTGATGCTGCTATATGTTTCCAAAAAAAGTCATGAAACAACCTTATTCTCAGTGAAATGTTCAATAGTCACAGTCTTCTTCATCCCAGCGTCTTTGGTGTTGTTGTTAGTTGCGAAGTCATGTTTAACCCATTGTGACCCCTTGGACAATGTTCCTCCAGGCTTTCCTGTCCTCTACCATCATCCGGAGTCCATTGAAGCTCACACCTACAGCTTCAGGGACTCCATCCAGCCACCTCATTCTCTGTTGTCCCCTTCTTCTATTGCCCTCCATCTTTCCCAGCATTAGGCTCTTCTCCAGTGAGTCCTTCCTTCTCATTAGGTGGCCAAAGGACTTGAGTTTCAACTTCAGGATCTGGCCTTCTAAAGAACAGTCGGGGTTGATCTCTTCTAGAAATGACCGGTTGGATCACCTTGCAGTCGCAGGAGTCTTCTCCAGCACCGTAGTTCAAAGGTCTCCATTCTTTGACGCTCATACTTTCTTATGGTCCAACTTTCACAGCCATACATTGCAACTGGGAAAACCATGGCCTTGACTATGCACAGTTTTGTTGGCAGGGTGATGTCTCTGCTTTTTAGTAGGCTGTCTAGATTTTCCATAGCTTTCCTCCCCAGGAGCAAGCGTCTTTTAATTTCTTGGCTGCAGTCCCCATCTGCGGTGATCTTGGAGCCCAGGAAGATAAAATCTGTCACTACCTCCATTTCTTCCCCATCTATTTGCCAGGAATTGAGAGGGCCGGATGCCATGATGTTGCTAGTGGAGTACAATCCATGAAAGTTTAGGTGATGATAAATTTATATGGAGATTCTCCATCATCCAGGTCACAATTGACCCAAAGGTGCTTTTTTCAGTAGGCAACTGGACTTTCTTGTTTTTTCTTTGAAGATGTTTCACTTCTCACCCAGGAAGCTTCTTCAGCTGTGACCGGATGGTGGAGAATGGAAGGATTTATATTCTTTGCAGAAAACTGGTCATTTGCATTCCTAGAGAGTCATTGAGCCCACTTGGAGGTTTATCTGTGAACTCACGGTCTCCTGAGTAATGAAAATGGCTGTGGAGCCTTCTTGGAACTGCTGAAAGGACCATGTTGTAGACTGGAGATAGATGATGTCGTATCCCTCCCCCTCTGTTGAGAGAGGGCTTTTCAATTTTGACATAATGGCCTCTATAATGACAAACTGCAGTTCTTTGCCTACCCTTTTAGAACTCCGTGTGTCCTGATGTTCATCTTAAGCTTCTATTACCTCAAAAGTAAGGCCAACAGTGTCGAGGAGCTAAGGTCCCTTCAGAAGAGACAAAGTTACAGCCAAAATGTATAACGGATACTCACCTATGTGCTGGAAGTGCAAAAAAGAAAAGGGCACTTTTTTCATGTATGGTAGACATGTAGAGAAGCACAGGTGTACTGGCTTATGGTCTGGAAATGGGTAACAGAAATGACTAGACAAAGCATCCAATATAAACCTGAGACATTATTATTAGGAATATTAGGAAAAAACGTAAATAAAGGTGACACATATCTAATCATACATGTGATAACGGCGGCAAGGATTCTATTTGCTCAAAAGTGGAAAACAATGAAGCACTGAATGGGGAAGCACTAATAAAGAAAATTATGTATTGCACAGAACTAGACAAGATAACTAAAAAACTAAAAAAATCAGGAAGAAACAGAATTTTATCGAATCTGGAATAAATTCCATAAATGGAGGGGAAAAAGAATGGGGTCAACAGAAGAGATATAAGTAGAGGTAGATACTAGGAAAGTTCAGCTGTATATAGATATATCATATATATTTAAATGTATAGTATGGACTGACAAGACGGAGATGTATGTCAAAGACAATGTACCATGTTCAATGTTTTTAATCTCTTCTTTTTTCCTTTGTATTCAATAAAAATTTGTTGTTTTTTTTAAAAAAAGAAGAGACAAAGTTACTATACTTGATCTAAAGAGGATTTCTACTTCCTCCTTTAGAGAAGGTCCAGAAGGAGACAACAAAGATGACAAAAGATTTTAGGACGTGCCCTGAAGATTGGCTGAAGGAACTTGGGATGTGCATTCTGGAGAAAGGAAGATTGAAGGTAGACATCTGTGTACTTAGAGCAGGGGTGTCAAACGGACCGCCCCATGGGCCAGATGCATCATGCCAAAATCACTGGCAATGGGAAAAAAAGTCATGCTACGTCGCGAGACGTCACGTGATGTTGCGAGTTTGACATACCTGACCTAGAGGGAAACTACAGGATAGACGACCATGACTTGAGAAATTAAGACCTGAACAAACAGATATAACCTGAAACCATCAAAGGTTGTTTAAATGTGAGGAAAATCTTTTTAATAGTAAGATCTGCATAACAAGGTCTCCCAGTACAGGTTGCGGGATCGCTAACTCTGCAAGTTTACAGGAAAAGGCTAGATGGTTACTTTTTAATGCTGATGTGACTACTTTTCTTGCACATTGCAGACAGTTGAATTAATAGAAGAGGATATTTTCAGCTCAGGGCTGAAGAGTAAGATCCTTGGTGCTCTCTGAGCTTGGCAGTGTTTCTTGCAGATGTTTCATTAGCTAACTAGGTAAGGTCATCAGTGCTAGAAGGGAGTGGGGTTTGATCTCTGATTATATACAAGTGGCTTGCCCTGTCAGTATTGTGGGGGTGTTCTTGGTGGTTCCTTGTTTAGGCTGATGTTTCTGATTGTTTGTCTGAGTTGGTAGCTCCATGATTGGGGTATTGTCGTAAACAATGTATAAATCACACCCCCTTCTAAGCACTGATGATGTTACCTAGTTGGGTCATGAAACATCTACAAGAAAACAACCAGAGCAGCACCAAGGAACCCACAGCAGTCCTCCTCCTCCTCCTCCTCCTCCTCTCCACAAACCTTCTAGCATGGATGATATTACCTAGTTGGGTAATGAAATGTCTGCAAGAAAACATCCAAGCTCTGAGAGCACCGAGGATCCCACACTCCTTCCTCTTCCTCCTCCTCCTCCTCTTCCTCCTCCTTCTCTCCACAAACATTCTAGCATGGATGATGTTACCTAGTTGGGTAATGAAAGAAATGCAAGAAAACAACCAAGCTCAGAGGAACAGAGATAGGAATATTCTTTACTGGCCCAACGTAATTGGACACACGAGAAATATGTCTCTGGTGCATGGGCTCTCAGTGTACATATAAACAGCAAAGTGGTAAGTTATAGATCATAAATCTTAAGATGCAAATAAACAGTAATAGATCTTTAGATACCAATAAGAGAAGTAGTAGGAAAGAGGAGAAGATGATGAATAGAATAGAATAGAATAGAATAGAATAGAATAGAATAGAATAGAATAGAATAGAATAGAATAGAATAGAATAGAATAGAATAGAATAGAATAGAATATAGAATGGAAGGGAAGGGAAGGGAAGGGAAGAGAAGAGAAGAGAAGAGAAGAGAAGAGAAGAGAAGAGAAGAGAAGAGAAGAGAAGAGAAGAGAAGAGAAGAGAAGAGAAGAGAAGAGTTTAGAGTAGAGTAGAGTTGAGTAGAGTAGAAAATATGGAATAGAATAGAATAGAATAGAATAGAATAGAATAGAATAGAATAGAATAGAATAGAATAGAATAGAATATAGAATGGAATGGAATGGAATAGAATGGAATGGAATGGAATGGAATGGAATGGAATAGAATAGAATAGAATAGAATAGAATAGAATAGAATAGAATAGAATAGAATAGAATAGAATAGAATAGAATAGAATAGAATAGAATAGAATAGAATAGAAAATATGGAATAGAATAGAATAGAATAGAATAGAATAGAATAGAATAGAATAGAATAGAATAGAATAGAATAGAATAGAATAGAATAGAATAGAATAGAATAGAATAGAATAGAATAGAATAGCAGAGTTGGAAGGGACCTTATGGGTCATCTAATCCAACCGCCTGTTTAAAAAAGATGAGAATACCAAGAACTCCACAGAGTTCTCTCAGGGAATTCTGGGGAAAAGCCCAGATATTTTCAAGTTGCTGAGGTTGAGAAAACGTGGATTAAATGATGCTTTGGGTGCCTTCTAATGCTACCATTCACTGTTTCTTTGATCCACTTTACAGATACGGGTTGCATTCAGCCACTACCCCTTGGCCTGGCAATGGCATTCATGTGTGTTTGTCAGTACTGAATTTCATCTGCTACAAAACCACCTAAAGATCTGGCAGATTTCATTGCCTTTTCTTCACATCTCCAGGCTGGGTTTCCACTTGTCTTCTGCTTTGTGGTGTCAGCAGAACTCAAGCTCCTTTCGACCAGACTTTGGATGTAAAGGAAATTACTGTGAAAGGCAATAGAAAGACTTGGTTCCTCAACAAGAGAAAGACAGTGTACTACAGTTGCTATGTCCCATCCTGGTTTTATATTGTGGGAAGTCAGCCTCCCCCCCACCAGGGAAGGAAATATTAAAAGGGCAGAAAAATATATTTCCTCAAAGGATCTTAAAGAGGCAGAAAAGCACGCTCAGTTTTCTTAATAGCCCCAAGTCTCCCTCCCCCAAGCAGAAACCAGCTCTGTAGAAATGCAGATGTAAACCATTCAGGAAAGTTGAAGCTAGAAGCTTAGGAAGACACCTTAAATCTACATACCCCACCAAGATCTAAGACAGGACATAATAGAATTAGCCCACAAATGCCAAAAAGGCACACTCAGACTCAGGTCAAAGTTCATGCCACAGGAACAACTCCAAACAAAAGGCTCCAGAGGGTATAAAAACACACTCCCTATATGTGCTTGCTCTCTTTTTCCCCAGAGCCATCTTTCTGTCTGGCTCTCCTCTTCAATAAACTGCAACCTTCTTTCTAAAGCAGTCGCCATGTTGTTTATTCCCTTATCCTGGGACACGTATATTTGCCTTGATTTGTGGCCCAGTTGAACTAAAGGTTACAAGGAGTGTTAACCCTTTTATCTTATCAACAACATACCTTACCTTTAAGACTATGCTACCAGGATCTTCTCACTTTGATGGTCAGACCTTCCTGAGCAGGACAGGAGATCTGACCTATGTGATATATTGCTGTCATCCTTGGAAAATAAAGCAGTTCAATCTCATAATGATAGAGCCGTGGTGGCACAGTGATTAGAATGCAGGCTAATTCTGCCCACTGCCAGCAGTTCGATTATGAAGGTTGACTCAGCCTTCTAGCCTTCTGAGATCAGTTAAATGAGGATCCAGTTTCTTGGGGGCAAGATGCTGACTTTGTAAACCTCTTAGAGAGGGCTGTAAAGCACTATGAAATGATATAGGTCTAAGGCCTAATGCTAATCCTTCCTTATCTTCCTCCCTCTCCCCTCCTCTTCCCTCCTTCCCTCCATCCCTCCCTTCTTCCCTCCCTCCCTCCCTCCCTCCCTCCCTCCCTTTCTCTCTCCCTCCCTCTCCCTCCCTCCCTCTCCCTCCCTCCCTCCCTCCCTCCCTTCCTTCCTTCCTTCCTTCCTTCCTTCCTTCCTTCCTTCCTTCCTTCCTTCCTTCCTTCCCTTGGTGATGCAGTGACTAGAATGCAGTACTGCTCTGTGGGGCAGTACATATCTCTGTGGGGATACTTACGGGACCGCCTTTTGCCACATACTTCCCTACGACCAGTGAGAGCACACAGGGTTGGCCTCCTCCGGGTCCCGTCAGCAAAACAATGTCGTCTGGCGGGCCCTAGGGGGAGGGCCTTCTCTGTTGTGGCACCCACCCTCTGGAACCAACTGCCTCCTGAAGTCCGCGTTTCTCCGACTCTCCCGGCCTTCTGAAAAAAATCTTAAAACTTATCTTTGCCGGCAGGCCTGGGGATGATTGTGGTTGACTGTTGAATTTGAGTGGGTGTTTTATTGTATTTTTAGATATTTCTTGTTTGGGATTTTTTATTGTAATTTGTTGTTTATATATATGTTGTTAGCCGCTCCGAGTCTCCGGAGAGGAGCGGCATACAAGCCTAAATAAATAAATAAATAAATAAATAAATAAATAAATAAATAAATAAATAAATAAATAAATAAATAAATAAATAAATAAATAAATAAATAAATAAATAAATAAATAAATAAATAAATAAATAAATAAATAAGACCAACTGCTAAAACTGTCTTACAGTTGGCAAAGTTGAAGAAACACTCAACCGGTGGCTAAATGTCTATGTAAATTCTCAGTCATGCTTGTCCCAAAGATGCTTTTTCAGGAGGCAACTGGACTCTCTTGGTTTTTTTTCCTGAAAACATTTCACTTCTCATCCATGAAGCTTCTTCAGTTATGACTGAATGGTGGAAAGCAGAAGGATTTATATTCCCCCTCAGAACAAGATTCAGCAGTCCATTTGCATTTAAAAGACAAAGGCTGCTCTTTTGAAGACAAAAAAATGTCCACATTCTGGACAGAGAGGACCATTGGCTTGGAAGAGGGGTCAAAGAGGCCATCTAGGTTACGATTGAACAGCCCTGCCTCAACAGAGGGGGTAGGGATATGACACCACCTGTCACCTGTTAACAACAAAGTCCTTTCAGCAGTTCCAAGAAGGATCCACATCCATTTGCACTTTTCAGGTGACTCAAGCGGTATCAACGACTCTCAGAAAGAGCGCTAATAACCAGATGACTGCAGGGAATATAAATCCTTCCATCCTCCACCATTTAGTCAGAACTGAAGAAGCTTCTTGGGTGAGAAGCAAAACATCTTCAAGGAAAAACAAAGGAAGTCCAGTTGCCTCTTGCAAAAGCAACTTTGGGACACCTATCTGGTGTGGTTCATTGGACTTCACACTAGGATCCAAGCTTTCTGGAAGAATGTGGTTGCTTCTAACTTTGCAAACCAGTTCCATTAACTCTACTTAGAGTTACTTACCAGAACCGGTGGGTTTTTAAAGCAGGGGTGCCCAACCCCCAGTTTCTGGACCAGTACCGGGCTGTGGGATGCCAGCAACTGGTCCACAGAAACAAGCAAAGCCCCATCTGCGGGATGCATGCAACACACAAAACCACGCACCCTCCGGTCCACGGAAAAGCCTCCCTCCACATGGTCCCTGGTGCCCAAAAAGGTTGGGGAAGGGTAGAAGAAGAGATGGTGGCCCAACGCAAAGGGGGAAAAAATCCACCTTCCCAATATTTGAGGGAGCCCACAAAATGCTTATGTGGAAAATTTGGAGACCCAGAGAATAACAAATAAATAAAATAAAAAAGGAATAAGTATTGGCCGAAAGATGTTTTCTTTCATTGGAGACTCTAAATTTGGAACACTGACTGACATTGATTAATCCTGAAAAGTATGGAGGCCAAACCTGTCCAAAGACAATTATTCCAGCTTTTATTCTTTTTGCAAAAGCTAATTGGACTGACAATGAAATGTTTTTACAGTACTTGAGGCAGACTGGCAGGTGTTTGTAGGACAGTGTGATGGCTACAGTCCTATCTTCTAATAAGGGGAAACAAGGGGATGCAGAAAATGTTATTTCCATCTTCTACATCTGTCCTGATTTTGTTTATTTTTCTTATAAATCAGCACACTCCAAGATTCCTGGAAGTTTACAACAACAACAAGAACAACAATAACAACAACAACTTCTTCTTCTTCTTCTTCTTCTTCTTCTTCTTCTTCTTCTTCTTCTTCTTCTTCTTCTTCTTCTTCTTCTCCTTCTCCTTCTCCTTCTCCTTCTCCTTCTCCTTCTCCTTCTCCTTCCCCTCCTCCTCCTCCTCCTCCTCCTTCTCCTTCTCCTTCTCCTTCTCCTCCTCCTTCTACCTTCCTTTTATTTTTTTATTTTTTTCTCTGCCTTCATCTTCATTATACCTTCCTGTCAAATTTTCTTCCTTTCTTTCACTGTCACCATCTTTCTTCCTTATCCTTCTTCTTATGAATTTCATTTTTTCTTCTTTTTCTGTCTCCATCTTTCCTCCTCCTCCTTTCTTGTCTTCTCCTTCTCTTTTTCCTTCTCGTTCTTATACCTTCCATTTATTTTTTCTTTTTTTTCTTTCTCTGTCTTCATTTTTCTCTTCCTCCTCCTTCTTATATTATCCTTCCATTTTATCTTCTTTTCTTTCTATGACTCCATCTTCCTTCCTTCTTTTCCTTTTCCTTCTCCTTCTTATACATTCCTTTCATTTTATCTTTTCTGAAAGGTGCTTTTTCAAAAGGCAATTGGAGTTTTTGTTTTTTGTTTTTCCTTGAAGACATATCGCTTCTCATCCAAGAAGATTCTTGGACGAGAAGTGAAATATCTTCAAGGAAAAACAAAAAAAGGTCCAGTTGCCTTTTGAAAAAGCATCTCTGGGATAACCATGACTTGATGACTAAGAATCTCCATAGACTTTTCTACTTTTCTTTCTCTGTCTCCTCCTCCTCATCCTCCTCCTCCTCCTTCTCCTCCTTCTCCTCCTCCTCCCCACTTGTCCTTGTCTCCTCCTCCTTTTCCTCCCTCCTTGTCCTTGTGTTCTCCTCCTCCTCCTCCTCCTCCTCCTCCTCCCCACTTGTCCTTGTCTCCTCCTCCTTTTCCTCCCCCCTTATCCTTGTGTTCTCCTCCTCCTCCTCCCCACTTGTCCTTGTCTCCTCCTCATAGAATCGTAGAGTTGGAGGGGACCTCCCGGGTCATCGAGTCCAACCCCCTGCTTGAGGCAGGATTCCCTAAACCATCCCAGACAGATGGCTGTCCAGTCTCTGCTTGAAGACCTCCATCGAAGGGGAGCTCACCACCTCCCGTGGCAACCTGTTCCACTGGTTGATCACCCTTACTGTTAGAAATTTTTTTCTAACCTCCAATCTGAATCTTTTCCCCTGCAGTTTCATCCCATTGTTTCTAGTCCTTCCTTGAGCAAGTGAGAACAGGGCTGATCCCTCTGCTCTATGACAGCCCTTCAGGTATCTGTAGACAGCTATCATGTCTCCTCTCAGTCTTCTTTTCTGTAGACTAAACATTCCCAATTCCTTTAACCGTTCCTCATAGGACATGGTTTGTAGACCGTTCACCATCTTGGTAGCTCTCCTTTGAACGTGCTCCAGTTTGTCAGTGTCTTCCTTGAACTGGGGTGACCAGAACTGGACACAGTACTCCAGGTGAGGTCGGACCAAGGTAGAGTAGAGGGGAATAATAACTTCACGTGATCTGGACTCTATGCTTCTCTTGATACACCCCAGGATCGTGTTTGCCTTTTTTGCAGCTGCTTCACACTGTTGCCTTATGGTCAATCGATGATCCACTAGGACACCGAGGTCCTTTTCACATGTACTGCTGCTCAGCTGGATTCCTCCCATACTGTATGTGCTTTTTTCATTTTTCTTACCCAGTTGTAGTACCTTGCATTTTTCCTTGTTAAATACCATTTTATTAGTTGCAGCCCATTGTTCGAGTTTCTCTAAATCTTTTTGAATCATTTCTCTCTCTACTCTGGTGTTTGCAACCCCTCCTAGCTTTGTGTCATCTGCAAATTTGATCATTTTCCCTTCAATTCCCTTATCCAAATCATTTATAAAAATATTAAACATAACTGGGCCCAGAACAGAGCCTTGTGGCACTCCGCTTGAGACTTTCTTCCAGTTGGATGTGCAGCCATTTATAGCACACTTTGAGTAGGGTTACTAAGCAAGTAAGTCTCCTCCTCCTTTTCCTCCTCCCTTCTCCTTATGTTCTCCTCCTCTTCCTCCTCCTCCTCCCCACTTGTCCTTGTGTTCTCCTCCTCCTCCTCCTCCTCCTCCTCCTCCTCCTCCTCCTCCTCCATCTTCTTTGAACATACAACAAACACAATTTCTTCTTCCTTGCCCCCGTTCCTCCAGCAGCCCTCTTAAATATTAAACACCTTACCGGGAAAAAAAAAAGTTCCTTTTTTTTTTAATTGTTTACCTGACTATCACAAGCAGGGGACATCATCTGAATCTTGGCAGAGCTTCAAATCCAGCAATCTTGTGTGGGTATTCATGTGTGTGCCTATTTCTCTTCCACTCTTTGAATTCAAAAGGAAGGCACTTAGAAGAACAGGTGCGTGGGTTGTGAGAAGGGGAAAAAAAACAGAACAAGCAAGCAAGCAAAATCTATTGAAACAAACAAGACTTTCCCAAATGAAACAATTTACCTGCCGTGATCCAGCAGCCTTCTGAAACATTTTATCTGTACTTCCTAAATAAGGTTGGGTACAGCTGTGGAAGATCAAGGTAATGGTGGTGGTTCTTGTTTCTCTCCTTCCTCTTCCTTCCAGAAGAGGGGAATCCTTCAATACAGGTAGTCCTCGATTTAAAACCATATCTGAGCCCAACATTCCCATTGTTAACCTACACCAGGGCTAAGCAAGCTTGGCTCTTTCATGACTCGTGGACTTCAACTCCCAGAATTCCTGAGCCAGCCACGCTGAGGGGAAAGGGAGAGGTTTCCAAGCTGAGCCCTGCTGGCTCAGGAATTCTGGGAGTTGAAGTCCAAGAGTCATAAAAGAGCCAAGGTGGCCTACCCCTGGCCTAGTCTATTAAGCCTGACAAGAGTAGATTGTCAGAAAATGGTAGGCCTAGTCCACGGGTAGGCAGCCTTGGCTCTTTTATGACTCGTGGACTTCAACTCCCAGAATTCCTGAGCCAGCCATGCTGAGGGAAAAGGGAGAGGTTTCCAAGCTGAGCCATGCTGGCTCAGGAATTCTGGGAGTTGAAGTCCACGAGTCATAAAAGAGCCAAGGTTGCCTACCCCTGACCTAGACATTGTTAAGTTTGTCCCATTTTACAATCTTCTTTGCCTCCATTGTGAAGGGAATCTCTGCCCTTGTTAACTTAGGAACATGTTTGTTAAGTGAAGGGGGAATAATATGACCCCCGGACTCTACAACTGTCATAAATACATGCAAGTTACCAGCCATGCAAACTTTTTTCACGTGAGCATTGGAGGACGCTGCAATGGTCATACATGCAAAAAATGGTCATAGTCATTATTTTCACTGCCTGTTAAACAGATATGAAATAAACAACTGCAGGACTTGGGTTTGGCTAATCTAAAGATTCTTCTGCACTGACGACATAAGCCTAAGACTGAAAATCAAGCTTGTCAGATGCTATATTTTTTCTATCCTGCTCTATGGAGTAGAGAGTTGGTCTCTGACAGAAGGCCGCCTGAAGAGACAAGAAGCATTTGAAATGTGGATTTACAGGTGACTGTTACGTATAAGCTGGGTTGACAAGATCAGAAATGAGGGGGTGATCAGCCGCTTGGGAAAGCCAAGGGAAATCATCAAAACAATTAAAAAAATGAAAATTAGAATATTTCAGATATGTGATGCGACATTCAGAAAAATACAGCATACTCCATTTAATCCTCCAAGGAAAGATGGAAGGCAAATGAGGTCCAGGCAGAAGAAAAACATTGTGGCTTCAAAATCTAAGGGACAGGTTTGGACAAAACTCAGCAGCACTTTTTCGTGCGGCTGCTGATAAAAACAGGATCGCCAACATCATCTCCAACGTCCGATAATGGATATGGCAGAAGAAGAAGAAGAAGAAGAAGAAGAAGAAGAAGAAGAAGAAGAAGAAGAAGAAGAAGAAGAAGAAGAAGAAGAAGAAGAAGAAGAAGAAGAAGAAGAAGAAGAAGAAGAAGAAGAAGAAGAAGAAGAAGAAGAAGAAGAAGAAGAAGAAGAAGAAGAAGAAGAAGAAGAAACAGGGATGACACGATAGCAATATTCCAGTATTTGAGGGGCTGCCAAAAAGAAGAGGGGGGTCACGTTATTCACCAAAGCACCAGAGAGCAGGACAAGAAACAATAGTTGGAAACTGATCAAAGAGAGAAGCAACCTGGAATTAAGGAGAAACTTCCTGACAGTGAGGACAATTAAGCAGTGGAACAACTTGCCTCCAGAAATCATGGGCACACTCCATCACTGGAGGTTTTTAAGAAGAGACTGGGCAGTCACCTGTCTGAGACAGTATAGGTCAGTGATGGTGAACCTTTTAGAGACCAAGTGCCCAAAAACTGGCCCCGCCCCTGCTCCACTCCCTGCCCCGCCCCAGTCCACCCCACCCCCCACCCCACCTGCCCACAAGGCTACTCACCACCTCCAGGGCCCACCGTAGATCGCCCAGGCAACCCAGCAGTGCTATGGCGGCCACACCCTCTGCCCGCTCCCTGCAGCATCAACTGTGCACAGTGGGTTGTGAGGGCAGAATCTTGTCTACGCTGCCTGGCTGCCATGTCCTTGGCTGCGGTGCTCCGCATGGGCCACGCTTAGGGGTGACTCTCCTTCAGGAGGGCTGCTGGAGAGGAGGGGGTCGCAGGGGGAGGTGAGGCTGGGGCAATGGCACGTGTGCCCACAGAGAGGGCTCCGAGTTCCGCCTCTGGCACCCGTGCCATAGGTTCACCACCACTGGTATAAGTTCTCCTGCTTAAGTGGGGGGGGCTGAACTCCAGGGTCCCTTGAAGCTCTATTCTATTCTAAACTGTTGTAAGTCAAGGATCACCTGTACATGACAGATCCATAAACATGTTTCGTTTTAATTAAATGTATGTGAAATAAAATTCCACTTACTTCTTTAAAATCTCATTTTCACCCACTCATTTCTGGATTAAGCTCCCTGGCAATGGACTGAGAGATGCAGACTGTCCCTGAGCCTCACAGTAGATCAAATCTAACAAAATTAAATTCAGTGATGAGAAAAGTAAGCTTTTTCACTTAGGCAAGAAAAAAACCAAATGCACAGCTATAGTATAGGCGGTACTTTGCTCAATAGTAGCAACTGTGAGTGAGATCTTGGAGTCCGAGTGGACAATCACTTCAATATGAGCTAAAAGTGTGATGTATCCACCAAAAAGGCCAACCCAGTGCTAGGCTGCATTAACAGAGGGATAAAATCAAGATCACACGAAGTGTTAATACTACTTTACAATGCCTTGGTAAGACCACACTTGGAATCCTGCATCCAGTTTTGGTCACCACGATGTAAAAAAGATCTTGAGACTCTAGAAAGAGTGCAGAGAAGAGCAACAAAGATGATCAGGGGACTGGAGGCTAAAACATATGAAGAACGGTTGCTGGAATTGGGTATGTCTAGTTTAATGAAGAGAAGGAGAGGGGTGACATGATAGCAGTGTTCCAGTATTTGAGGGGTTCCTACAAAGAAGAGAGGGTCAACTTATTTTCCAAAGCACCAGAAGGAAGGACAAGAAACAATGGATGGAAACTAATCAAGGAGAGAACCAATCTGGGACTAAGGACAAACTTTATAACAGTGGGGACAATTAACCAGTGGAATAGCTTGCCTCCAGAAGTTGTGGATGCTCCATCACTGGAGGTCTTTAAGAAGATACTAGACAACCATTTGTCTAGAATGGTATAGGGTCTCTTGCCTGTGCAGGGGGTTGGACTAGAAGACATCCAAGGTCCCTTCCAACTGTGTTATTCTGTAGAAAGTGCCTTCTGATTTTAATTGATGGGATCAAAATACAGAAAGGAAGGACACCTGAAACACCCCAGTTGTGTTCCATTGGCACATCCTCAAATGCAAAACAAGAGGACAGAATTCTAAATTGGTTGCAAGATATCAACAGCTCATTATACCTTAACATATATTTGGGTTTTCTTTTCTGTAGGTACAGTCACAGACAGATTGCAGCTGTTTTTGGGTGTGTAGGTGTGAATTTGGGAAAGGACAAATTGGATGAACATAATTCCTTCAGGAAAGAAAAATGGTAGCATGTTTGCAGGAGGGTTAGACAATTATTTAATCAACTCGCTATTTCTAAAAATTGAAAGATTATGCAATAGTGATGACTATCTGTAGCCTGGGTGGAGGATGAGGGTGATGGTTCGTTCTCCGAGCTTGTGGGTTGGTTTCTGAACATTTCATTACAAGGTTAGGTAACATCTTCAGCGAGTTTAGGGGATGTCAGTGTTGGTGTTCTTTGGTTTATAAGGGCTTCGTGTGGTCAGTAGGTCTTGTGATGGCTCAGGGTTTCACTTGACACACCCACTCACTTGACCCATCACTAGACCCTCATCTGACATTACTCACACCTGACCCATTACCGGACCCATCACCAAACTCATCATCAGACCCATCACCTGATCTGTCACAAGATCCATCACCAGACCCACCACCAGATTCTTACCTGACATTACTCACACCTGACCCATCACCAGACCCATCACCAGACCCATCACTAGACCCACCACCTGACCTATACTAGATCCATCACCTGACCCATCACTAGACCCATCACCAGACCCATCACCAGACCCATCACCTGACCCATCACCAGACCCACCACCTGACCTATACTAGATCCATCACCTGACCCATCACTAGATCCATCACCTGACCCATCACTAGACCCATCACTAGACCCATCACCAGACCCATCACTAGACCCATCACCTGACCCATCACTAGACCCATCACCAGACCCACCACCTGACCTATACTAGATCCATCACCTGACCCATCACTAGATCCATCACCTGACCCATCACTAGACCCATCACTAGACCCATCACCAGACCCATCACCAGACCCACCACCTGACCTATACTAGATCCATCACCTGACCCATCACTAGATCCATCACCTGACCCATCACTAGACCCATCACTAGACCCATCACCAGACCCATCACCAGACCCATCACCTGACCCATCACTAGACCCATCACTAGACCCATCACCAGACCCATCACCAGACCCACCACCTGACCTATACTAGATCCATCACCTGACCCATCACTAGATCCATCACCTGACCCATCACTAGACCCATCACTAGACCCATCACCAGACCCATCACTAGACCCATCACCTGACCCATCACTAGATCCATCACCTGACCCATCACCAGACCCATCACCAGACCCACCACCTGACCTATACTAGATCCATCACCTGACCCATCACTAGATCCATCACCTGACCCATCACTAGACCCATCACTAGACCCATCACCAGACCCATCACTAGACCCATCACCTGACCCATCACTAGATCCATCACCTGACCCATCACTAGACCCATCACTAGACCCATCACCAGACCCATCACTAGACCCATCACCAGACCCACCACCTGACCTATACTAGATCCATCACCTGACCCATCACTAGATCCATCACCTGACCCATCACTAGACCCATCACTAGACCCATCACCAGACCCATCACTAGACCCATCACCTGACCCATCACCAGACCCACCACCTGACCTATACTAGATCCATCACCTGACCCATCACTAGACCCATCACTAGACCCATCACTAGACCCACCACCTGACCTATACTAGATCCATCACCTGACCCATCACTAGACCCATCACTAGACCCATCACCAGACCCATCACCAGACCCATCACCTGACCCATCACCAGACCCACCACCTGACCTATACTAGATCCATCACCTGACCCATCACTAGATCCATCACCTGACCCATCACTAGACCCATCACTAGACCCATCACCAGACCCATCACTAGACCCATCACCTGACCCATCACTAGACCCATCACCAGACCCACCACCTGACCTATACTAGATCCATCACCTGACCCATCACTAGACCCATCACTAGACCCATCACCAGACCCATCACCAGACCCATCACCTGACCCATCACTAGACCCATCACTAGACCCATCACCAGACCCATCACCAGACCCACCACCTGACCTATACTAGATCCATCACCTGACCCATCACTAGATCCATCACCTGACCCATCACTAGACCCATCACTAGACCCATCACCAGACCCATCACTAGACCCATCACCTGACCCATCACTAGATCCATCACCTGACCCATCACCAGACCCATCACCAGACCCACCACCTGACCTATACTAGATCCATCACCTGACCCATCACTAGATCCATCACCTGACCCATCACTAGACCCATCACTAGACCCATCACCAGACCCATCACTAGACCCATCACCTGACCCATCACTAGATCCATCACCTGACCCATCACTAGACCCATCACTAGACCCATCACCAGACCCATCACTAGACCCATCACCAGACCCACCACCTGACCTATACTAGATCCATCACCTGACCCATCACTAGACCCATCACTAGACCCATCACCAGACCCATCACCAGACCCATCACCTGACCCATCACTAGACCCATCACCTGACCCATCACCAGACCCATCACCAGACCCACCACCTGACCTATACTAGATCCATCACCTGACCCATCACTAGACCCATCACCAGACCCACCACCTGACCCATCACCAGACCCATCACCTGACCCATCACTAGACCCATCACCTGACCCATCACCAGACCCATCACCAGACCCATCACCTGACCCATCACTAGACCCATCACCTGACCCATCACTAGACCCATCACCAGACCCACCACCTGACCTATACTAGATCCATCACCTGACCCATCACTAGACCCATCACTAGACCCATCACCAGACCCATCACCAGACCCATCACCTGACCCATCACTAGACCCATCACCTGACCCATCACCAGACCCATCACCAGACCCACCACCTGACCTATACTAGATCCATCACCAGACCCATCACTAGATCCATCACCTGACCCATCACTAGACCCATCACTAGACCCATCACCAGACCCACCACCTGACCTATACTAGATCCATCACCTGACCCATCACTAGATCCATCACCTGACCCATCACTAGACCCATCACTAGACCCATCACCAGACCCATCACCAGACCCACCACCTGACCTATACTAGATCCATCACCTGACCTATACTAGATCCATCACCTGACCCATCACTAAACCCATCACTAGACCCATCACCAGACCCATCACCAGACCCATCACTAGATCCATCACCAGACCCATCACTAGACCCATCACCTGACCCATCACTAGATCCATCACCTGACCCATCACTAGACCCATCACTAGACCCATCACCAGACCCACCACCTGACCTATACTAGATCCATCACCTGACCCATCACTAGATCCATCACCTGAACCATCACTAGACCCATCACTAGACCCATCACCTGACCCATCACTAGATCCATCACCTGACCCATCACTAGATCCATCACCTGACCCATCACTAGACCCATCACCAGACCCATCACCTGACCCATCACTAGATCCATCACCTGACCCATCACTAGACCCATCACTAGACCCATCACCAGACCCACCACCTGACCTATACTAGATCCATCACCTGACCCATCACTAGATCCATCACCTGACCCATCACTAGACCCATCACTAGACCCATCACCAGACCCATCACCAGACCCACCACCTGACCTATACTAGATCCATCACCTGACCCATCACTAAACCCATCACTAGACCCATCACCAGACCCATCACCAGACCCATCACCTGACCCATCACTAGACCCATCACTAGACCCATCACCAGACCCATCACCAGACCCACCACCTGACCTATACTAGATCCATCACCTGACCCATCACTAGATCCATCACCTGACCCATCACTAGACCCATCACTAGACCCATCACCAGACCCATCACTAGACCCATCACTAGACCCATCACCAGACCCATCACCAGACCCACCACCTGACCTATACTAGATCCATCACCTGACCCATCACTAGATCCATCACCTGACCCATCACTAGACCCATCACTACCTCACCAGACCCATCACTAGACCCATCACTAGACCCATCACTAGACCCATCACCTGACCCATCACTAGACCCATCACTAGACCCATCACTAGACCCACCACCTGACCCATCACCAGACCCATCACCAGACCCACCACCTGACCTATACTAGATCCATCACCAGACCCATCACTAGATCCATCACCTGACCCATCACTAGACCCATCACTAGACCCATCACCAGACCCATCACTAGACCCATCACCTGACCCATCACCAGACCCATCACCAGACCCACCACCTGACCTATACTAGATCCATCACCTGACCCATCACTAGACCCATCACCTGACCTATCACCAGATCCATCACCAGACCCATCACCTGACCCATCACTAGACCCATCACTAGACCCATCACTAGACCCACCACCTGACCCATCACCAGACCCATCACCAGACCCACCACCTGACCTATACTAGATCCATCACCAGACCCATCTCTAGATCCATCACCTGACCCATCACTAGACCCATCACTAGACCCATCACCAGACCCATCACTAGACCCATCACCTGACCCATCACCAGACCCATCACCAGACCCACCACCTGACCTATACTAGATCCATCACCTGACCCATCACTAGACCCATCACCTGACCTATCACCAGATCCATCACCAGACCCATCACTAGACCCATCACCAGACCCATCACTAGACCCATCACTAGACCCACCACCTGACCCATCACCAGACCCATCACCAGACCCACCACCTGACCTATACTAGATCCATCACCAGACCCATCACTAGATCCATCACCTGACCCATCACTAGACCCATCACTAGACCCATCACCAGACCCATCACTAGACCCATCACCTGACCCATCACTAGACCCATCACCAGACCCATCACCAGACCCACCACCTGACCTATACTAGATCCATCACCTGACCCATCACTAGACCCATCACCTGACCTATCACCAGATCCATCACCAGACCCATCACCTGACCCATCACTAGACCCATCACTAGACCTATCAACTGACCCATCATTAGACTCATCAGTAGACCCATCAGTAGACCCATCATTTGACCCATCATTAGACCCATCACCTAACCTATCACCAGACCCATCACCAGATCCACCACCTGACCCATCACTAGACCCATCACCTGACCCATCACTAGACCCATCACTAGATCCATCACTAGACCTATCACCTGACCCATCATTAGACCCATCACCTGACCTATCACCAGATCCATCACCAGACCCACCACCTGACCCATCATTTGACCCATCACTAGACCCTCAGCTAACATGACCCTCCATCACAAGACCTCCTGACCACACAAAGCCCTTATAAGCAGAGGAACACTGACATCCCCTAAACTATGCTGAAGATGTTTCCTAGCCTGGGAATGAAATGTTCAGAAACCAAGCCACAAGCTTGGAGAACAAACCTTCATCTTCATTGAAAGATTATTTATATGGTCATTTATTTACATATTTGGGCCAATCGCATTCTAGGATTGAAGTCAAAGGCATAACACAGTAGACAATGGTCTGGAAACTTACAACTTGATGCCATTCACTAGGATTCCCTGAGAATATTTATTCATGAAAATGTATCTTAAATTTCAATGGGACTGAATTCCCAACTAAATTTGTTTATGATTGCAGATAGCAAGTATTAATTAAAGAGCAATTAAAAAAAGAATAAGGATGAAGAAAAAGTTGGGGTTGGTGCATTTCCATCATATTACAATTCCTGGGTTTATTTGGGAGATAGAAATGAGAATTTTAGCTGTTAGACAATGTTTATATAAATGGGTAGCAAGTATGTAGCTGCTGAAAAGAGCAACAAAGATGATTAGGGAGCTGGAGGCTAAAACATATGAATCAAGGTTGCAGGAATTGGGCTTGTCTAGTCTAGTAAAAGGAAGGAGTATGGGGGACACAATAGCAGTGTTCAGATATTTGTGGGGCTACCGTAAAGAAGAGGAGTCAACATATTCTCCCAAGTGCCTGAAGGCAAGACAAGAATCAAGAGATGGAAACTAATCAAGGGGAGAAGCAATCTGAAGTTATGGAGAAACTTCCCAACAGTGAGAACAATTAACCAGCGGAACAGCTTGCATTCAGAAGTTGTGGATGGTCCACCAGTGGAGTTTTTAAGAAGAGACTGAAGAACCACTTGTCTGAAATGGCATAGGGTCTCCTGCTTGAACAGGGGGTTCAACTAGTGGAAGCAAAGGAATATAAACCTTCCATTCCCCCCCCCTATTTCCTCAACCACTATCCAGTCAAGCTTCTTGAATGAGAAGCGAAACGTCTTCAAAGAAACTCAAGAAAGCCCAGTCCAGTCACCTCTTGAAAGAGCACCTTTGGGACAACCATGACCTGGATGACAGAGAATCTCCATAGATGGCTGTTCCAAAGATGCTTTTTCAGAAGGCAGCTGGACTTTCTTGTTTTTCTTTGAAGACGTTTTGCTTCTCACCCAAGAAGTTGCTCCAGTTCTGACTTGATAGTGTGTGGCTGAGGGATGGTGGGAGAATGGATGGTCTATATTCCTTTGTAGTGATCTGGTCCTTAGCATTCTCTCTGAGATGTTTTATTTTTTTATTTATTTATTTATTTTAAATCACATTTATATGCCACCCCTCTCCAAAGACCCGGGGCGGCTCACAACAAAAAAACTACAACAATTTTAAAATTAACGCATTCATGCCACACACAAACTCAATCAATTCACATGCACTGATGGTGGGACACTCTTAGGGCCAAGGGGCAGAGTGCAACTCACATACCCCAAGCCTGTTGGCATAGATGTGTCTTCAATCCTTTCCAGAAGGCTAGGAGGGAGGAAGCAGTATGAACCTCCAAGGGAAGCTGGTTCCAGAGGGCTGGGGCAGCAACGGAGAAGGCCCTTGCCTTAGGTCCCGCCAGACGGCATTGTTTAACGGACGGGACTCGTAGGAGGCCAACCCTGTGCGCCCTAACCGGTCGCTGGGATTCATGAGGCAGGAGATTCATTGCAGCCACCTGGGATTAATCTGTATCTTCAGAGTCACCTGAATAAGAGGGTAAATGGATGTCGAGCCTTCTTGGAACTGCTGAAAGGACCGTGTTGAATACTGGAGATAGAGGACGTCATATGTGGACCTTTCCAAGTAAAGTTTGCAATTGACCAACAGTGATTTTTGTTGATGAGGATTTTGTTCAAGTGATGCTCCAGATGTTGGGGGAAGGTCATTATTAGTTCTTTGATTAACATTTGCACATGTTGAGCAACACTTGAGCAGAGTTTCTTCTTTAAACTTTAAAATAATAGGTTTTCGGAATGGTTCGTGAAAGTCAAATCTTCTGGAGCAGCTGAGAAAGCAGAATGCAAAAGAGGGTGGGGCCCCTCACAAGGAACATTCAACAGTACAGTAATTTGCCGATAACAGAAAATTAAAGAAGAGACAAGTCTCAGCTTGGGGGAAAAAAAATCATCCAGATTTAGATCGGCTGTATAATTAGCTGCAAGTTAACGTGCTGGTGGAGGGAAGAAAATGAACGGCATAAAATTAGAAGCGAAGAAGAGAGACTTCAGCACATCCCCTACCAAGATGACAACAGGGCAGAGGCTGGGTGAGAAGGCCAGCTGTGGGCACTGTGGGATGAGGGTGTGTTTGTAAACAGCTGGGGTAGAAGAGGCAGTGCAGTGAAAAAGAACTGGAAAAATACTTGCAACTGGAAAACATGGAGAAGGCCTATCAAGCCACTGGCATGACCTCTCTTTCCAAGAAAAATTCTGAGTCCAGATGGGTTGGAGAGCAACTCTCCCAGCTGGTTGTTGTTAGTTGTGAAGAGGCGTTCCTCCAGGCCTTCCTGTCCTCTACCATCTTCTGGAGTCCATTGAAGCTCACGCCTTCTGCTTCAGGGACTCCATCCAGCCACCTCCTTCTCTGTCGTCCCCTTCTTCTCTTGCCCTCCATCTTTCCCAGCATTAGGCTGTTCTCCAGTGAATCCTTCCTTCTCATTAGGTGGCCAAAGGACTTGAGTTTCAACTTCAGGATCTGGTCTTCTAAAGAGCAGTCGGGGTTGATCTCTTCTAAGACTGACCGGTTTGAATGCCTTGCAGTCCAAGGGACTCGCAGGAGTCTTCTCCAGCACCAGAGTTCAAAGGCCTCAACTCTCCCAGCTGGAGATGTGATCAAACAGGGAATTTGCCTGGACATAAACCTCATTTCCCCACCGTTCCGTCAGAACTGAAGAAGCTTCTTGGATGAGAAGCAAAATGTCTACAAGGAAAAAACAAAACAAAACAAGAAAGTCCAGTTGCCTTTTGAAAAAACACCTTTGGGACAACCATGATGACCCAGATGACTGTGATTCTCCATAGGCATCTAGTTGGGAACACAAGAAACCAGATCCAGTTGAAATGCTCTAATTCCCACAGCCCAACCTTGATGGCCTTTATGTAGACATTTTTAACCCAAAAAGATGATGCAGGATTGAAAGGTTTTGGTAGTTTTTTTTTTCCGATTCAGTATAGAGCTGGAAGGGACTTTTGAGGTCTTCTAGCCCAACCTCCTTTTCAAGCAGGAGACTCTATACCATTCCAGATAGGTGGCTGTCCAGATTCTTCTTAAAAGTCGTGGTGGTGCAGTGGCTAGAATGCAGTATTGCAGGCTAATTCTGATGACTGCCAACTGCCAGCAGTTCGATTCTCACCAGCTCAGCTTTCCATCCTTCCAAGGTTGGTAAAATGAGGACCCAGATTGTTGGGGCAAGATGCTGACTCTGTAAACTACTTAGAAAGGGCTGTAGAGCCCTGTGAAGTGGTATATAGGTCTAAGACATATTGCTGTTGCTAAAAATCTCCAGCGATGAAGGAGCCCACAATATCTGGAGGCAAGCAGTTCCACGGGTTAATTGTTCTGTCAGGAAATTTCTCCTTAGTTCTAGGTTGCTTTTCTCCTTGATTAATTTCCATCTGCTGCTTCTTGTCCTGCCTTCAGAGGACTTGGAGAATAGGTTGACCCCCCTCTTCCTTGTGGCAGCCCCTGAGATATTGGAACACAGCTATCATGTCTTCCCTAGTCCTTCTTTTCATTAAACTAGATATACCCAATTCCTGTAGCTGTTCTTCATAGATTCGTAGATTCTCCACCTGAAGATTGATAGATTTTCCAATTGTTGGTTAATCAGTTAGTTAGTTAGCTAGCTAGCTAGCTCGTTAGTTCTAGGTTGCTTCTCTTCTTGATTACTTTCCATCCATTGCTTCTTGTCCTGCCCTCAGGTACTTTGGAAAATAAGACCAGGTTACTTACGGGACCGTCTGCTGCCCCATGAATCCCAACGGCCAGTTAGGGCCCACAGAGTCGGCCTTCTCCAGGTCCCGTCAGCCAGACAGTGTCGCCTGGCGGGGCCTAGGGGAAGAGCCTTCTCTGTTGCGGCCCCAGCCCTCTGGAACCAACTTCCCCCGGAGATCCGTGTCGCCCCCACCCTCTCCGCCTTTCGTAAATTACTCAAAACACACCTCTGCCGGCAGGCCTGGGGTAGTTAACATCTTGCCCCAAGCCAGTGTATGTCTGTGTGTATGCTGAATGATTGGTTTTTTTAAAAAATTAAGAGGTTTTATATTTACATGTATTTTATATGTTGATTTCTACTGGGTTGTGAGCCGCCCTGAGTTCTCCGGAATAGGGCGGCATAGAAATCGAATAAATAATAATAATAATAATAATAATAATAAGTTAACCCCTCTCTTTTTTATGACATGTCCTCAGATACTGGAATATTGGTATCATGTCACCCTTAGTCCTTCTTTTCTCTAGACTGGCCAAACCAAAATCCTGCAACCGGTCTTCATAGTCTCCAGGCCTTTAATCATCTTAGTTGCTCTTCCCTGCACTTTTTCCAAAGTCTCGACATCTTTCTTGGAACGTGGTGACCAAAACTGTTTAAAGATATAACTTCTTGTACTTTCTTTCTTTACTGTGGAACAAACTTTCCCAAGCCCTGAAAGAGCTGTTTTTTTTTTTCATAGCTCACATTTTAACTTTCCTTTGTTGTAAAACACCTAATAGTGTCTATTATGTGTCTGTACAGATAACTAACACCAGGCATAATGAAGGAGGAAAAAAAAAGAGAGACTATAATGTTCCAGCCATTTTAACTAATGATACACTCCGGTTTCCTTCGCCTTCTATCTATTTACTTAATGCAAGCCTGCTTTGGAAAATGGAAACAGCAGGGAAATAAGCAGATCCTCTAAGTAAGATAGATGGCATCCCCGTGTTAAAAAAACAAAACAAAAAAAAGTAACATAAAATTTGTGAACGTGTAACCCACCAGAGAGCCGTTCCCTCAATGTTACTGCCATTTCTGTTTAATGCATCAAAGGAAGTGGTTAGGTCTATGAAATGAGAGGGGCTGAGAAGGGATGCCATTCTCAAAACACTCTTCAAGCTTCTCTGGATGGCTTTGTCAAGGAGTCATCACCAAGTTGAAATGTGGCTTCAGGAAAAACAACAACAACAACAAAAAAGTGCCATTTGCGAGGAATGCAGTAAGCTGGCATGCGTAATTTGCCCTCAGTGTCTGTTCGGAATCCTCACTGGATCTGAAATTTAATAGGGAGTCCCTGTGATCTTGATCTTTGTTCTTTGTTTATTATGCTTACAGTGTACAGTATTTCTTGCCTTTCTCAGTCCAGTGTGCAAAAAGTCACAAAGGGATCAACTGAATTAGTTCCTACCAGTGTTTAGACTGAGGGAGGAGGAGGAGGAGGAGGAGGAGGAGGAGGAGGAGGAGGAGGACGACGACGACGATGACAACTGTAAGGTGCTTGGTGCTCTCTGAGCTTGATTGTTTCCTTGCAGACATTTCATGACCCAACTAGGCAACATCATCAGTGCTAGAAGGGAGTGGGGTTTGCAGAGAGGAGGAGGAGGAGGAGGAGGAGGAGGAGGAGGAGGAGGAGGAGGAGGATGACAATGACAATGACAATGACAACGACAACTGTAAGGTGCTTGGTGCTCTCTGAGCTTGATTGTTTCCTTGCAGACATTTCATGACTCAACTAGGCAACATCATCAGTGCTAGAAGGGAGTGGGGTTTGCAGAGAGGAAGAGGAGGAGGAGGGGAGGAGGAGGAGGAGGAGGACGACGACAATGACAATGACAACGACAACTGTGAGGTGCTTGGTGCTCTCTGAGCTTGATTGTTTCCTTGCAGACGTTTCATGACCCAATTAGGTAACATCATCAGTGCTAGAAGGAAGTGAGGTTTGCAGAGAGGAGGAGGAGGAGGAGGAGGAGGAGGAGGAGGAGGAGGAGGAGGACAACGACAACGACAACTGTAAGGTGCTTGGTGCTCTCTGAGCTTGATTGTTTCCTTGCAGATATTTCATGACCCAACTAGGCAACATCATCAGTGCTAGAAGGGAGTGGGGTTTGCAAACAGGGGGAGGAGGAGGAGAAGAAGGAGGAAGGATCTTTTTCAGTGGTTGCAGTGTGCCTTTTTCTAAATTTTGCAAGTATCCTTTGCCCAGTATACCATGTTTCCATTTGACGCTGAAATGATTGTATATACATTCCGAATAAAATCTACTGCTAAAGTAAAATTTACTTACTCATATTGATTGCATTGACTACATCTTCGCTTTACAAATCCCTAGGTTTGTATAACAAAAAACAACAAAACCCCAAAAAACATTATTGGTAGCTTGAGAAAGTGGAAATAATGAATTCAGGCCTGTGTATTTTATTTAATGATGAACCAGACTGCTTATCTCGGAGGCCACATCGGATGGATGGAGCTGTTTCAGAAGAAATTTCATTTGCCAGTGGAGTAATTCCTAATATCTCCAAATAAAACATTAGATCACTGATCCTCAAAATGATAGCAAAAGGCCTTTTGCAGTTTTTCAGACATTTCGTGTATAAATTAGCTATCATTTCTGAAGTCATTCCGCACTGCTATTGCGAGAAAACTCATCATTTCATCAAATAACAGCGATCTTCATTTCCTTTCTCGTTTTCTCTTTTTCTCCTTCTTCCTTTTACTTCATGCAGTGAAACATTAATACAATGAAATATTCGCCTCCGAGAATTGCTTGAACGTATCACAAGAAATTAAAGCAACTACTGTAATAACATTTTTCCTTTCTTTCTTCTTTCGTTGGAACAACGCTCTAACTGGGTGGCATGATTTTGGTCATAGTAACAATGGGAATTTCAGTTTTCTAAATAGCAAGATGAAGAGCTGGGATTGATGCCTGAGATGGCTAGAAATATCCAGAAATCTATCCGGACAAATAGTTTGTGGTTTAATTTAAAAGTCTAGAGAAAGATAGATTGTAACCTGGAAAGACTTTTCAAGGTAATCTAACCATATCTTTATTTACTATCTTTCAGAAGTCCTGAAGAACAGGTCAAATGGCAGATACCTAGAAGAGTGATAGCATTGTCCCTATCCTCAAAAAGGGAGAAAGGGGAATTCAGGAAAGTATAGATCAGTGGTGGGATTCAAATAGGTGAACAACCGGTTCTCTGTGTGGATGCCGCTTCTGGAAGTCCGTTCTGGGCCTGGGCAACAAAAAATTAGCTACCAGTTCTGCCGAAGTGGTGCGAACTGGCTGAATCCCACCACTCTATCTATCTATCTATCTATCTATCTATCTATCTATCTATCTATCTATCTATCTATCTATCTATCTATCTATCTATCTATCTATCTATCTATCTATCTATCTATCTATCTACCTATCTATCTATCTATCATCCGTCTATATCTATCTATCTATCTATCTATCATCCGTCTATCTATCTATCTATCTATCTATCTATCTATCTATCTATCTATCTATCTATCATCTATCTCTATCATCTACCTATCTATCTATCTATCATCCGTCTATCTATCTATCTATCTATCTATCTATCTATCTATCTATCTATCTATCTATCTATCATCTACCTATCTATCTATCTATCATCCGTCTATATCTATCTATCTATCTATCATCCGTCTATCTATCTATCTATCTATCTATCTATCTATCTATCTATCTATCTATCTATCTATCTATCATCTATCTCTATCATCTACCTATCTATCTATCTATCATCTGTCTATCTATCTATCTATCCATCTATCCATCCATCCATCCATCCATCCATCCATCCATCCAGTGTTGGGATTCAAATATGGGAACAACTGGTTCTCTCTGTAGATGCCACTTCCAGAAGTCCATTCTGGGCCTGGGCAACAAAAAAAATAGCTATCAGTTCTGCCAAAGTGATGCGAACCAGCTGAATCCCACAACTCTTACAGACCAATCATTCTGGCACTGACACCTGGGAAAATCTAGCATAGATCTTAAAGAGAGTGTCCCATCACCACATTGAAAGTAATGTTATGTTTCCCAGTCATCAGAAATCTTGCCAAACTAAATTTGTCATGGTTTTTAATAGGTTAACCTGATTAGTCGATTGGAGGAATGCACCTGACATAATATATCTTGATTTCTACAAATCATCTGATGTAGTTACACATGACATTCTGATTAGCAAGCTAGTGAGATATGGGCTGAATGGTTTTGGAGGAATGTTGGAATCCTAGAGGACAAGCGCTTGAATACGAGCCAGCCACGTACTGCAACTGCCAAAAAAGCCAACACAGTGCTAGGCTGTGTCAACAGAGGGATAGAATCAAGATCACATGAAGTGTTAATACCACTTTACAATGCCTTGGTAAGGCCACTTGGAATATTGAATCCAGTTTTGGTTGCATCTTTTATAAAGATGTTGAGACTCTGGAAAAAGAGCAGAAAAGAGCAGCAAAGATGATCAGGTGACTGGAGACTAAAACATATAAAGAAGTGTTGCTGTAATTGGGTATGTCTGGTTTAATGAAGAGAAGGATGAGGGGGGACATGATAGCAGCGTTCCAATATCTCAGGGGCTGCCCCAAAGAAGAGGGAGTCAAGCTAGCCTCCAAAGCACCTGAAGCCAGGACAAGAAGCAACGGATGGAAAGTAATCAAGGAGAGAAGCAACCTAGACCGAAGGACAAACTTTCTAACAGTGAGGACAATTAACCAGTGGAACAGCTTGCCTCCAGAAGTTGTGGGTGCTCCAACACTGGAAGTTTTTAACAAAAGATTGGACAACTATTTGTCTGAAATGGTATAGGATCTCTTGCTTGTGCAGGGGGTTGGATCAGAAGACCGTCAAGGTCACTTCCAGCTCTGTTATTCTGGTATGATAGTGAGGTGGATACATAGCCGTCTTTAAAAAAGCTCATTATTGATGATAGGATGTCATGAAAGATGTAGTGACCTTGGTACTCTTAAAAAATGTTCATTACATGTTTCAACCAAGAGGAAACTTTCTTGAGATTTCAAAGAGTGTTGAAAATAAAGCGAGTGTGTTAAACTTCTGGGCTAGGAAAACAGCTAACTGAGTCCTTAAAATTCCTGAATCCTTCCTTCCTAAATAGTTTATGAGCTTATCTTGTCTGTGGATATTCAGCATGCCTTAAAAATCAGGGGTAGCTCTCAGAT